>CM076578.1:299069937-299669937 GCA_034641835.2 Pinus albicaulis
TAGTTTTACTTGCTGGTTATGCTTCATGGAATGGGAGCTCACAACACTGCTTTTTATCCTTCAAAAAAAACTCATATGATGATCACTGTGTTGAGAGCTGGCCTATTGTTTTGCCCTTTCCAAAACAATGCCTTTCACTCACAGATTTTTACACATGCCTGCAAATGGTAATGACAACTGCAACTTGTTTTGTGGTCAAAAGGAAACAGTGGTATTTGCTCTTTTTACCCCACAGAGGAGATTGTTTTTGAAATGGCAAACATTTACATCATGATTTTCTGATCTTTGAAGATAGACCCATTGTTTCAACTTTCAAAACCCTATCTCTCCTTTCAATACTGATTGAGGCCAGTTTAATGGGCTTTTCTCATTAATAAAGCTTCAACACCCTTTCAAAAAACTACTTTAACATTCCTAACCGAGACCCTCACCCCTTTCACCAATTATTTAGCCTTTGATTCACGAAGCATATGATTACCCTTTAGAAATTTGAATATACTAAAGAGGCATTTAAATACCTTGAAACACGATGGCAGCCATTGTTGACAAGTTTGAGCAGCTCTAGAAATAGCTTTGGAAGGATTTTAGGTGATTTTTTTATCAGTGCTACAGGAGCGTCGCGCGCTGCTACAGGAGCGCCGCGCAGCAGTGCATTCCTTTGAAATTTTTCTTCCTGAAAGCGCCGCTCACTGTTACAGGAGCGCCGCGCAACTTTGCACCTAATTTTGAAGGCCTTCCCGGTGTCAGAATTTGGCGCGAGATGGCTCGTTGGAAATATGTTGAAGTATAATTTCCAGAAAAACTTGAATTTTTTCATTTGGAGTCCATTTGGTTGTTCAAAAATTCATTCTCCCAACACTGGTCAAAATTGGTGAATTCTGGTGCAGAAATGCATAGTGTTGTTTGTAAGCCACTTTTGGATGCCTTCCCGGTGTCAGAATTGGGCCCGAGATGGCTCGTTGGAAATCTAGAGAAGTATAATTTCCAAATATGCTTGATTTGTTTCATTTGGTGTCCATTTGGGTGTTTAAAAACTGACTTTCCCATCACTGGTCAAAAATGATGAATGCTGGTGCAGAAAAACATAGCGTTGATTTCAGGCTACTTTTGGATGCCTTCCTATTGTCGGAATTTGGCCCGAGATGGCTCGTCGGAAAGATATGGAAGTATAATTTCCGTATAAATTTGAAATTTTTCATTTTGAGTCAATTTGGTTGTTCAAAATCTGACTGTCTCATCACTGGTCAAAACGATGAATCTTGGTGTAGAAATTCTCTTGTGACATCTGAATTTTTCACATTTCTCACAAACCATGATACCTGTGTAGAAACTAAAGGAGGTTTTTCTTCTTGAACCTATGAGAGACAAAAACCTCTCTCACTTTTGTAAATTTCATCTCTGTTTCGTCAGAAAATCATTTTGAAACAAACTGACCGGGTGCTCCTTAACCCTAATTTTACTGTGGCAGAGGTATTATGATTCAACAGCCATGCAAATTTTACTATCCCTTTGTATTTGCTGAGATCAGATATTTGAGCCTCTTTTTTACTGTGGTTACACTGCTTCAGTGGCATTCACTTAAACTCTTTCATCCTCTATCTATCGAGAAGGGCGCTTCTTCTAACACCTTTCCTCTGCTCAAAATATACCATCCAGGTATCTTTGACTTTGTTATAGGCGCAGACTTTCTTTGGAAAACCAAATGTACTTTGCCTTCTTGTCCACTGTGATGAGCTATTTGAAAGCATCCTCTTATGAGCAGAAGGATCAAAGTATTTTGAGACATGATCACTATTATTTCCTTTCTCATGTGCAATGACTCATCTTATCACCACTTTTCAAAATTTATTTTGTTGGAGCGGTGGACTGTCTTTTGAAAAAATCTTGTTAAGAGATAAGTTTGACCTCCTTGGATTTGCATTGTTACCCCTGCTTTCCTTTTGGTATCTTACCTTGTTTCTCTGATCAAACAGACCTTGAAATCAATTAATGCTCTGGCCATTTGCTTATGAATGAAGGAGGCCTTTCACTTGGCGAAATATCTGAAGATTGTTTGATAAACATGCTTAACAAGGGTTCCTTACTCATGATGGAAAGAAAACAAACTTGAAAACATTAATGCTTATACCTCTGCCTGCAACTATTACTTTGCTTCAGAAAAACCCTAGTCAATGTGTTACTGTTTCACTGTTCATTAAAACACATCTATCTCACAGTCAGTTGCAATTCTTTAAGTCAAACATTGGCCATCGCCCTCTACTTGTAGATGAAGGAGGCACCTTAAAACCCTATTCTTATAGATGAAGGAGGTTCTTAGCCAAGACAGATTACAAGTCTGTTTGACAGTGTTGTTTTTCTTCTACTGTCTTTTCAGGCTGAATGAAGTTGCAGGAGCTTGATGAGATATTATTTGCCCTGCAGATGCCTCTCAGGCTCATGATCACATTGAGAAGCAGTTGTCTTCTCATGTAGATCCAAGAATTGTCTTTTGAGATGCTGACATGTTTCCTGTGCTTGTAAAATCCATAAACAGTGTAAAACACCTAAAATCAGCTTGAGATCATGGTCTATGCATTGCTGAGACTTAAGGGTGTATAAGTGGCACGACTTAGGGCTGTGACTAACTTTATTAGCAGGGTGGGAGGTCTGTTGTGACTGGTCTAAAGCAAATGGGGTTTTTTTGGCTCTTTGATGGTTGCCAAGGGTGAAATGCCTTAAAGCGCCACTTCCTAACTTAGGGGAGGCTTTTTTAACAGATTTGGATTGTCTTTTAGAGCTTATGGGCAGACTAGTATGGCTGAGGCTAGGTAGGATTTGATGATGGGGTTTCATCTCGTCATGGGCGGACTGAAAGGTAGGAGAGAAAAAAAATTTATGGGTGTTTTCCCAGCTGGAAAATATGACAAATTTTTGGATCAGCTGCTAGAAAACTTGGCTGTGAGAACTAGTCATCATTAATAGGTGAAAAATACTGATGACTAACACGCTTACTTCCACAAATTTCATTCCAACAGTCGGTATCACTTTCACTAGTTCCAATACTCAAAATACTAGTCCTAGTGCTTGACCTGCCTCATCATCAATTCAAAATCCACTCAACCAACCCATCCAAAATCCAATGGCAGGTCAAATCCCTCCACCAAATGTAAACCCATGGAGTAATCCAGGGGTTGTAAACATGTTTTCCCCTCTACATGCTCTACCTTAAAATCCCGAAAGATGGCTACCCAAATTCAATCATGATGATGGTCTTCTTGCAGAAGAACATATTCATAATTTTATTTTAGTTGTCAATATGAATGCAGTAGTTGAAGAGGATTGCATTGTACGATTATTTCCATATACTTTAAAAGGATCTGTAGGATCCTGGTATTTTTCATTACCTGCTCACTCTATAACTAACTGGAATATGTTTGAAGAACAGTTTCTAGCTAAGTTTGGAGATGATAGAACTACTATTATGATCATCAATGATCTTTCAAATCTTAAAGCTAAACCAGGTGAGAAGATAAAAGATTTTAATTCAAGATTTAATAAACTACTCAATAAAATTCCTATTACAGCAGTTCCTAGTGCAGAAGTTCAAATTGAGTGGTATATTTCATCCCTTCCATCTAATAAAGCTATTTTTGTTGATAGAAAAAAACTAGCAACACTTGCAGAAAATATGAAAGAGTCTCTATCTGTAGAGAAACACATAACTGCTCTTGAGAAAAAGAATTCTCAAGAAGATCAAAAAACAAAGAAGATATCTTTTAAAGATCACTTTAAGAATAAAATTCCAAAAGATCCATTTGACGTAGAAGGTCTTCAAAAAGTTCTGAAAACCATGACCAACGAAATAGTAGATATCAAGAAACACGTCGCTGAAAATTCAAATTCAAAAAAGAGTTTCATGAATTTTAAGAAGAAACAATCCTCTAATTCTCAACCTCCAAATATTATATCTAATGTTGATCAAGAAGAGGAAGAATAACAAACAGATGAAGAAGAAGATGACGAAGAAGAATAAGTTAAACTTAATGGAATATGGGATTTTGTCCTATCAAATGAAGAACAACTTGAAGCTTTTCCTATTAGCACACGCATCAAAAATATTACCGAAGCAACACAGCCTAGTCAATAGCGAAAAATTTCCACTCCTGCTACACACAAATCAGTAAACAAAAAGTCTAATTCAAAGACTACACAAACAAGTCCTGTCACCTCAAATTCTCCACCTACATCTAAAACAATGGTTGTCTCAGATACCATTGAATATAATATAGTTGAAGACGTGAAGAAGACTAGGGAAAATATCTCAATTCATGAGCTTACCAAATTAAAGCAACAACAGCAAATCTTACTTAGAGAATTAAAAGTTGTTCCTACTTCAAATTTACCTGCTCCAGTCATAGTTCAAGCTGCAAATGAAATGGTTAAGCCACCTTCTCCTTCAGTCAAAATAGATGCTTCAGATTTAATTATGATAGGTGATTGATCCATCTCTCATACTCCCCCATTTCTCTTAACCTATGAGTTCTATAACAAAAATGTTCATAACTATTCAATAGACTCAGGGGCTTCTTCAAATATAATGCTAAAATCAGTTTGTACTAAATTGAACATTACACCTCATAATTCTCCAGTCCATATAGTACAAATTGAAAGAACTAGGGTAGAAGTCATAGGAGAATTAAAATTTGTTTCCATCAGATTGTCATCAAATCCCAAAGTCACTCAGATAATTGATATTTTGGAGGCAAACATTCCTGAATTTTATGGTTTAATTTTAAGACTTGACTGGTCTGAGAAACTTCATGGCTATTCTTCAAAAGACTGGTCACATATGTGGTTACCACATAATGGAAATCCAAACCAAATTCGAGTTGACAGTGAAAATTTTATGAAACACATAGTGACTAATCTTGAAGAACTTAATGAGCCAGTAGTCTTCAATAAAAACATGATTGGAAACTACTCTGTAGAGTCATTTTTAGGAAACTTTAATGCTCAACTATCACCTTTCTTTGATAACGCGGTTGTATCTCAGATTGAGAATTTTTCCCAGCAAGATAATTCTATATGTATTAATTTTTTAGATACAAAAATAGTTAATTCTTTGTTTTGGACACTTTATTTTGACAGCTCTAAATCTGAAGATGGTGCAGGTGCAGGTGCAGGTTGTATTTTAATAAACCCAAAAGGCGACAAGACTATGTTAGAATGCCGATTAGAATTTGATTGTACCAACAATGTAGCTGAGTATGAAGCATTAGTTCAAGGTTTATTAAAAGCTATTAATCTGAATATCAGATACCTGAAGGTTTTAGGAGATTCAGAAATCATAGTTAGGCAAGTGGGAGATACTATCCATTGTAATTCTAGACATTTAAAACATTATCAATCATTAGTCCAATAATTAACTACTCATTTCTTAGCCTTCAACATTTCTTCTATACCTAGAATATAGAATGCTAGTGCAGATTTACTCGCTAATGTGGCATCAAAATTAATCCCATCCCAAGAATTTAGTCCCGATATATTTTCTATTGAATTGATTTTTAGACCATCTATTCCTGATAATATCACTAATTAGAGAGTATTCAATGATGACTCAAATATCATAGATTTTTTAACATCTGAAGAATCTTACGATAATCAAATCATGGATAAAAGCGAACATGACACTCAGATTAAGAAAGAACAGGATGAAAATCCTATTCCAAAATCTGTTGTCAAGTTAGAAGACTTATATGATCTAAAGGATAGATTTAAAAGAGTAACTAACTCAAAAATACAAAGTTCTACCTTAAGATTTGAGTTAGTTAATCTAGGAAGTGAAGAAAAACCTCAAAATATAAATCTAGGTCTTGGTTTGTCTTCCGAAGAAAGATTATCATTCATCAGATTGTTTACGATGTACAAAAGTGTCTTTGCTTGGGATTATTTTGATCTTAAAACATACGATACTTCTGTAATTCAACACACAATTCCTGTGATCTCAGAGGAAAAGCCCATACAACAAAAATTGAGAAAGATCCATCCAAACTTGAAAAATCAAATTAAAACTGAATTAAATAAACTTCTCAAGGAAAAAATCATATTTCCAGTCAGACGTTCAAAATGGGTATCAAATTTGGTACTTGTCAAGAAGAAGAATGGTCATATTAGAATTTGCATTGATTTTAGAAATTTAAACAAATCTTGCCAAAAGGAGAATTTTCCACTACCAACCATGGAAAAAGTATTGCAGAAAGTAGTTGGTTCTGAGCTCATGTCTTTTTTAGATGGATTTTCAGGTTATAACATATTCTCGTTCATCCAGATGATAGATTGAAAACTACGTTCAGAACTAAGTGGGGAACTTATGCTTATCAGAAAATGCCTTTTGGATTAATTAATGCAGGTGCCACTTTCCAAAGAGCCATGGACACAACTTTTAGGGGACTCATAAATAAAAAAGTAGTTATTTATTTAGATGACATTATTGTCTTCTCTAAACACGAAAATCATCATGTGAATGACCTAAATCAATTCTTTGAACAATGCAAAAGGTACGGCATTTCATTAAATCCAAAGAAATCATTTTTTTCTTTAAATGAAGGAAATATTTTAGGATCCATTGTGTCAAAAATGGTATCTATATTGATATTGAAAGAGTTGATGAAATTAAACGAATTGATTTTCCTCATAACAAGAAAACCATGCAATATTTCCTTGGGAAAATTAATTTTGTTAAGAGATTTGTCCCTGATTTTTCTCAAATAGTTTTACCATTGCAGAACATGATTAAGAAAAATTATGTCTTTAAATGGGGACATAATGAAAGAAAAACATTTGAATTGATTAAACAGTCAATTATCAATGCTCCATTCCTAACCACCCCCAATTTTCTTAATCCATTTACATTATACACTTTTTCATCGGATACATCATATGCAGTTGTTTTGACACAATTGAATGACCAACAAATAGAAGCACCGATATCATTTTTTAGTTCAAAATTACAAGGTGCATAACTGAATTACAGATCTGTTGAAAAACAAGCATTTGTTGTCTTTAAAGCCATAAAACATTTTATACATTTTCTCCTAAAGTCTCATACGAAAATCATAGTTCCATTTTCTACAGTAAGACAACTTTTGATGCAGAAATAATTAGGAGAAAAAAGAGCTCACTGGGTGACTGCGTTACAAGAGTATGATGTAGAAATTAAACCCTCTAAAATCATTAGAGGTCAATGTTTTTGCAGAATGCTAACAGGAGCATCACATTTGTCAACAGAAGAACATTCAGATAATAATGCACAATTATCAGAGGTAAGCCTCAATGATTCAGAGTCACAATATGTTGATCTTATATTTTATTTGAAGAATGGATATGCTCCAAATCATCTCAGCTACAAGACAAAACAAGCTCTTAGATTAAAAGATAAACAATATGAATTAGTCAACGATGTGTTATTTAGAGGAAATTTTTATTTTGTACTTCTAAGATGCTTAGAAAAATCTGAAGCTCTTGGATTAAAAGATAAACAATATGAATTAGTCAACGATGTGCTATTTAGAAGAAATTTTTATTCTCTACTTCCAAGATGCTTAGAAAAATTTGAAGCATAGAAGGTCTTGCAGGAACTCCACGATGGACTAGCTGGAGGACATTTTGGAGGAAATACAACAGCACATAAAATTCTGTATGCAGGTTACTATTGGCCTACACTTTTCAAAGATGCCCATGAATATACAAGAAGATGTAAAGTATGCCAAAATACATTTGGAAAACAAAGAAATCCAACATTCCCATTACAGTCGGTCAATATTGAACAAAAATTTGAGCAATGGGGATTAGATATAATTGGTGAGCTTGTTCCTAACTCTTCCAAACAACATAGATATATTCTCACAGCTACATATTACTTTACCAAATGGGTGGAAGCAATTCCATTAAAAGTATTTAATTCAAAAAATATCATTGATTTCATTGACCAGAATATCATAACCAAGTTTGTCCTACCTACTACTTTGATGTTTGATAATGCATTCTATTTCTCTGGAACTGCTATGATAGATTTTGCAATTAAAAGAGGTTTTAAACTAAAATATTCTACAAATTATTATCCACAAGGAAATGGTTTAGCAGAATCTACAAACAAAAATCTGATTAGAATAATCACAAGAAATGTTGATCAAAATCAAAGAAATTGGCATAAGTGATTAATTTTTGCTCTTTGGGCAGATCGAATAACTCAAAAAGCTTCTATAGGTACTTCTCCATTCAATCTTGTATATGGAAAAGAAGCTATACTTCCCACCAACATAGTTATTCCCTCTCTTTCCTTAGTTCAATTCATTGATGAAACTCCTACTTCTTCTTTACAATTTAGACAAGGTCAAATTCTTAAGTTAGAAGAAGAAAGAGAAAAATCCAAGCAAACTCACGCTCATCATCAACAAATAATAAAAGCCTCGTTTGATTCAACTTCTGTCACTCCAAAAAAAATTCAAATTGGTGATTTGGTATTGAAATGGAACAAAGCGCATGAGGAAAAAGGTAAACACATGAAGTTTGCAAAACTCTGTCTAGGTCCATTTCAAATAATTGAAGAAATAGGCCCATGAACATTTTTATTGCAATATCTATTAGGCAAAAAGGATTCTTTGCCTATTAATGGGAAAATTTTAAATAAATATTTCTCATAGAAGGTAACCCCTTCTATCATTGTATACTAGTGTCTTTTTCTTTTTCTTTTTAAGAAAATAAAAGTTGCTTAGTATTAATATTTGGCTTTTCAAACATAATCTCAGATGATTTTCTTTTGATTTTTTCATTTCGCTTATAAATATGGAAAACGTTAAGGAAATAAAATCGAAATATTTAGAAAGACAAATTGATTTTATCTTTCTGAAAAATGGAATTTCACTGAAATCATTTATTCTTTGATGAACTCTCATCTTTATATAGCATGAATATTCTATTTTCAGTCAAGAAAAGAATCTTTAACATAGTAAAGACCTGTTATAGAAAAGAAATTTGAAACTCAACATTATCATCTAGAACCTTAAAAAGACCAATGATTCATCCCATTCGGAAAATCTTATAAATTTTTTAAAGGAATTCAAATGAAAAAATATTATGATTAGAAGAAAAACTTAAAAGATAATAAGTCTCATCACAAGCTTGTTTACCATGTTCATAAGGAAATAGTTAAACTGGCATTACCAATACTGCCTACCAAAATAGGGTAACGACTTGAGATTATATCAAAAGGACAAGGGGTCTCATCAAGAGCCAACTTGATCAGCTTAATTACTACTAGTGAGTGGCATTTTCATCATTTGGTCACCAAGCCAAGACAATGGATTTTAAGTAAATAAAATAATATATAAAAGAAAATTTCTCAAAGGTTAGAATTTTCTTCTGAAAATTATAAGAAATACTAGATGGGACAATGAATCATTGCTGGGTAAAAGATAACCTTGCCAAAAGCTTAAATTTCCTATTGGAACAGAGGATAAAAGAGTAAATTTTATAAAGCTAATTTGTAAAGGCCACCTACTTTATCTTTTTAAACTGAGTAAGGATTGAAATATATTTTTATACTTATATATTTAATAGAGGAATTATTGTGAATAGTGAATAAGAAAAAATTTCATTGCTTCGTAAGATATTATTTATTTGAAATTTCATTTCTACAACTATTTTTTTTATTTTCTAAAAATCTTAGAAATTTCGAAAAAAAATTATCCAAGATATTTGTTTCGCCCAAGTGAATCGCCAATTGTTGTGCTATACAACAACCCCCATTTATTTTTATAAATAGGGACCCTTTAGAAATAAATAGGAAATTATTTAAATTTTCTAAAACAAGAAACTTAGAAAATAAATATTTTATTTTTTAGTTTTCCCCTTTATTTTCTTGAGCGCATCGCAAATCGCATATCTCATGAATTTCAAAGACTCATAAACCTAAAATGTGCGAGTTGCGATATGCGCTCAAGCTTTTCCGAAGATATGTTTAGAACTTTAAAAAAAATAACTTCAATCACCATTATATTTACTTTATCGCACCGCACCTCACTTAATCAATCAAAAACATTAAAAGCAAATTGATATAAGTTGTGACTTCACGGACCTGACGAGCAAATAAAGAAATGAATATAAAACCTTCCGCAATTGTGGTCATTTAAGTTTTTCAAAAAGCGGAATTCACATTTTTCACAACTTATAACATGCGCCAAATTGTTATCCTATAAAAAGTTGTGATCTGTGATTTGCGCAGATGGAATTTCGCAATCTTTAAAGGTTAAGTATTACGAATGGTTATAAGTTATAACTTGTGATACTCGCGTCGATGCCATTAAATGGATCAAGCGTGTAAAACAACTTGTGTCATGTCAAAATGAAGTTCAAGGTCTTAACGGCTATAAAGCGATTGATAGATTTTACATGTGGAGGTATATGAAATATTAATTCAGAGATTATGAATGATGATTGATGTTATATCTTCAAATATTGATATCTGCTTGCGTGTGTTTGAAATAAATGATAGATTTGCCTCTTTGATACTCTATACTTGTAAAAAATCGCTCTGTTTTCAGGAAACCAGTTAACGGATTGAAGAAGAACAAAATGAGCAAAAAGGGTAAAGAAATTTCTCAGACGTCATCCATTGAAGATACAGAGATGTCTCCATTATTTTTCAGATACCGTCTGCAACAAATATTGTGGCAGTTTGACATGGGAGGCAATGTATAAGCTTTTTGAAAATTAAGGACCAAGGGTAATAACCAAATTTTCTTCGACAGGCACTACTTCTACCTCCGACGCAACTCTTTTTTACGTTGCATGCTCATACATTCACAGGATAGCTACAAGACGAAAGATTCTTCTTTACACAGACATGGTTAAGTGGGAAATTGATCACTTAAACATTGAAGATAGAATGTTCAAGAATTCGAAGGGAGAAACTATGGGTTCTTTTAAGACAGAAGATTTAACAGCAATGCACCATCTACCACCCCTGCAGTAGAAATATGACAAAGAATATTTGCAGAATTTTAGAGGAGAACATCTAGATCTTATTAAAGTCATCCAAGAATGGAAGGATAATCAGGGGAAGTTGAAGCAAGATAAGTTTGGTATGTACCCAATTTCCCAAATTCCTAATTGTTATGAAGGTAAACCCTATCTGCAGACAGAGACGATCCCTCTATCCCTAGAGTGGGTCTAGTAACAAAAAGACACGCTAAAGTGTTGCTTCCTAGTTAATGAATGAAAAAAAGACACAGTAGATTGACCTAACTTGGATCCAACGCTGTCGATGTTGCAGAAAGAGTAGTGGCCTCTCGCTCTTGTCTTGGAAAATCACGATCTGTTCGATGTCACGCTCAGATACCTTCACGTAGGACAAAGAACAAGAACAACATACGACATAATAGTTTCACTCACAACTATTAGCCAGTCAAAGAGGGATGAACATATCGCATCAACTAAACATCATAACACAATAGTGGAACCAAACAGTAGTCATGAATATTAATGAGTAGAAGGAATAGTACAACCGATGCTTTGATGTCGCAGTCTCCTCCAGTGGGGTTCAGACGAAGAGCATCTCAAATGTTGGTCGGGGAATTCAAACTCAAGCTCTCTTAGAAGTCATCGACTCAAGCTCTCTCCACAAAAATTTTCTTACTCTATCTTCTCTAGCAGCTTAAATGTAGTATAATTCTCCTAGTTCAGTTATTCATCTATTCAGCTATTTTTCTATAATGTGTTCAGCTAGCTTCTAATAAAAGAGATAGTTTCTTATATAGAGGAAAGGGAGGAGTTTGGGATCCCTACAAAGGTGGGAGGGAGTCCATCCTTTAGGAGAGTTCCAAGGTAGGTGGAAACTACTAACTAAACGAAGGAGTATGTGGTTGTTTCAGTTCAACCACTCCCAATGACTCATCCCCGAGGTGGTTTAAATGGAACCTCCACCTCTATTTTTAAAAAACAGTCCATAAATAGCTTGGTGCGGGTGTCTAACTAGCATAGAGTGCCAAGTGGCGCATGCTCAGTGTTAAATTTCTCTGTTAGCGCGAGGGTGTAACTGGCTACTCGCGCCAAGGTAAAAATAGGTATTTTTACAGCTCTGCTCAGAGAAATGTCTACAAGAAAAATGTTGCTTTCATCAAAAGGGATGCAAGGATGGTATCTGCAAAGCATGAAACTACTTACTGGTCACAGAAATGACCCTCCAATGTGCGAGTTGGGGATTTCAGGGATAGTGAAAAAATGTTGTGTAACAGATGCCCCCTAAAGAATGAAGTCCGAGAGAGAGGGAGGGGTGAAATTCTTTATGAGAACGCGTTCGAACCAAACACCACTATCGAAAGACCTGCAATTTCAAATACAATTGATATCTGTGAGACATGAATCATGTGGCATGGGCACAGCGATCCATAATAGAGTATATAAAAACTGAGATCCGAGGTACATACATAGCCATCCAGCAGGAAGGATCAATAAATAGACTCAAGTATGGTCGCAACCATCCCATCAAGGGAGTCATGCAATAAGTCATAATAAACCACAAAAATCTACAGCAGAGTTTATCATACAAAACCCAGGGTATTGTGCTCCATCTCAACCCGAAGAAGTACAATTTCGAGCATGCGAATATATGAGCTGAAGTCGAACATGGAGGAAAATCGTTTGATTACCAACCGATGATGAAAGTTGTTAAAAGACAGGAGATAAACCACCAATGATGACGATGGCCCTCAAGGTACAAAAGGTACAATCCATGGAATGTGAAAAATGATCTGACGTCAAAAATCCACAGCATCACTCGATCGAAGGCAAATGATGTGAACCTTGTGTCAAATGCGAAAAACCTACCATTGAGGCATGTAGGCTCCAAGGTACCAGAAGGGAGTCTCTAGATCAAATTCCTAGATAATGAGCTGAAGTCGACAGGAAGTGACCTAGTTGAAGGAGGGCCATAATTTTTCCCACATCATCGACACGTAATAGAGGAACATGATGAAAGTGGATAAGGACCAACAGGAGATCAGAGGAAGGTTGACAACTGCGGAGGAAAACTTCTCTTGAACATATTAATAGAACGACACTGGATTTGGCAGTATTTTACATCAAAGGATCTGAGGTCATGATGACGTGGCAAAGAGAAGATGAGAGGTCAAAAGAGATTACCCAAACCCATGAAGGCAAAAAATGATGAAATGAGATGTCCCCAACCCGACACAAATGCAGACAAGTGCCATGTTCAGGATCGACATACTGCCAACATAACTAAAACTTGGTTCCATTTTTCCCCACCATTTCTAGCGAGTACCCCAATCATTTTTTAAAACAAGCTTGAAGGGGATAGCATATGCTTGCACTGTAAGTTTGTCCTTCAGACAAATCCAACCTAGTACATTTTACGAGCCCTGGGAAGGAAGAACTCGACTAACGGCATGTTGACGAAGTCCGATTTCATCAGGGTTTAACGAGTCTTACAAAGGAATAACTCGGCATCTTTTCATGTTTAGAGAGTTTAAAAAGAAGGCAGAAAAGAAAACTCCAGCAGTCCCTTTTCATATGTAGTCTCACAGATCCGAAAAGGTAGAAAAATATGTCTGAGAGAACCTCTTAGTCACGATAGGCTAAGGTATTCCTTTTTCATAAATAATCCATCCCAGCCCGGAAAAGGGTTAAACGTATACTGCGTAGATATTGTTTCGCAGCCATTTAACGAGTTCAAAACGACAAGAATCTTGAAAAAAATTTCAATTTTAGAGAGTCAGGAAGGAGTTGAAATATGACACCAGTAGTGACTTTTTCCTGTTTTTACCGAGTCCACAAAAGTATAAAACATATCTCGTTACTTCATCATTGTCGCATGAAAAACCTGTTGCTGCACAAAAGACATGTGTAAAACCAGTTTTTCGAAATTAATATAATAAGATAATCTAAAAACATGCCTTAAAACCTAATTAGGGTTGTGAAAAAGTTATAAAATTCCAAAAATGGTAAAAATAATTACTTTTCACTTTTAACCTCTTGTGGAGCAATAGTTACCCATTTCACTGTGCAATCTTGCAGCGACGATAGCGGCCAATCCAGCAAACCAATCGCAAATCTGTTGACTCCAGGTAAGAACCGAGATCCCTATTGTCATTTTAAATCATTTCTTGCTTCCTGCAATTGTCAATTTCGAATTTTGGGGGAGGAAATGTAAAAATTATGGTCGGGCAGTTGGCGCAGGTTTCGAGCACGAATTTGCGCCAACTGCCCGATTTTTTACACTAGGGCGCTCCAATGGCGCAAACCATTTCTAGGAAAAAATGTTGATCAAATTCCCCATTTATTCACATATTTAAGGTTCAAAATTGATTAATACCACTCATATGAATGTGTTTGTAGGTAGAAAAAGTAAAAATGGTCAATGAATGGAAAGAACGAGAACATAGCGAAGAAGATTAGTTGGCCATGGAAAATGAGAGAGTCATGGAAGCTCTCAGAAAATGTGGTCTGAAAAAATTCTTCCTAACACCATGTCTCTGAGTGCAACCAGAGTTACTACAGTATCTAGTCAGCATATGGGATAAAAATCAAGAGAAGTTCATCCTTCAGGATCAAGAACTTGAGATTGATGTCTCTGACGTGTATTTCAACACAGGATTATCGCGAAGGGGAGCAGAACCAATCCTAACCAGTACCCGACCCTGTATGGAAAACATGACCATGTTGATAGACAGGGTATGTCTAGGAGCATGGGAGGGATCAGGTAGTGGGAAATTTGATATACAAACTATCCCAGATTTGACTCTATGTGTGGTATTGCATACCATCACACGGGTTACGGGATCACAATCACTACATGAAGCAATAAATACATAGTTTCTTCTTGCTGTGGACTTCATGGCACCGACCATCTACAACTGGGCAGAGGCCGTGACCATAAACATGAAGCACCAACTAAAAAAATGCAAGAAGACCAAACTGAAACAATTTGGTTATGGATCTATTCTGGTATTGTTCTTTTTGGAACGACAACCCATTTTTCAGTGATAGGAGGTCATAGTCCTGACACTACTAGCGAGAGAACCACAAATGGCTCGATGGGAAAATCTAATGACGAGGGCAGGGGCGATCAACAGATGTCCTGGAGACTGGAATTCTTTGATTGGCTCCATCGACAACTGATTGTCGTGGAGGACTAGCCCTACTCTGGTACAGATTTCACTAATGATCTGGACCTCCCACTCCCGAAGGGAGAAGATTGGGATGAAGATTTGGGTGAGACTCATTTTTTAAGTTTTATGAGTATTATGTTTTTTTTATGCATGTTCTAACATTAAAACCGTGCAATTGCAAACGTTGGCCCAGAGAGACCTGTCGGCATGTCACCGATAGCGAGGTGAATCCCTCGCGATTTCGACCCTCAAGGCGAGGGCGGCAAGGAAGATGAGATAGTGTGCAAGCTAGAGGGGATCACACGAGGAGTCTCGGATTATGCACGTTTTGACGATGTTCCTCGCGCCTACCAGAGACATACCGTAGGAGTGCCCAGCCGAATTCACCGCTTGCTGAGGCAGCTAGTATCGGTAGTGACACCTAGGTTTTATTTTATCTGCATATTTGAGAGACATGATGTCTCAGGATGTAATAAAAACACACATATATTTTTTGAATTTATGATGTACATAGTTGCAAACATGTGATATATATATACATCTATTTTCCTACATGGATCTTTTACATATGATGATGCTTTTACAAATTATGCAAATGTCTATCTAATACAATGTTAGCCGCTGTATCAGTTAACGTGTTCATTCGTCTAGGAATATGTTGATAGGTAATAAAATCAAAATTTCTTTCCAGCAAACAAATATGTAAATGCAATCTCAGAATGTGTAGATTTCTAACTGAATAATGATTATTGAGTTGCAGAACGACAAGCTGTGAATCTATATTTACAAGAAATGTGTGTATGCCGAGGTTAATTACCTCAGATAATAGCTCAATGATAGCGCTATATTCAGCGACATTGTTTGTAGTTCATCCTAGAAAAATACCTTGTAGATATATGAACTCACTAGCAGGATCATAAATTACCCAGGTTGCCAAAGACAAATTCCTAGTACTGTGGGAAGCACCTTCTACGAAACTGACATAAGGGGTAATAGACCTCTGCATAATAAGCAAGAACCAGTAAGCAAGAAAACACTCACAAAGCACACCAAACCAGAAAACATGTACAAAAAATAAAACAACACCTATGTACACCTATTAAGCATGAATGACTCATGCATAATATTTTTTGAGATACAACCCATTTCTGGGTTGTTCAAGGGGATGACCTTCATAGTAAACTAGCTCATAGGCCCCATTCTGCAACACACATTTAATGATGTAGGGTCCATGCCACATAGGTTGAAATTTTCCTGCCCCCAACTTATCACGAGCTTGGTCATACAGGAGGATGAGATCTCCTTCAATGAAAGAATGAAGGGAAACTGATTGATCAAAATGAGCTTCAACCCACTTTTTTTGTGCTTTAATAACGAGAGCAGCAAAGCGGCGGGTTTCATCTAGCCTTTCTAAATAAGGGAGACGCTCTTCTTCTAGCGAAGTATTCGGCAGTAATTCAATAGCCAATTTGAGTGAAGCTATTTCACATTCAATCGGGATAGTAGCTTCCAGGCCATAAACCAACTAGAAAGGAGTGAACCCGATTACGTTCTTAACTGAGGTTCGGTATGCCAAAAGAGCTTAAACTAACATGAGATGCCAATTTGATTTGTGGATCCCAATCGTACGTTGAAGCATCGTGACAAGGACTTTGTTCACAGCTTCAACTGGCCATTGGCTTGAGGGTAGTATGTTGTTGAGCTGTCGTGACGCAGACCCAACTTAGAAGTCAACTCTGCCACCATATAATGCCGAAAATGGGAACCATGATCGGTAACGATGGCTTGAGGGACACCAAACCTAGCAATAATGTGAACGAATATGAACTGAGTAGTTGTCTTACTGTTAGTGGCAAGTGTAGGCATTTCTTCAGCCCATTTGGTGAAGTAGTCCATGGCTACGATAATATAAGCATGCCCCCTAGTCGAGTGAGGGTTACATGTCATAACATTGATGCCCCACTTCACAAAGGGACCAACGGTAATGACAAGATGAAGAGGAATGGGTGGCACATGCAACTTGCATTGATAAATTTGGCAATCATGACATTTACGAACTGCGACAATACAGTATTTGAAAATAGAAGGCCAAAAATAACCAGCACGAATAATCTTCTGTGCAGTACCATAACCAGACATGTGACCGCCACAGGCACCACTGTGACAATCATTCAGAACTTTCTCAGCTTCCTCAAGATTCAACATCGCCGGAGTATGGAATCGACTCCAAGATGATAGAGAGTATCTCCAACTATGTGATAAGGTTGCGACTGATGGCGGATGCGTCAGGGGGCATCCTTCGTCAACTCAGATCTAAAAGATGAATTTTGGATATAAACGATGATATCACCGTACCAAGGATCGAGGGTGCTAGTCAAGAAAAGTGAATCGTCTGGAATGAAATCCTCAGAACGAGAAGGAGTGGAGTCGGAAGGGAGAGAACAAATTAAATCAGTGAAGACCAATGATTTCTTAGATTTGGAAGCACTAAATTCCAAATCAAACTCTTGGAGGATGACAATTCACTTTGAGTATTTTCCCCCAGCAATTGTCAAGACAATATGTAGGTCATGGGGTTGCATTCAGAAATCACCATCACTGTACGCAAAAGAATATATTGACAAAAACATTGGACATCTTGAACATCAGCCAGCGCTAACTTCTCGACGTGGGCATAACGCATTTCGGGGTTGAGAGGGTTACGAGACAAGTAATAAATAACATTCTCATGACCGTCATCATCGTCTTGTACCAAAACCATGGAAATCATGCTAAAAGAAGTATCCAAATAAAGGGAAAAATCAGGATGATAATCGGGAGGGCACAGGAGAGGAGAATTGACCAACAATGTTTTCAATGCATCGAAAGATTTTTGAGCTATCTCATCCCAATAAAAAGGAATGCCTTGCTTTAACAATTTTCTGAATCCTTTAGCTACTTCGACATAGTTAGGTATAAAACGGCGAAGAAAATAGCTTTCCCTTGTAAGCTCTCTAATTGATGCAATGAGGAAGGAGAGGGGAGATTGATAATAGCCTCAACCTTGAGAGGATCCAGGCGAATCTCATCTTTGGAAATGATAAACCCTAAGAGTCTACTAGAATCGACGCAGAAGACACACTTTTGTGGATTAAGCCGAATGTTATAGTATCAACAACGAAGAAAAATTTTATGAAGATGGTCAGGATGGTATCTATGCTTAGCTAAATGAGCCGAAACTTCATCCAGATAAGGTTGAACGATGTGATTAATATCATGAAAGGCATAAGACATCGCGCGCTGAAATGTGGTCCCGGCATTCTTCAAACCAAAAGGAAGCTTCTTATATGTAAAGGTACCCCAAGGACAGATGAAGGCAGTCTTGTGTTGATCATTTGGGAGAATTTTGATCTGGTTATAACCAGAAAAACTATCCATAAGAGAAAAATCTCGCTCTTGGCACAGTCGTCAATAATTTGATCGATGAACGGAGTAGGATAATTATCCTTAGGACAAGCGCGATTGATATCACGATAGTCAACACAAACACAAATAGTGCCCTATTTCTTATCGACGGGAACAATATTAGAAACCCATCTATCAAGGGAATTGGACAAATGAAACTAGCTTTCAGAATATTTTCCACTTCGGCCTTAATGGTAGCAGCTTTCTTAGGATGCACCGGACAAAGACGCTGACGAACAGGTTTCGAACTCGGGTAAGTAGGAAATTCATTTACCACGATGCTAGGATCAATGTCGGGAATTTCTTCATAGGACCATGCAAAGACATCACGGAATTCGAGAAAAAGGCTAGTATAGACTTGCACTTCATCCGAAGAACAAGTAACCCAAATATGGATGTTCTTGGCGATTCCTAGTTTAATGGAAATGTCGATAGGCATCGTCTGAGTAATGTTACTCAAGTTACCTTCCGAAAAAACCTCATGGACCTGAACAGGTGTTTGAAGCGAAGGAGAAGGAACCTAAGAGGAAAAACATTCAAGATAGGTAGACATGGCCCCAAGGCTTGGTAGAAACGAGGAACAATGATGACCATTATCACACGGCAGATCGTCGAGAGACAGGGTTTCCAAGATAGCCTCATAGAAATGAAACACTGCTTTCAAAGGATCGTGTGAATCAAAATCACTAAGCCAAGGGGATTGAGAATAGATGTCAAGGGTCACGCTCGAAGGATCAGAATCAGAGGACAGAGTGTCCGATGCAGCAATGAGTTCACAATAATCAATTTCAATTGGACTCAACGGCATCGAATCCCTGAACGAATCGCTCTGTTCAGGAGAAGGGATAACCCAGGGGTCATCGGTACGATAAATCATGTTTACCTTAACAATATTCATTGGTGGAAGAGGGAAAACACCCATGAGGGCAGGATCCTTAAAAATTCCTGGTCCTATGCTCTTGTAGGGAGTAGGAATCTTATCCACATAAGGAACGTTGTTCTTGGAAGAAGAAGTGAAAAAAGACAATTGATCAACAGTAATAATCTTTCCTTCGTGCGGGAACTTCAAAACACGAAAGAGAGTGGATGGAACGCATGGCCTGGCGTGAGTCCAACTGCATCCGAGGAGAAGATTATAACTGATTTTTGCATCAACGACTTCGACCTCGACATGGATTGTCTTTCCTTCTAACATGATCGGTAAACTAGCGAGAACACCAAGGGGTTTAGACTCTCTTCCATCAAATGCTTCAAGAGCATTGGGTGATGAGGTAAGAGCTGGATAACCAATGGCTTTCCAACAAGTAGATGACATAACACAGGTGGATGCACCCTCATCCACGATGGCCTGGTGAATATTCAAACCATTAATACCGACTTGAATGATCAGAGAAATTTGGTGTGGGAGTCGCGGGACGAAATTCTCTAAATCGAAAGCAAGCAAACTAGTATCGGCAGGATCAATCCCACCTATCGTTGATAGCGAAGCTTTTCGTTGCGATGGAAAACTCTGAAGTACTTCTAACACAGACATTTCGAATGGCGCTTGAGCCAAATCCTCAAAAATACTGTAATGTTGAGCGGCACAGGCATTAGGATTGTACGAAAACTTACGGAGCACACATTTGGAAGTTGGTCATACAACAGATTCGGCATTGGACTATTCAATCTCAAGAGGGCCAGAAGTAGGGGAGGAGAGGGACCATCAGCAATCTATTTCCCCACTGCCTGACATGAACTAGAATAATCTTTTGAACGAGTAGCGATAGAAACAGGTGCAGAACCGTTCATCATAAACACTTGTGAACCATATGGAGAAAAGGACTGAGGGTGCTCTACCATCTGATTATGCTGAGGGAAGGTTCTTTAAGAATAGCCGGAGCTCCTTGGGTGCCTTTAAGAAATCGACTCACTTCAGACCGTCGAGGACAGTCCTTGGTGAAGTGCTCATCATCACAAATCAAACAAGGATACTTCGATTTGCATTGAGAACTATCAACAGAACGAGGTTTTGGAGAATCCTGTTTCAGGGTATCGGCTTTGGCCTTACCCTTACCCTTCTTCTTACCTTTGGGAGTGCTATCTGTGGGATTAGTCTGAACATCATTCACTTCTGCTGGTGTGCTAGAATTCGAAGTTGGCTAAGAAGCTACATTATTGGAAGAAGTAGACTTCTGCTTCCCATAGTTAGAGGAAGGAGACTTCTGAGAAGTATGCAATACACAAACAATAATACCATCAACGGATGGAGTCGCTGGTGGTTTAGAAGTTCCAGATCGAGGAGCATCAGGAAAAAATAATAAAAATAAGCAAATAATGAAATTAACAGTCAAGAACAATGTTTAAAGAAAACAGTAGGACAAGGGAACGCCAGCATTCCTAACTGCTTGAACTGTATTGAATCATTCTTCAATAAACAATTTGGAGGAAAACATTGAGATAAAGCTTATCAGTCAGAGAAGGGTATTGTAAACAGTAAATCCTAATTCTATGCTTGATGTTCTTTATGAGAGAATAATGGACAATATGGCATACATGAAAGCAAAAACAATAACAAAGAAAGAAGCACTTCACCAGTGATATAGACCAGGATCCCAAGAAACAACTTGTATATTGATGTCAAACCAGCTACGTCTTCAAATCCAATGTTTTAGTTCAGCAATCATCTTCACTTCTCAGCCTTGTTGGGAAAAATACTGAGAGGGGGGGGGGGGGGGGTGAATCAGTATTTACTGCATATTCAAAACTTTTACTTTTTCTTACTTCTAAAACCCATACGCTACTTTCCTGAAATAGACTTTCGTATATACGCGGATACCCTTTAAGAAACTCGCATATACACAGATATCTAATTATGTCATTAGATCTTCACTTAAATCATTCCATCATTCATTCATCAGATGTTTAATAAACAGTAAACATATGCAGTAAGAACAGAGTAAACCATCACACAAAGCATCACACATGAACACCAGGATTTTTAGGTGGAAACCCAAGTCGGGAGAAAACCACCGCTGCAGTTGCTCAGCCTTCAATATTTTGTTATAGAGAAAACATCTTACAACATATGTGCTGGCGCAGACTTGACCAGCACGCAGGCACCCACCTGCGCTCGTTTACCAGCCTCTCCTGGAAGGGAGCTACGACCCCCTGACTCGTTTACCAGCCTCTCCTGGAAGGGAGCTACGACCCCCCGCTCTCGTTTACCAGCCTCACCTGGAAGGGAGCTACGACCCCCCGATCTCGTTTACCAGCCTCACCTGGAAGGGAGCTACGACCCCCCGATCTCGTTTACCAGCCTCACCTGGAAGGGAGCTACGACCCCCTGACTGAAGGCTACAACCTTCAACACCACCTTGGACCACGTTTCATCAATTTTCACACTGGATCCAACAACTTCAATAGAACACCACTTGCAGGCCACATTTCATCATATTTTCATACTGGACCCTTTCCATACTTTTAAGCACAAACATACGTCACCAACAGATACATATCAACACAGATCAGATAGCAGAAACACAGCAGAACAGATCAGATATTTCATACCCCTTGCTTCAACAAACCCTAGTTTGCATACGCGCTTTCCCTTTACTGATGTCGCGTATATACGCGCTTCCGTCCACACAAACCAGCGTATACCTCTGTATGTATTTCATTGCGCATACGCGCTTTCTCTTCAGCGAAGCCGCGTATATACGCGCTTCCTCTGCGGCGAAGTAGCGTATATATCTTCAATCATTATAGAGCAGCATACTTCTTCAGATCAGATGTTCAGTTCAGATTTACCCTTTTACTTCAGACAGATGTTCGCCTCAATTCAGATCTAAGCCTTCCATAATCAGATCTAGTAGATACAAGTGCATTTCAGATCTAGATCCCCTTCTTCATCATTGGTGCATCATACATTCAGATTTATATTCAAGTGTAACCCTTTCCATTCAGATCTACTTCAGAGAGAAGTATTCATTCAAGCTCAGACATCTTGCACCCACACTCATGATTTGCACAATGAATTTCTTCTCCTTATATAGGTTTTTCCTTTTCCAATACCACGGGCCCCTTTTTCAATACCATGAGCCTTCAATACCACGGGCCCCTTTTTCAATATCATGAGCCAAAACAATACCATGAGCCTTCAATACCACGGGGCCCTTTTTCACTTTATGAGCGCTTTTGCCCATACGCGACTTGGAACGTTATTTTCCGCGTGCATATGCGACTTCCCTTAGACAGATCCGCGTATGCATAGAGACATACTCTTTTCATCATACTTTGAGCACATTCTGAATTCCTTTCTTCATTGCCTTCTGTACACACTGTAGCTACATCATATTTTCTTCATCAAGAACATATTCTCTCAAGCACAACTTTATCAAGTAAGTTGTCATCATCTTCATCAAGTGGGTTGCCTTTCAAGGACAACACTCAGCATCATATTGTCAACAAAAATCATATCACATCAGAATTACATCATTTACCAAGTCCATCAAGTCAAGAATAACTTCATCAGGTGGTTTGCCATCAAGGACAACACATGTCAATAGTCGCATGTCTTCATCTTCATTCAGTGGGTTGCAATCAAGGACAACACTCTGCATCATATTGCCAACAAGCCTAACTTATTAGATCACAAACAGAGCTTCAAGAGTCTCTGAACAATATTTAAATGTAGGAGTTTCAAGCACAAGTATATTTCAAAGTTCTGCAACCAACCCTTTACAATGAGCTCCTTAAGAAGATTTTATAGAAAAATGAGGAGGTCAAAGAGAGAAAATATCCATGGGTTCAATTAATACAGTTAATGCTTCTTGGCCTTTGAGGGGCTCAATGGAGAAGTTTACAAATATTTCCTCTGTATTAATTGTTTTACATTAAGTATTAAGCTTGCTGAAAGCTTTTGTTGACTTTAAGGCTCTGTGTCATCTTTGCAATAACTCTGTTTGTCTTGGAATAATTCTTCGGTTGTATTGAGGAAAATATCCTCTATTCTAGTCATTACTCGGCCTCTGTTGAATGTTTTGGGGCTACAGGTGGCATTAGGTAGCTGAGAGGAGTCAATTAGCCTTTGATGTGGCAGTGGAGGCTTTCTCTGTCTGGTATATATTTTTTATTTTTCTTTAAACACTATTAATTTTGCTTTAACTCTGTGTGTTAGGCATAATTGGGCCCAATTATATCTTTTTGTTCTTTAACTGTGTTTAATTTAGTGGATTAGGCTTTTGATTTTCGATCTTAGCCATAATCCATTAAAACTGTGAAAACAATCTTCAATATTCAGTTCTACTGTGGTTAGGTCTTCAACACTGATACTCTTTGTTTTAATTATGATTAGTTGTGTCTTTTTGATGTGTAGGTGCGACAGGGGCTTTATAGAGCTGCCAGCGTTCATGAGACACCTGCAACATGGTGTTGCAACCCTGTGGAACAATCCCTTTGATAAACAAAATCCTGGAGGATCGTCACCCTCGGCTTTTATTTACTTTTTAAAATTACTTGAAAAACCTTTAAAAACTTGCATAAACCAATAAAAATTAGAAAATCCTGCGTATATGGGTTACACTGCTTTGGAGGTCGTGGTTAGGAGCATAGTCGTTGGATGACAGCATCCAACGGCGAAGATTACCCGTTGAGGTTCAAAGGATGAAATTAGAATAACGGTGGAAAGTTTAAGTTAGGGCCGTTGATTTTGCAAAGATCAACGGTCGGGAGCCATAACGATAATATAAAGCGAAAGAGTCACTTTACAATAAGACGGGCAGAAATGCAAAGAAAATAGGTTAAAACCTTAATCAGCAATGAACAGGCAAGGACGAAAAATTGGGGTTTCGCGGATGATCGTGGGCAGTCGGATGAGATCAGCCCACGAAGATCAACGGCTATGATCGCTTTTACGAAGTCCCTTGGAGAAAGCAGAGGGCGATAGTGTAATGGCCAAATTGGATCTGAGCCGTTGATCTGTAGAGATCAATGGCGGGGAGAAAACGCGATGAAACACAATGAAAATGGGGAAAGGGGTTTCGGGAGGAGAAACCAGCGGTATCTCGTGGCCAAAAGGGGAATAGGCGATTTTTACTTTTCGAATGCGATATGCATTATCAGTTGACACGTGGCATTTAAAAACCACCCATATCGCGTGATTTTGGAAAATTATCGTCCAGGCATGAATCTACGCAATATGGAGCGTCAACCATCAGATCAGGGGTCTCAGATTAGACGGTTGGGAGTGAGCGTGATATTGATAAGATGCGCGGGTGTAAGCAAGTAGGGTGGTTTTATTCAGGACCGTCCGATCATAAGGATGAATGGTGGAGATCATATCTGGAGGAAGGTAAGACCCACAGGAGTCGGGCCTGTTGGGATTATTCTGGGCCATTGGATGAAAATGATCAACGGTGGAGATCGAATCTGGGGTTAAATGGAAAAAACATACGAGGCGGAGAAAGTTTTAATATGGGCCGTTGATCCGCAAGGATCAATGGCTGAGATCTGGCCATAGAACATTATAAAGTGGGGTTTATTTTTTTAACAAAGGTCGAGTGGTGCAATCTGGACCGTCGGATCTTGACACGTGGATGGCCCAGATGTAATCAGAGCTTTCACGATAATCAGGGGTAATGGACAAGGAAGCGTCGATGCGATTGGCTGTGGATCGTCGATCTGCAGATCAGATCGATGGTGGGAAATGAATCGGGAGGCAACCAATCAGAGGTGGTGAATAAAATACAAAAATGCGCCAATGGAAAACTTCCGACACAAGATTGCGTTGGTCGTTGATTGGCTCAAGATTAACGGTGGATAAGGGCTCCGACCAATGAATGGCGGGCTTCTTTATAAAACATAAAATTCGGATTTTAAATGAAATACATAGGGAAAACACGCATCGGGAGGGTTTCATTCAATGCTTAGCGCCCGTTTGCAGGGCCTTCGGATATATGAAAAAGATAAAGGGACCGGGGTTCAAACATATAAAAGGCCAATCACATCGGAACAACAGAGGGGCCTTTTCAATCTACCCATTTAGAAAATCTCCGATGCAAGAACTTTTTGATCATTGATCGGTGTTAAATCGACGGTCCTTATCACTCAAAACATTGAACCGACGGGTTTAGAATAAAGCTTAGGAAAATGGGTTTTTATCAATTTACAAAGGGAAAAAGTGATCAGGAATGGTTTATATAATGTTTTCAGCGCCCGATTGCGGGCCCAAGGTTATGAGAATGAAACAAGGGATCGGGGGTTAAATACAAAGGGCCAATCGCATCGAAGGTCTTCTAAAAGACAAAAGACTTGCGCTCTCTAATTATATCTGATGCGATAAGCGCCTGATGGGTCTAGTGCTTGGTTCTAGGGCGTGGGCATATGTGGGGAAGTGGTTTATGATTTAGCCGAAAGGGGCTTAAGACTATAGTCAAAAAAGCTTTTTTTATGAATTTTTCAAGGTTTTTTGATGGATTTGGGGGTTTCGATAAGGTTTAAAAATGAGTTTTAAACCTTATAAGAGGGGTTTTATGAAGGAAGGAAGGGAATACATGAAAAATGGAGGAATTTCATGACGAAGAAGAGAACAAAATGAAGGTTAATGATGAAGTGAAAAAGGAGTAAAATGAGGGGAAAATGGGGATTTTTGCTACAGTCTTTTCTTCATAAAAACAACATAATTTCTGAGTTTAAAAGGGAAACAGCAGTGAATATTAAACAAAGGGCACGATGTCTTCATAAGACTTCAAGAATTTAACAATTTTAGCAATAAAACTTGTTTCTTGAAGGCTTCTAAAATGATTTAGCCACCATTTGATATGACAAATTTTATAGGTGGCTAACAGGTTGATTTTGAGGGTATGGATTTTGGGGTGCGCTATATACCAGTTGACATGATGCTTGAGGGTAATAAATGCCCTGCAATTGTGCAGGTTAACCTTGTGGAGCAGGTTGAGCAGGCTGCTGAGCAGGGTAAACAAGTAAAACCGGTTGCGGAAACGAAGGAATCTGTTGGTGGGCAGGTTGCAACGATTGCTGAGCTGGTTGAACCGGCTATTGAAATGGTTGTTGAGGGCCACCAGGTTGTAGTGTGGAAAGGGTTGGCTTGATGGTTGCGACAGACTAGGTTGTCCCGAAGAAGGACCAAAGGGTTGTCCCAGTTGAACAATATGTAAGCCAGATTGAACGTGCAGCTGTGATTGAGGTGCAACAGGTTGTCCCTGTGACGGATGATTTTACCCCCCAGGACCAAAAATATGATCCGGATTCAGAGGTTGACACAAGAGACCATAGGGTTGTCCATGTTGGACCAAAGGCTTTCGTTGTAAAGTTTTGCCTTGTGGAACGTATGGTTGTCCTTGTGGACCGTAAGCAGGGCCCTGCTGAGCTAAAGGTTGTCCCTAAGAGGGTTGTCCTTGTAAGACAGAGGGTTGCACAGGAAAAGTAGGTCTAAAATGAGAAACGACTTGATGAGGATCAATAGGAGGCAAATAAAACGGAATACCACACTCATCATAATAAAGCGGATATGAATAAACAGGATTACCAACCACATCATAGTGATGGAACAGAGGATTAGCAGGAGCCTGAGACTGCTGAGAACCTTGATAATTATGCTGCTAAACAGCTAATAGATATTTTTCGAAAGTAAGACCACCAAGAATCACAAGAGTAGTGGAAACCACACTAGACGTAGATGAGGCTTCCATTGAAGGAGCATAATGTCGGTGAATATCCAACATCTGCTCGTCAAATTCATAAGCAGAAACAAAAGGCGTAGACGAAGCCACACAGATGGTAGCTCAAACTGGGACAAATGTAACAGTAACCGATGGATCTGATGCCGAAGGTGACGGCCCTAATGAAGGGAGGACCGAACTATGAGGAGGAGTTACTGTGATAGATTGTGTTATGGATGCAACACCATACATAATCTGACTCAAATACCTATAACCAGCCGGAAGTGATACTGAAGGTGGAGAATATTGGATAGAGGCACAAGAGAGATCTTCAGGAAAGAGTTGATATTCTTCTATAGAAACAGGCATTCCTTCACTGTCAACATGACTGGAGGAATCCATATCTGAGTCCAAGGTAAGATCTTCGAAATTACTACGGGGACTAGGAGGTACCGCAGCAGCAACAAAAGGCGATCCAGACATAAGAGGAGGAAATTCTCCTTCTTCACCAAAACCAGACCAAGCGCTTGAAGGAAGCCAATTGAGTTCAACCGGTTCGTCAAGCAGAGATATTGTAGCAAGGGGTTGGATAGGTGGAATAATAGGCTACGAGAACTCGACAGACCTAGTGGATTGAGGGGTTTCAAAAGAAGTGTCTAAAAAAGAACCACCACTAGGAGGCAGTGGGGATGATGAAACTGGATGTTCCGCCACTTTGACTGTAAATCAGAACAGGAAGGAAAAGAGACAACTAATCAAAGGTACCAAAATCAAGAACCAATGAAAGCAATCAGCCCAAGTAACAAACTTTTAATGGGTGTGTAATTGTAGGTGATTAATTTTATAACACTGAAACCAAAATTCATTGTTTCATGTTTTAAGAGTCAAGAAATGGGAAAAAGATGACTATAGTCACTTTAAGTTTTAAATGAGCATGAAAGGACAAGTGATCGATGATCTCTTCTCTTGTTTAAAGAGTCACAAAAAGATCAAAATGACTTCTCAGGAATTCTAAGCAAGAGGGTGTACTAGGTTTTCGTGAACTGCCATATACACCTTGGTGATCAAATGAAACAGAAATGACAAAAGACTTGACGTACGTGCAGGTATTCTCCCCGAATGTTGTGTTCGGTGTATCACGGTTACAAGGCAGTAGACTCAGCTTCCTATGGATAAAAGGATTGCAACCTAGAGGGGTATCCCTTTATATACACGACAATACGGGGAGCACAAGTACGTACTAGCACTGTCTGAAGCCAAAAGGCGAGCGACAACTACTAGGTTTTAAAACTCCAGAACACGTCTCTAACTTAGACCACTAGAAATGTTTCATTAGGTTTCAATGTTGCCTTAGGTTCATTGAGTAAATTTTAAAGTTAATCTGGAATTATATCTCAATTTCTAGGCCCTATCGAATATGGAGCTCAATTTCTTAGATGCAAACTATATGTAAACGAACATCATTTCAATTCGATGAATGCTAGTTATAAGAAGGATAGAAATCTTTCAAACAATCAAGCAAAGAAAACATGCGAAGAAACTTCTAATGTCCTTAATGCAATCAATCGAAAATGAAATTCCTTCCTAGATTAATAGATGCCAGTTATGTAAAGGAACTTTCACTTTTGATGCAACGGTGGAGAAGGGCTCTGACCAATGAACGGTGGGCTTCTTTATAAAACATAAAAATCAGATTTTAAATGAAATACAAAGGGAAAACGCGCATCGGGAGGGTTTCATTCAATGCTTAGCACCCGATTGTGGGGCCTTCGGATATATGAAAAAGATAAAGGGACCGGGGTTCAAACATATAAAGGGCCAATCGCATCGGAACAACGGAGGGGCCTTTTCAATCTACCCATTTAGAAAATCTCCGATGCAAGAACTTTTTGATCATCGATCGGTGTTAAATCAACGGTCCTTATCACTCAAAACATTGAACTAGCGGGTTTAAAATAAATCTTAAGAAAACGGGTTTTTATGAATTTACAAAGGGAAAAAGTGATCAGGAATGGTTTATATAATGTTTTCAGTGCCCAATTGCGGGCCCAAGGTTATGCGAATGAAACAAGGGATCGAGGGTTAAATACAAAGAGCCAATCGCATCAGAGGTCTTATAAAAGCCAAAAGACTTGCGCTCTCCAATTATTTCCGATGCAATAAGCACCCGATGGGTCTGGCACCTGGTTCTGGGGCGTGAGCATATGTGGGGAAGTGGTTTAGGATTTAGCCGAAATGGGCTTAAGCCTATAGTCAAAAAAGCTTATTTTTTTATGAATTTTTCAAGGTTTTTTTGATGGATTTGGGAGTTTCGGTTAGGTTTAAAAATGAGTTTTAAATCTTATAAGAGAGGTTTTATGAAGGAAGGAAGGGAATACATGAAAAATGGAGGAATTTCATGAGGAAGAAGAGAACAAAATAAAGGTTAATGATGAAGGGAAAAAGGAGTAAAATGAGGGAAAAATGGGGATTTTTGCAGCAATATTGTCTTCATAAAAACAGCAAAATTTTCGAGTTTAAAAGGGAAACAGCAATGAAGATTAAACAAAGGGCATGATGTCTTCATAAGAATTCAAGAATTTAACAATTTTAGAAATAAAACTTGTTTCTTGAAGGCTTCAAAAATGATTTAGCCACCATTTGATATGACAAATTTTATAGGTGGCTAATAGTGGCTCCACCATTAGGGGAATTTTGAGGTCTAAAATGGGCCTCCTAAGGAAAATGTACAATAAAAATTCACTTTATGAGAACCAATCACATTTTAGGAGATGATATCATCCCTAATGGTTGAGGTGGCATTGCTTGAGTTAAAGGTATTTACTTGTCACATTCTCAATGGTGGATAAAAACTCATGGTTAACCATGGTAGTGTTCTAAGTACTTTTAAAGGCAAAGTAAAGTACTCATAATAAATGGCATTTCACACTTTTTGAATAAAAATATATTATGGTCATTTCATATTTCTTGAAAGAAACAATGCATATCTCTATACATTTATTATATTATATTATATTATGTTATGTTATGTTATTTTTATACAGTATATTAATTACATGTTATTATACAATTTAAATAATATAAATCTTAATTAATAGCATATAATATAATTAAGAATTTATAAATTTATACTTATATTTTATTTTAAGTTATTTAAGTACAAAGGACAAATGCATTAGTTGTTCAATGATAATGATTTTTTCTTGAAAAACTCATTCTTATTTATAGTCACATCAATACAATTTTTTTATTAAATTTATTTTGGTACAACTTTTGAATTGAATTTAACTATGGTTACATGGATTGTGCTGCAAAAAGTGAATTGCAAATTCATAAATATTATTTTATTGGTTTAGCTATTATTTTATTATTTCCTTAGGAGGCCCATTTTAGACCTCAAAATTCCCCTAATGCATGGGGATGGTGCCTTCTTGAAGACATCAAGAACTTCAGACTTTAATTCTCTGAGAGGCTGATCAGTGCCTTATCCATTGGGCTGCAACTTTCTTTACTTGGATGATCTTATTTTTCTCTAAAAATATTAGCAGCCATGAAAAAACAATGGAACTACATCAACACAAGCTTTCTACCTACCCAATCCTACTGATCTAACATTTTTTCTTCTTTCAGAGTGCACTTGGATTGGAAAACTCTTTACAAACATTTAATTCTTTTGAGAGTAAAAAACTAATCTAAATCTACTTCTTATTTTTCCATGAAATCAGATTAAACAGTTGAGTCCATAAGCTTCTCTACCTAGATACTATATGTTAGGATTAAACAGTCTAACAGATTTTTATTCACTAATTTCTATGACAGAAATTTAAAAGCATACAAGTCCAACTTGTTGTTGATCTATGGCATAAAAAACAAGCTGCACATAGATATTATTTTACAGAAAATTAAGTCAAAATGGAAGGCTTAAGATCTGAAAGTTTAAGCGCGGCCTTCTCTTCTTCAGCTCTATTTTTTGAGTTCATTCGAGCTGTTTTTTCTTTGTTCTCTGGTTCAAATTTTGAGATAATTAGAACCATTTTACCTCTGTTTTTTACTCAGAAAATTAAACAGATTAGAGTCACTTTTATTTTGGAATCTTAGGTTCATATTTTGAGCTTGTTTGAACCTTTAATTTCTATCCTAATCTTCCTAATTGATAAGCTAAGATTAAATTGTTTGGAAAATCAAATTTACTAACCTATAAGCAGTAAATTTAAAACTAATTAGCCATGATTAGGCTAAATAACTAATTAGAAGTGTGTTTTTCAAGAGTGGCATTTGAGCTTGTGCACTTTCATATTTTGTTTCTCTTTTTTGGTATGGAGTTGTACCTTTCTTGTTTTTACAATCTACCCTCTTTTCTTTCTTCTATTGTTTTTGTATTTTTTATTTTTCTAACTTTGAATGTAATGATGGATGAAATATTTATAATGAGAAAAAAAGATAAAAAGGATTTCAAAACATGATAGGATCAAGAGAAGTAATGTTTGAGCATCCTGCCATTAACAGGACCCCCAAACAGCTCAGCTCCATTCAACTCCTGCAAGAAAAATGCATTGTTACCTGTAGCAGAATGAATGAAAAAAGGGCCAAGCCATAATTTATCAATTTCCCATGATTGCCCTTGTCTTCTCTCCTTGAATCCCACTTTAAAACTTTGTCCCCAACATTGAAATTGCTAGCCTTTGTTCTTCTATCAAAAATCTTCTTGATACTCTCTTGATTTGGTAATGCTTTGTTATAAACCTCCTCTCTGGTTTGCTGAAGGTGAATGGTCTGATTTATTCTTCTGATCATGTCATTATCTTCAGACTGCACCTCTTGAATGAACTTCATAACTGGTACACCAAGTCTAGCTAGAAAAATTGCATCTGTGCCATACAGTAGCTGGTAGGGTGACATTCCAATAAATTTTTTAAGTGTCAATCTGTCAGCCCAAAGTGCATGAACTAGCTTTGTGTGCCAAGACTTCTTGTTTTCCTCCAACAGCTTCTTGATTATGTTCACCAAACTCTTGTTTGAGGATTCTGCTAGCCCATTACCTTGAGGGTAATAAGCAGTAGAATGGCCCAATGTAATCTGATATTTGTGACAGAATTCAACCATCTTCTTAGATCCAAATGCAGTTGCATTATCAGTGATGATTTTCCTAAGACATCCAAATCTAGAGAGAATATGGGTCTCAATGAATTTTATAATGACAGAGTCATTGACTTGCCTAGAATGGATGACTTCTATCCATTTGGTGAAGTAGTCTGTTGTAGTGAGAGTCCATTTATGCTTGGCAGATGAGGGTGGATGGATTTCTCCTATGAAGTCAAGTCCCCACTATTGAAAAGGAGCTTCAACAGTGATTGGATGCAAAGGTAAGGGCAGCAGCTTTCTTTTTCCTTCAAAAAGTTGGCATTTATGACAGGCAATTATCATCTTGTGTACATCTAAGAAGAGTGTGGGCCAATAGTAACCAGCTCTAAGGATTTTGTTGGCTATTGTCTTCCAGTAGAGGTGGCCACCACATTCTCCTTCATGGAATTCGTGCTTAACCTTCTCTGCATCATAATCAGGCAAACATTTAAGCAATATTCCACTTTCATTTTTCCAATAAAGACATTTATCTATAATGTAGCAGTTTACAGCTTTTAACTTCAAAAACCTTGCCTTTGTTTTTGATAAACCAGGAGGTGTATTCAAATTAAGCAAAGCAAATAAAATATCAGCATACCAAGAGGAATTCATAAAATGGTCTTCAACAATAGGTGTTGAGATTTCTTCTTGTTCATCTAAAGCATTTATCATATTAATATCAAGAACTTCAAAATTTGATTCAACCATTAATCTAGCTAGACCTTGGCCTTTGATGAGTTTAGTGGGATTGATCTCTAAGTCATATTCAAGTATCACAGCTATCCACTTAACTCTCTTACCATCTGGAACCTGTGTTAGAATGTCTTTCACAACTGAATTTGGGACAAAGGCAATGATGTGTGAGCGAAGGATGTACACTCTGAAGTCTTTTAAAGCTTTAACCAAAGAAAAAGCATGCTTTTCCATGATGTTGTACTACAAAGGAGCATCCCTCAATGCCTTTCTAAAGAATTCAATAGACTGATATTGTCCTTGTGGGTTTTTTTGTAAAAGGATAGCAACTTTTGTATGTTCTGATGCAAATGAAAAAATATAAAAATATTTTGAAAAATCAGGACTTATTAGAACTGGTGTTTTATTTAACGCTTGTTTCACCAGCTCAAAGGACTTCTTTGCATCCAAAGTCCATTTGACTCCTTGCTCTTTATTCAACATGTTTGTAATGTTTCTAAGGATCTCAACCAAGTTGGGTATGAAGCTTCTCAAGAAATTAATCTTTCCAATGAAAGATTGGAGTTCCTTGATGTTTCGAGGATGAGAGATTTGCAATATGGCCTCAATCCTCTTTGGGTCTATCTTTATTCCCTCTTCTGAAATAATGTGCCCAAGAAGTTTACCTTCTTGGAGCCCAAACAATGTTTTCTTAGGGTTTAAAGATATCCCAAACTTTCTGCATTTCTCAAATACTTTTTCTCAAATGTTCTAAGTGCTCTTCATCTGTCTTTGAAAAAACAGTGACATCATCAAGGTAAATAATGATGTAGCCTAATTCTTCCGAGAATGCTATGTCCATGGATCACTGCAAAGTAGCGCCAAAATTCATTAGACCAAAGGGAATTTTCACATACATGAGAGTGCCCCAAGGTGTAGTAAAGGTTGTCTTTAATTGATCATTAGGATGAATAAAATCTGATTGTATCCTGAGTAGCCATCAAGCAAAGAAATTATTTTGGAACCAACCACCCTTTGTAAAATATGATCCATCTTGGGTAAAGGGTAGTTGTCCTTCAATGAAGCTTTGTTTAAGTCTCTAAAGTTTATACAAAGCCTAATCTCTCATGTTTTCTTCCTAACTGACACCAGATAAGACACCCACTTAGAATATCTAATAGGGACAATAATACCAGCTTCATACATTTTCTTCATCTCCTTCTCAACCAAAGGTAATTGAACAAGGTTTATTCTGCACAGTTTCTATTTAAATGGCTTTTGATTTTCCTTGAGAGGGATTTTGTGCCGAATTATTTCAGTGTCATAGGATTTCAGATCCTCATAACTCTAGGAAAAAACATCAGAAAATTCTTTAAACATATCTATGTATTTGAGTTTAATGTGAGCTGGTAAAGTTTTAGACAATTTAATCATCATTGGTTTTAGTTCACTGCCTATATTACACTCTTCAACTTTAGTCTCTACAGGTTCCAGTTTTGGCTTCTTGGCCACATCGTTGAAGTCAAACAACTCTTCTAAAGGGGACAGACCTTTTGGAAAACTTTGATCATTAGACTGTAGAGTTTCTAAGTCATTTGTTTCTAACTCTGCAATCATATTTTTGGAAATGTTGTCATTGATGGCAAAGGAGGAACACCTGAAACAGCAACAAAGCAAAGAAGCAGCAGAGGCAGCAAAGAAACAGACAAGAAGCAGAGTTAGCAGAGAGAGCATAAGACAAGTAGCAGAGGCAGCAAAGAAACATACAAGAAGTAGAGGTAGCAGAGAAATCATAAGACAAGTAGCAGAGTCAAAAAAGAGAGCAGCAGAGATAGCAAAGAAGCAGAGAGATAGCAAGGCATATAAGGAACAGAGGCAGCAGACAAAGCAGAAGTAGCAGATCTGGAGAGACAGAGTAATGAGGATAGAAAGGCCACTGATTGAATATCATGCCTGAAAGGAATTTCTCCATGTAAATACTGGTTTAATACAGGGGTCTTATTTATAAATTATAGAGTTTGCAGATGAATGTTTTTTGAGAATTTGAACTCTAGTCGATTTGTATTATTGCACAATTATTCAAGTGGGAAGATTGTGAAGCACTATTGGGAAGAATACATCAATTCATTCTGCAGAATTAAATCAAGATGAGGAACAGAACTCTGGTAACGTAGCAGAGTTCGAAGTTGAAGAAAAGAACTTTTGAATTGAAGGCGTAGAAGATCGGAGCCTCATGGGGTTTGCTACAAGTATAACCGGTGGAGTGGATTCTATATACACAACTGAGAAAGGGGCTACACACATACTGCAAATAAGATTCAAACCAGAAACTGAAGAAAAATCATATGGTAAGGGAGAATTTGTTGGTGCGTAGAGTAAGTAACGCATCCATGGAAATGATGAAATGATGGCTCGATTGAAGGCAAGGGAAGCCATATTTTAATTGTGAATCTACAAGAATGGAACTGTAGTTCCATACAAAACCTAGGATAAATGGGTTGATGAATAGTGAAGTTGAATTGTGAGTCGATTTGCAGAAGAAAACGCAGAAGGACGAGGCAATGTTACAATCGTGTGAAGGTTTGCAGTTCGATCCTGCGTGGAGGCCTCGAATGTTTTTTTTTGCTGAATACCTTGATGCTGACCTGTATATTTTATTTTTTAAAGGAAATTGTTGTGTTAAAAGGCAAATTGGGGGCGTACTATATCATTCTAGTCCTACAGGCAAAAACGCCCAAAATATACTAAATATCAGGTTGAAATCGTGTTTAAACAAAGGGCCAGACTTCAAGCGGTTATAGAATGGAGTTATATTGCTATCGGGTCTGAAGAAACCAATCGCATCGGCGCAGTGGAAGAGCAAGGGTACGAGTTGTTGAATGTTGCGATTGTGATTGAACAATTGAATCACAACCATTAGATCACGGTTATTTGTGACCATTGGATCGAGCGTTGATCGCATTGGCATTTCAAGGTGAACAGTGATTAATTGCATTGGAGAAAGAGAAAAGTATATGTATATGCACAGTGCACTATATACGAAGTACCATAAGGTGGGTCCCCTCTATAGAAAATTTCGAGAATCATTACACCAGCTAAAGGTTACATTAAAGCGGAAGCATAAGCTTATATATATACAACATGGTACAGATGTTGTGCTTTATATTCAAAGGCTCAAAGCTTATATATATATATATGGAGCGCTTTATGGACAAGGGACCAAAGGTATAATACAAAGCATATGTATTATATCTTTTGGTGCAAGATCAAAAGAACCAAAGGTTTTAACACTTGGTCTTAAAACAAACAAAGTTTTATATGGTGGGACCCTCATCAATCACATCAGAAAAAAGGTTGGCAGCAGATCATATGAACAGAAAGTTGCGATTGCGATTAATCGCAATCGAAGTAATCGCATTGCATCGGGGCATCAGAGCATGACAATAGAAGTTGCGATGAAGATGAAGATGCGGACCCGACGGGTCTGTGAACTATGATTCATAAGTGCTTGAGTTCCGGCATAACAGTGTTTCATCGCATCGGCTGTTGAAAGCGTCATATATGTTAACATATGTGAAAAGCAAAGATTTATTGTTGGTTTGTTATGAATAGACCAACATATACTATGAATAATTGTGATATACGAAGAATAACCCTGTGGGCCCGAGTTATTCAATTAAGTGATTTATTCAAATGTTAAATGGGTCGGAGTTCAATAGAGAAAAGAAATAACTAGACTGGTGCGCTCAATGATGGATATGTCGCAGAGAATTATATAAAAGGGTTGATTCTAAGGTTCGAATATCAAAATAATAATGCTGAGAAAGAACATTAACTGCTTGAAATAATAGAAGGAGAGAACCTTGCATAGAGGAAATATATTGGGTTTATAACCATGGTGATATTAAAGCCTCCGCATTCAGTTATTTAAACTGCCAGTAAAGGAAACCAAAGCGTTGGAATTTGCCCAGATTTAAAGTCAGCAGTTATATATATTGTAATGCAGCTATATGTATACAACAGACACACAATCACGGTGAACAGAAATATGCCCAGGAATGAACTTAACAGGTGTACATGCGCAGGTGCACAGAGTAGCAGTAAAAAGAGTATGCATAACAGTTTCTTAACAGCAATAGAAAAAGACAAAACTAGCAAAGCCAAAGGCCAGAAAATGGGCTGAGTGAAATTGTTTTTATGTAACCGAAAAGGTGAAATGTAAATGTTTTAATTGATTTATATTGTTGTGATGCATTGGCAAGTCTCTGGAAGAGAACAAATATCCCACTGTAATGATAAAATGGTACTTACAGTTATATTTTCTGAATGAGCAGATAAAAGAGATGAGAAGGCAGAAGGCAAAGAGACATGGCGGTCCATTTCGAATTCCCAGTAGAATACAAACAGCCATGAAGCTATTTTGTATAAAACAGGGTAATATCCAAGGGGAGAAGGTTACGAAAACATAGTGAGAGAATAAGAGAGTGTGCAACAGAATTGAAGAGAGTTGAAGAAAATAAGAAAGCTACAAGAGGTTAGAGAGAGAGAGGTTGGAGAATGCGGAATTGATGCAGAGAAGATAAGAAGGAGGAGTAGAACGAGATGCTGTGAAAAGTTAGAGAATGCAGAAATGAAACGGTGAAATGAAGGAATTTAGGCAAAGAATAAGGAGGGAGAGTGATGGTAGATAGGAAGATACGAAGATGATACGGAGAACAAGATGAGGCCGATGAGCAGTGAAGGGGATTGGAACGGGGCGATATCCAAGGTAAATCAGCAGGTCTTTTCTTTTGAAAAGAGATGCAAAAGTTGGAGCTTCCCTGTCAAGTTGTAAACGATGAGGTAAGTTGTAGCTCACTTGGTATGATGACTCCTGGGTTGGTGCACATGGAAAATAGATAGGAGTTGGTGCTTCACATATCAGTTGCAGCTTGATAACATATCAGATTATGGCTTCTGTGAAGGCGAGTTAGAACCTCATGGTTGGTGCTGAGAAAATTGATGGGAAGTTGGAGGCTTCCTTGCAAGTTGTAGCTTACTTTGAGGGTGAGGTCGAACCTCCTTGTGGTTGGTCTACTTCAAGAAAATTAGTGGTGAGAGGGAGTTGGAGCTTGCCTTTGCATCACAACAATAATAAGATGTGGTTTCCTCTCTTTATGGGTTTCCACTTATATCTAGTGTCTCTGTGCATGATGTTTATGTGTTGATCTAGTTTATATCATCTGCTTAATACTTGCTGCTCTCATATTAAGTCTATTGTTACATTATATTAATACTTGTTGCTCACATTCTAATATTACTCACATATTAAGTTGAACATGAAATGAAGGTGTAAACAAGTGTTAAAGAAAAAGTTTTAAAAGTCCATGAATGTGTTAAACTGATTCACAGGAGTACTAGCTGAGGTACTAGTACTGTTAAGGTCTGGACTCTATTTTTCATTGTTTGGGGTGCCTTTCTCTTTGTTTTTATCAGAATTTACAACCACTGTCTTGTCCTTCTGTTTTACAATTTTGGGTTTATTTACAATGTTGTTTTGTGAAGATTTGTCAAAGGTTTTAGTTTTGGGAGTTTCTTGATTGGTTCGGCTCCTAAGGTCATATTATTTCTGAGACTCTATGATAACATTTTCCATGTCTTGATAATAACTTTCATCATCATTCCTTTTATCATCATAGGGTGTATATAGACCTTGTTTTCTATTGTAATGGACTTCAAAGTCATCATTATCTACTCCCAACATATTGATATCATCCTCCTATGTTTGTTCTATTGTGTCTTCAACCTCACTTACATAGTTTTGATGAAAAGGAGGAGTGATCTGTTGATCATCTTCCCTTGGTCTATTTTGAGGATGATTTCTCCTAAAATTCTGATTTTGGTTCTGATTCCTGTTTTGAGGAGCAGTTTGGTTTTGAATTTCTTGTGCTCTCTCAAGAATGCTCATATTTTTCATCATCTCCTCCATCATCCTTTCCATCTTTGAGCTGGAAGTGGAAGGTGTGGATTATTCTCTGAAGGAAACTCTCTTCTCATTCTTCATTCTTTCTCTTTTCTCCATCAAGTTAACTTCCACAGCAAGAACCCCTTTTTGCATATCTTCAAGGGTTAAAGGATCTCTCTCTCTTAGCTGATAGGCCATCTCAGGATCAAATCCTTCAGGAAACTTGTTTAAATATGAGCCTTGTGGAGGTTTTAGGTCTGAGGGAAGGGCATTGTAAACGCTGTTAAACCTAGTGCAATGGGCATGTACACTTTCCCCTGCCTTTCTTTGGAGATTTTTATAATCATAAAGTATTTGAAGAGGGTTTTTCCTCACTTCCCATTTTTTCAAGAATGTCTAATGGAAGCCTTGAAGATCATTTATACTATGGGGGGCTAAGCCTTTGAACAATTTTCTTACTTCTCCCCCTAAACTCTGAGCAAATATTCTAAGCTTGACAGATTTATCATCAATTTCATTTCTGTCAAAGTAGTCATTCATTTTATCCACATGTTGTGAAGCAGTAGTAGCATTACTGGCATCATACAATGGTATTTTGGACTGATAGTCCTGTGGAAGATTGACTAAGGGCAAAGGAAGGACCAACGGGGCATACCATGCTGCCATGATAGGGGGTGGAGGTGGATTTACAAGAGGTGGATTAACAAGAGGGAAAGTGGGTTGGAGTGGAGTGGTATGGATAGTGGATGTAGGATGAACAGATGTGGATGGACCAGGAATAGATTGTTGAGCTAATCTTGGATGAGAAACACCTAAATTGTGAAGGAAATGTGAATCAGGTGGTGTTGTTTTTCTACTACCAGGATGTTCACTTGTTTCCAGAGATGAAAGTGAAGACTCTGAATCTAGTTGATCTAAATCATCAAGAGACCTATTTCTAAATGGATTTCTTAATTCAACTTGTGATTGTTGCAGAGCTTGAAGGTTTTCAGGAATTGAATTAGCTCTCAAGGGTGATCTGAAAACAGTTGAAAATTTAAGCTTAGGAGACTTCCTAAGGATACTTTCAGGGTTATCAACTATCTTAGGTGGGTTTGGATTAGGGTAGGCTCTAGTATGAATCTTTCTAGGAGCCACTATGCTGTATTTTTCAGACCCTACTAAACAAGAACAGTTTAACCATATATGACAATCTTTAAGAGGTTAAATGATCTTAAAATAAGAAAACTTTAATCCTAAGATCCTCTTGCTGAGTTTAAATGATGTTATGATGATAATGGGTCTTCCCAGTGGAGTCTTAAGGTCTGTTTAGGATTGTGGAGTCGCCAAGTGGAATTTTTTAGCTCTTTTGGAGGTAAAAGGTTTTATGGTCCACCACCATGTTTATTGAATACCAAACTGAAATATTTTTGGGTTTTATGAGTAAATTTTTAGTCCTATGGGTTCTAAGAGTATCCTAAATCTATTTCAACACTTAGCTATTGTGATGAAACAAAGATAGTCTGCTCTTATGGCTAAGCTAGTTGATCCTTCAAGGTTTGATAAGCTCTTATGAGAATCCTAAGGTGTCCTTAGTTTGTCACTAATTCAAACAACTTTTATCATGATTACCATTTGTTTGGTAGTGCTTGAAAAGGGTTGCTTTTACTCACTGCACAATGTTCTTGAATCAAGGGTTTCCTAAGGTCCTAAAGGTACCTAGGCTAAAAAACACTCAAAAATCCCCAGTGGAGTCGCCAGAACTGTTAGCTCTAGTGGCTCAACTGGTTAATATACCAAATGTTCTATGAAACAAATTTTTGATATCCTATGATTACCTTAAAATGAAAATGACTCAAAACTCCCCAGTGGAATCGCCAGAAATGTTAGCTCCCCGTAATTTCAGCAGATTGGTAAGACCAAAAATGCAGAGAGAACACTTGAACCACTTTGGGATTCTAGGATCTATCCCTCCTGAATCCGGAGAGGGATCTCTCCAATAAAGTGCAAAGATGGATTTATCTTTAAATATTTTTGGGTATGATATTAGGCTAGTTATTAAGAGAGAGGGTTTTGTTTGTTTTTGGATGGTTGATCATGATTATTAGTTGAGTGGAAAGTCCTAAAATTAAAATATTTTCAAAGGTGTGAAGTTGCAAGCAATCAAAACAAGATTTGGCTAAAAAGATAGATATAACGCTGGTTTTTAGTCCATTGGGATATGGAGTCATAAAAGGGTTTAATTGTGCAACAATTTCAAGAGTGGTCCAAGGGGAAAGTCATCTATATCACAAGATCTCTCAGATAAAAATGATGGAATGGAACAATAAAAGTGTTGGAGGAGTGGAAACAGATAATAATTTCAACTAGGAATTATAGTCTGTCCAAACAAGAAAAAGCCTTTTAAGCAACTGTTTAAAACCAACCAAAGGGCAGGGCTCACCATAAACCTCTTTGGAAAAGCTCGTATTAAAGATAACTCAAGAGACAAACAATCCAGTAATCTGCATAATTACTTTTAGAAAGGATGAAAAAAAATAATAGAAACAAAGTGCAACTTAAGATCAGATACGATACTTTTAAATCTAGTATGCTTTTAGCATACGCTTAGGGAAACTTTCAGAATCTACCTTTGGAGAAAGAAGCTAGAAAACAGGGCATGCCATCACTTTTATAATCTAACTTTAATAAGCAAATAACAAAAATAACATTCAAGAATAATGTTTAAAGTAAACAGTACGACGAGGGAACGCCAGCATTCCTAACTGCTCAACTGTATTGAATCATTCTTAAATAAACAATTTAGAGGAAAACATTGACATAAAGCTTATCAGTCAGAGAAGGGTACTGTAAACAGTAAATCCTAACTCTATGCTTGCTGTTCTTTATCAGAGAATAATGGAAAATATGGCATACATGAAAGGAAAAACAATAACAAAGAAAGAATCACTTCACCAGTGATATAGACCAGGATCCCAAGAATCAGCTTGTATATTGAAGTCAAACCAGTTACATCTTCAAGTCTAATGTCTCAGTTCAGCAATCATCTTCACTTCTCAGACTAACTTATTAGATCACAAACAGAGCTTCAAGAGCCTTTGAACACTATTTACAAGTAGAAGTTTCGAGCACAAGTATATTTCAAAGTTCTGCAACCAACGCTTTACAATGAGCTCCTCAAGAAGATTTTATAGGAAAAAGAGGAGGTCAAATGAAAATAAAAGATCTATGGGATCAATTAATACAGTTTAATGCTTCTCAGCCTTTGAGAGGCTCAATGGAGAAGTTTACAGATATTTCCTCTGTATTAATTGTTTTAAATTAAATATTAAGCTTGCTGGAAGCTTTTGTTGACTTTTAGGCTCTGTGTCATCTTTGCAATAACTCTGTTTGGCTTGGAATAACTGTTTGGCTGTATTGAGGAAAATATCCTATGTTTTGGTCATTACTCGGCCTCTGTTGAATGCTTTGAGGCTACAGGTGGCATTAGGTAGCTGAGAGGAATCAATTAGCTTCTGATGTGGCGGTGGAGGCTTTCTAGGTCTGATTAATATTTTTGATTTGTATTTAAACAACATTAATTTTGCTTACAACCTACAGACGTGAAAGGTAACGAGGAGCCCAATTCTATCTTTCTATTCTTTAATTGTGTTTAATTTAGTGGATTAGGCTTTTGAGTTTCGATCTTAGCCGTAATCCATTAAAACTGTGAAAACAATCTTCAATCTTCAGTTCTGCGTAGTTGGAGTCTTCCTTAACGTCTCTCTGTTTCAATTATGCATTGTTGTGTCTTGTTGATGTGCAGGTGCGATAGGGGCTTTATAGAGCTGCCAATGTTCATGAGACACCGGCAAACGTGGTGTTGAAACCCTGTGGAACAATCTCTTTGATAAACAAAAGCCTAGAGGATCGTCCTCAGCTTTTATTTTGTTTTTAAATTTTTTTGAAAAACCTTTAAAATCTACATAAAACAATAAAAATTAGAAAATCCTACGTATATTTGGGTCACACTGCTTCAAAGGCTAGAATTAGAGCATGGCCGTTGGATGAGGGCATCCAACGGTGGTGATTACGCATTGAGGTTCGAAGGATGCAATCAGAAGAATGGTGGAAAGTTTAAGTTAGGGTCTTTGATCTTGAAAATATCAACGGTTGGGAGCCATAATGATAATATAAAGCGAAAGAGTCACTTTATAATAATACGGGCGAAAATGCGAAGAAAATAGGTTAAAACCTTAATCAGCAATGAAAATGCAAGGAGGAAAAATTGGGGTTTCGCGGATGATCGTGGGCTGTCAAATGAGATCGGCCCACGGAGATCAACGTCTGTGATCGCTTTTACGAAGTCCCTTGGCGAAAGCGGAGGGAAATAGTGTAATGACCAGATTGGATCTGAGCCGTTGATCTGTAGAGATCCACGGCGGGAAGCGAACGCGATGAAACACAATGTAAAATGGGGAAAGCGGTTTCAGGAGGAGAAACGTATTATCCGAAGCCAAAAGGGAATAGGCGGTTTTTACTTTTAGGGAATCGATATGCATTATAAAGTTGACACGTGGCGTTTAAAGCGCCCATGTATTGATTTTGGAAAATTATCGTCGAGGCATGAATCTACGCAATATGGAGCATCAACCATCAAATCGGGGTCTCGATTAGACGGTTGGGAGTGAGTGTGATATTGATAAGATACGCGGGTGGAAAAGATGCGCGGGTGTAAGAAAGTAGGGTGGTTTTATTCGGGGCGCGTCCAGGTCATAAGAGATGAATGGTGGAGATCAAATCTGGAGGAAGGCAGGACCCACAGGGGTTGGGCCTGTCGGGGTAATTCTGGGCCGTTGGATCAAAAGGATCAACGGTGGAGATCGAAACTGGGTTTAAATGGAAATGATACATAATGAAGAGAAAGGATTAATATGGGCCATTGATCTGCAGAGATCAATGGCAGAGATCGGTCGGAAAAACATTATAAAACGGGGCTGTATAATTTTTAACAAAGGTCGAGGGGTGCGATCCAGACCGTCGGATCTTGACACGTGGATGGCCCAAATGTAATCGGAGCTTTCGCGGTCGACAGGGGCAATGGATTGGGCAGTGCCGATGCGATTGGCTGTGGGCTGTTGATCTGCAGATCAGATCAACGGTGGAGGATGGATCGGAAGACTGCCAATCAGAGGTGACGAATAAAATACAAAATGCGCGATGGAAAACTTAGACGCAGATTACGTTGGTGCGTTGATTGGCTCAGATTAACGGTGGATAAGGGCTCAGGCCAAACGATGGCGGGCTTCTTTATAAAACATAAAAATCGGATTTTAAATGAAATACAAAGGGAAAACGCGCATCGGGAGGGCTTATTTGAGGTTAAGCGCCCATTTGCAGGGCTGTCGGATTTATGAAAAATATAAAGGGACCGGGGCTCAAACATATAAAGGGTCAATCGCATCAGAACAATGGTGCGGGCCTTTTCAATCTACCCATTAGAAAATCTCAGATGCGAGAACTTTTTGATCATTGATCGGGGTGTTAAATCAACGGTCATATCACTCAAAACATTGAACCGACGGGTTTAGAATAAAGCTTAGGAAAATGGGTTTTTATCAATTTACAAAGGGAAAAAGTGATCAGGAATGGTTTATATAATGTTTTCAGTGCCCGATTGCGGGCCCAAGGTTATGAGAATGAAACAAGGGATCGGGGGTTAAATACAAAGGGCCAATCGCATCGTAGGTCTTCTAAAAGACAAAATACTTGCGCTCTCTAATTATATCTGATGCGATAAGCACCTGATGGGTCTAGTGCTTGGTTCTAGGGTGTGGGCATATGTGGGGAAGTGGTTTATGATTTAGCCGAAAGGGGCTTAAGACTATAGTCAAAAAAGCTTTTTTTTATGAATTTTTCAAGGTTTTTTGATGGATTTGGGGGTTTCGATAAGTTTAAAAATGAGTTTTAAACCTTATAAGAGGGGTTTTATGAAGGAAGGAAGGGAATACATGAAAAATGGAGGAATTTCATGAGGAAGAAGAGAGCAAAATGAAGGTTAATTATGAAGGGAAAAAGGAGTAAAATGAGGGGAAAATGGGGATTTTTGCTACAGTCTTTTCTTCATAAAAACAACATAATTTCTGAGTTTAAAAGGGAAACAGCAATGAATATTAAACAAAGGGCACGATGTCTTCATAATACTTCAAGAATTTAACAATTTTAGCAACAAAACTTGTTTCTTGAAGGCTTCTAAAATGATTTAGCCACCATTTGATATGACAAATTTTATAGGTGGCTAAGAGGTTGATTTTGAGGGTATGGATTTTGGGGTGCGCTATATACCAGTTAACATGATGCTTGAGGGTAATAAACGCCCTGCAATTGTGCACGTTAACCTTGCGAAGCAGGTTGAGCAGGCTGCTGAGCAGGGTAAACAAGTAAAACCGGTTGCGGAAACGAAGGAATCTGTTGGTGGGCAGGTTGCAACGATTGTTGAGCTAGTTGAACCGGCTATTGAAATGGTTGTTGAGGGCCACCAGGTTGTCCTTGTGGAAATGGTTGGCTTGATGGTTGCGACGGACCAGGTTGTCCCAAAGAAGGACCAAAGGGTTGTCCCAGTTGAACAATATGTAAGCCATATTGAACGTGTAGCTGTGATTGAGGTGCAACAGGTTGTCCCTGTAACGGATGATTTTTCCCCCCAGGACCAAAAATATGATCCAGATTCAGAGGTTGACACAAGAGACCATAGGGTTGTCCATGTTGGACCAAAGGTTGTCATTGTAAATTTTTGCCTTGTGGAACATATGGTTGTCCCTGTGGACCGTAAGCAGGGCCCTGCTGAGCTAAAGGTTGTCCCTGAGAGGGTTGTCCTTGTAAGACAGAGGGTTGCACAGGGAAAGTAGGTCTAAAATGAGAAACGACTTGATGAGGATCAATAGGAGGCAAATAAACTGGAATACCACACTCATCATAATAAAGCGGATATGAATAAACAAGATTACCAACCACATCATAGTGATGGAACAGAGGATTAGCAGGAGCCTGAGACTGCTGAGAACCTTGAGAATTCTGCTGCTAAATAGCTAATATATATTTTTCGAAAGTAAGACCACCAAGAATCACAGGAGTAGTGGAAACCACACTAGACGTAGATGAGGCTTCCGTTGAAGGAGCATAACGTCGGTGAATATCCAACATCTACTCGTCAAATTCATAAGCAGAAACAAAAGGCGTAGATGAAGCCACACAGATGGTAGGTAAAACTGGGACAAATGTAACAGTAACCGATGGATCTGATGCCAAAGGTGATGGCCCTAATGAAGGGAGGACCGAACTATGAGGAGGAGTTACTGTGATAGATTGTGTTATGGATGCAACACCATACATAATCTGACTCAAATACCTATAACCAGCCGGAAGTGATACTGAAGGTGGAGAATATTGGATAGAGGCACAAGAGAGATCTTCAGGAAAGAGTTGATATTCTTCTATGGAAACAGGCATTCCTTCACTGCCAACATGACTGGAGGAATCCATATCTGAGTCCAAGGTAAGATCTTCGAAAATACTACGGGGACTAGGAGGTACCGCAGCAGCAACAAAACCAGACCAAGCACTTGAAGGAAGCCAATTGAGTTCAACCGGTTCGTCAAGCAGAGATAGTGTAGCAAGGGGTTGGATAGGTGGAATAATAGGCTACGAGAACTCGACAGACCTAGTGGATTGAGGGGTTTCAAAAGAAGTGTCTAAAAAAGAACCACCACTAGGAGGCAGTGAGGATGATGAAACTGGATGTTCCGCCACTTTGACTGTAAATCAGAACAGGAAGGAAAAGAGATAACTAATCAAAGGTACCAAAATCAAGAACCAATGAAAGCAATCAGCCCAAGTAACAAACTTTTAATGGGTGTGTAATTGTAGGTGATTAATTTTATAACACTGAAACCAAAATTCATTGTCTCATGTTTTAAGAGTCAAGAAACGGGAAAAAGATGACTATAGTCACTTTAAGTTTTAAATGAGCATGAAAGGACAAGTGATCGATGATCTCTTCTCTTGTTTAAAGAGTCACAAAAAGATCAAAATGACTTCTCAGGAATTCTAAGCAAGAGGGTGTACTAGGTTTTCGTGAACTGCCATATACACCTTGGTGATCAAATGAAACAGAAATGACAAAGGACTTGACGTACGTGCAGGTAGTCTCCCCGAATGTTGTGTTCGGTGTATCACGGTTACAAGGAAGTAGACTCAGCTTCCTATGGATAAAAGGATTGCAACCTAGAGGGGTATCCCTTTATATACACGACAATACGGGGAGCACAAGTACGTACTAGCACTATCTAAAGCCAAAAGGCGAGCGACAACTACTAGGTTTTAAGACTCCAGAACACGTCTCTAACTTAGACCACTAGAAATGTTTCGTTAGGTTTCAATGTTGCCTTAGGTTCATTGAGTAAATTTTAAATTTAATCTGGAATTATATCTCAATTTCTAGGCCCTATCGAATATGGAGCTCAATTTTTTAGATGCAAACTATATGTAAATGAACATCATTTCAATTCGATGAATGCTAGTTATAAGAAGGATAGAAATATTTCAAAAAAGCAAGCAAAGAAAACATGCGAAGAAACTTCTAATGCCCTTAATTCAATCAATCGAAAATGAAATTCCTTCCTAGATTAACAGATGCCAGTTATGTAAAGGAACTTTCACTTTCGATGCAACGGTGGAGAAGGGCTCTGACCAATGAACGGTGGGATTCTTTATAAAATATAAAAATCAGATTTTAAATGAAATACAAAGGGAAAACGCGCATCGGGAGGGTTTCATTCAATGCTTAGCACCCGATTGTGGGGCCTTTGGATATATGAAAAAGATAAAGGGACCGGGGTTCAAACATATAAAGGGCCAATCGCATCGGAACAACAGAGGGGCCTTTTCAATCTACCCATTTAGAAAATCTCCGATGCGAGAACTTTTTGATCATCGATCGGTGTTAAATCAATGGTCCTTATCACTCAAAACATTGAACTAGCGGGTTTAAAATAAATCTTAAGAAAACGGGTTTTTATGAATTTACAAAGGGAAAAAGTGATCAGGAATGGTTTATATAATGTTTTCAGTGCCCGATTGCGGGCCCAAGGTTATGCGAATGAAACAAGGGATCGAGGGTTAAATACAAAGAGCCAATCGCATCAGAGGTCTTATAAAAGCCAAAAGACTTGCGCTCTCCAATTATTTGCGATGCGATAAGCGCCCGATGGGTCTAGCGCCTGGTTCTGGGGCGTGGGCATATGTGGGGAAGTGGTTTAGGATTTAGCCGAAATGGGCTTAGGCCTATAGTCAAAAAAGCTTATTTTTTTATGAATTTTTCAAGGTTTTTTTGATGGATTTGGGAGTTTCGGTTAGGTTTAAAAATGAGTTTTAAATCTTATAAGAGAGGTTTTATGAAGGAAGGAAGGGAATACATGAAAAATGGAGGAATTTCATGAGGAAGAAGAGAACAAAATGAAGGTTAATGATGAAGGGAAAAAGGAGTAAAATCAGGGAAAAATGGGGATTTTTGCAGCAATATTTTCTTCATAAAAACAGCAAAATTTCTGAGTTTAAAAGGGAAACAGCAATGAAGATTAAACAAAGGGCATGATGTCTTCATAAGAATTCAAGAATTTAACAATTTTAGCAATAAAACTTGTTTCTTGAAGGCTTCAAAAATGATTTAGCCACCATTTGATATGACAAATTTTATAGGTGGCTAACAGTGGCTCCACCATTAGGGGAATTTTGAAGTCTAAAATGGGCCTCCTAAGGAAAATGTACATGTTGAAATGTTGCTTCCTAGTTAATGAATGAAAAAAAGACACGGTAGATTCACCTACCTTGGATCCAACGTTGTCGATGTTGCAGAAAGAGTAGTGGGCTCTCGCTCCTATCTTGGCAAATCACGATCCGTTCATTGTCATGCTCAGATACCTACACATAGGACAAAGAACAAGAACAACATACAACAGAATAGTTTCACTCACAACTATTAGCCAGTCAAAGAGGGCTAAACATATCACATCAAATAAACATCATTACACAATAGTGGAACCAAACAGTAGTCATGAATATTAATGAGTAGAAGGAAGAGTACAACCGATGCTTTGACGTCACATTCTCCTCCAACAGGGTTCAGACGAAGTGCATCTCAAATATTGGTCTGGGAATTCGGACTCAAGCTCTCTTAGAAGTTATTGACTCGAGCTCTCTCTACACAATTTTTCTTACTCTATCTTCTCTAGTAGCTTAGCTGTAGTATAATTCTCCTAGTTCATTTGTTCAGTTATTTTGCTATAATGTGTTTAGCTAGCTTCTACTAAAAGAGATAGTTTCTTATATAGAGGAAAGGGAGGAAGTTGGGATCCCTACAAAGGTGGGAGGGAGTCCTATCCTTTAGGAGAGTTCCAAGGGAGGTGGAAACTACTAACTAAAGGAAGGATTTTGTGGTTGTTTCAGTTCAACCACTCCCAATGACTCATCCCCGAGGTGGTTTAAATGGAACCTCCACCTCTATTTTTAAAAAACATTTCATAAACAACTTGGTGCGGGTATCTACCTAGCACAGAGTGCCAAGTGGCACGAGCTCAGTGTTAAATATCTCTGTCGGCACGAGGGTGTAACTGGCTACTCGCGCTAAGGTAAAAATAGGGATTTTTATAGCTCTACTCAAGGAAATGTCAACAAGAAAAATGTTTCTTTCATCAAAAGGGATGCAAGGATGGTATTTGTAAAGCATGACACTACTTACTGGTCACAGAAATGACCCTCCAATGTGCGAGTTGGGGATTGCAGGGACAGTGACAAAATGTTGTGTAACACCAATCCTTACTGTTATGCTACCGGCATGTTATGTAGATTATTTTCCAAACCTGATAGCACTAGATTCTCAAGAGAATGGGTTCCCCTGATTGACGCAATCGTCAATTCGTCAATTTTGAATTGGGTAGACATCTTATCTAATAACCTAGCCAAGCACATTACCGAATATAGGAATAAAAGGAGTATTTCATCCAGAGAGATACCTCTCTTTTATATGTCTGCCTATGTCATGGATGCTATCTTCTTTACTTCTAGTTTTTCCACCATGGGATGGAAATGGACTACCCAAGACCCTACCCCAATTCACATTTATCACAAAGAACTCTGGGATTCAAACTTCCACCTACACTTCTATAAAATATGTTATGGAGTCATATTTCCTATGCGTCAGATGATTTTCAATAAAAAGGCCCCTAGGGTTTCTAAAGAATCCAATGCAGACATTCTTCCTGTAGCTAGATGGTTCGCAGAGGAGAATTTTGCATATATTAGAGTATTCAGGAGTTATGCTTCTCCCCATGTTTTACCCTATTATGTTCCAGATAAGTTACCTGCAAAGCAAATAGCATATCATCTTGTTAATGGCGTTACGAAACAGTTGAAAGATTCTAAAAAGGCTATTTGGCCCAAAAACCCTGTAAAATGTGGCACTTTTGCACTGTCTAACATCGGCCATACTTACAAGGAAGTTTCCAAAATTCATTTATTGAAATTGGCAGTATTGCCAAAAGGTTATATGATCCAAATGATGTAATTAAAATTCACATCACAGAGCTTAAGTTAAATCCTTTTGTAAAGGAATAAGATGGATTTGATGATCTTTTCCAGGGCATGGAAAACTTTTCAAATATTATCAAGTATGTATCTAGTCAACTAATTCAAGATGATTTTGAAGCTTTCCAAGCATACAGAAACAAGAGACTAGAGAAAGTCCCTCTCAATTTGTTAACTATTGAAGATGAAAACAAACACACTCCAAGTGTCATCCTGGATGATGAAGTAAAAGATATGTTTGAAGACTAATCAGGTCAATCACATCAGCAATCTCATGATTCAGATCACTCTGAAAATGAATCCAAATCTAAAAATTAAAACTCAGAAAATATAATTGACCGAGTTATTCAGGAGATGGAGATGCTAGAGGAGACAAGAGACAATGGAACATAATCGTATTCTCAAACAGTTCAGCACAGTCACAATATGCTAGATTATTCTAGTTCACCACAAGCAAAAGATCTCATAAATGAATGGAAGGATTTTTCCAAAGCAATGAAAACTCCTAAAGAGAATCGTAATATTGATCGGTCAATGAGTTTCCAGATACTTGAACACTCCCAAAAGATAGTGGAAACTGTTAATCCACTGTAAATAATTCCATCGCAGCCTGATAAAGAAATCATACCAACCTACCCTACATATCAGATAGTTCTACAAATTGAAGATATTCCTTCATTAGATATTTTCTACAATCCTAGTTATAAGGTTGTAGTTAAAAGAAACAAAAGAAGGAGAATTGATGAAACAACTTCAAATCCTACAAATGAATCAGTTGATGTACTATGGAAATATTCCTTAGATGATCGTACTAAACATCTAACCAAATTATCACAGTATGCAAGGGCATATGCTACTGCTACTGTTGATAAAGCTACTAAGGTTAGAGTGTTGTTAAAACAAAAGGAAGCTAGAGTACAAGAACTAGAGAAGTTTTTGAATGAAGAGAAATCTAATTCCAGTGAGCAAGCCAAAGTAATCACAGTCCAATTTCATAAAGATATTGAAAGCCTCAAATTGCAGCATCAGACAGATGTTAATGAAAAACAAGCACAGTTGGAAATAGAAATGACTAAGTTACAAATTCAACCACAATTAGAGAAATTTATCAAAGAAGCATTGGATTTAAACACTAAGTTAAAGAAAGAACAAGAAGTGTTTTGTCATCAAGCTTCTATAATTAATTCTTATTGTGATTCAAATAAGATAATGATCCAGCAGATAGCAATCCAGAAACTTGAATGTGAAAGACTTAAGAAGAAAATTGAAGAACACATTCAATGGCAAGTTTAAAATTCGGGAAAGGAATTTAATCTACCTCAAGTAGGTAAGCTTCACAAAGAAATTATATTTAGAGAATGGGAAGCGCAAATCAAATAGGAAAAGAAAGCAGTAACAAATACATCAAAGATTTCAAGTGATATTATTGAATCCATGTGTGAGAAACTGTCTAGAGCATAACTTCTTAATGAAAACACATCTGATGTGTTTTCAGAAACAAGATAGGTGGAAACATAATCGAAACAGAGAGCAGATACGCAGGAGGAAATGATTAAAAAGGTAAATAAGTTTGATCAAGAAAATTACTGGATTTTTCTGATTAAACCTTATCATCAACATCAAACTCTGCAGCCTCTTACATATTCAACAAAGAGATCCCAGTCAGTAATCTAAAATTCTATTTTCAAGGGACAGATCCGATCAAGGATTTCATAGCCAGCTCAGCTCAAAGCAATGTTAGATATTGTTGGGCCAGAATTGTAATCTACAGATAAACTTCACTTCCCTAGACCGTTGTCTAGTCTAGAACAACAGGTGAAATACTGCACTACCCTTTTTCCTAACTCAGAACAGATATACAGAGAGGATTGGATGCTTACTTGTTTTAGTCGCTTCCAAATGACTCATTTTTGTCGCTTCCACTGCAGCCTCAACTTCAAGTGGTTTCAAATATCTGAATTCTTCCTGCAAGAAAGAGCACTGAAACAGCAGAAGATACAATAATCTAGATATCTATTCTAGTTAATTAGCCAAATCAGTTAAGCATAAACTACATTCATCAACTAAGATTCTACAACATGGAAAATAAAAGTAAACATGGATGCATGTAGGGAAAAACAAGAAGTACTCTTTATTAATGATAGAAGGAGAGGTTACAACCTAGTGACTGATTCATCATGACCTTCTAGCAAATTTCTTTAGTCTCATCACAGCATAAGTCTCTCCACTAGCAGCTCCACAAATCAAACTCTCTATTGAAAATTCTCCAGCATTTCTCTACTCAAATTCTTCCTCCTTGAACACTTAGCTTTGTGTTCAATTTATAGATGAACTGTAGGTTTTTTTGCAATAAATTGCATTCCAAAAATAGTCAAGACGTGTTTTCTATTCATGTAGATGACAAATGGACACTTGGATCCGAAGCATGAATCATGTGAACCCTTCTAGAAGACACTGGCCAAGTGGAGATTCCGGAACAATGAGAATTTTGCTCCCAATCTGACCAACGCACCTTTGAATGTCAGGAAGTGCTTTACAGATCAGCCTTGAATGGGGCTACCTGCATATGCAACGCACTTAGGCCCCTTAGAGCCTGCATTGGTGAGCTCCCACATGTTTAATAATAAGCTTCAAACCATGGAAAAGCCTTGCTTTGATGAAAATCTTGTTTGATTCATGAATATTTCCTGTCTTAGGGCATATAGAAACTGAGATGACAGGGAATGATAGACCCTTTGATCATCAGTCCTGGAGATGATGCCTAGTTAACCAGGTCATTGGGAATGGTGCCCAAATTGACCTATAAAAATTTCCCCCTAAAGCATGAGATCCAAATAATAAGAACATTTGATCGAGATGCTTTACACTGTGATGAGACTGGAAACAAAGCAGAACAGTCACTTGCATCAATCTTACAATACATTACATCATGATAAATCCTCTATTGATCATAATTGTTGAGGGTAGGCATTCCCATAGTCAACACATAAAACAATCTAATAACATGTACATAATTCGAAAAGTCGTCTACATTGGAATGTTTCCTAGATGTAGACATCGCCTACAGATATAGGCCCATGTTTGGATGACAATCTGTATGTAAGGTCACCGTACAGATGATGTGTACAAAAATCCTGAAATCGTAGCCCGGATGGCTGAAACTAGATCCGGGGTCTTCTTATCTCATTCACTCAATCATTCGGGTACAAGTCTAGCCATGCGAATATATAATTTGTCGTCGAACATGGAAAGACATCGTTTGATTACCAGCCAATAATGAAATATGTTAACAAACGCGAGAGAACCACCATTAATGAAAATGGCCCTCAAGGTACTGCAGTACATTTCGTAAGGCGTGAATAGATGATTTGATGTCGAACACCAAACAAAATCTTTCGGTCAAAAGTCTGGAAGCGAGGATCTTTTCGATGCTGTAACAAGCCTCATGGTACTGGAATCTGATGTTTCTAAGTGAGCTTCCTGGATATTTATTTGTAGTCGACAGGAAGTCACCTTATTGCAAAACTAGAGTTACTGATTTCAGAGACAAGGGTATGACTTGATATAGCAATTGTCAGGGATGACGGTCATGAAAATGAAGGTTTATGAGTATTACAGATGGATGAGTTCTAAATCACTAGATGACTTCTCTTGAACATATCGGCGACACTGTGATGAGTTGGCAGCATTGACCCAAAACCGAAGTGAAGGTATGATGAACCATAGGTGTGAATGAACCGTCAAGATGATTACCCAACCCAAACAGTCACGAACATGGAGTGAAAGAAGTGTCATGTTCAAGAGTGACTTGCTACCAAAAAGAAACTTTACTTGCTTTTCCCATACTTTCCTCGGTCATTTGTCGACAAATTCCTCTTTATTTTTTAACAAGCTTGAGGAGGATAAAATTTGCTTGATCTATATTTCAACCCTTCGGGCAAATAAAGAATGAAGTATCGCTATTTAATAATTTAACGAGTCTAGAAATGAATGAAACTCAATTCTTGCCATGATTGACAAGCCCGTCACTATTTTATGTTTTAACGAGCTTAACGACAGTAATAGCCCGGTCCTTTTTCATGTTTAGAGAGTCTGAAAAAGAGGACGAAAGAGGACTCCAAAAGTACTTTTTCGTAAATTTGTCTCTCAGATCCAAAAAAGTGTAAAATAATATCTGAAAGAACCTCTTTGGTCATGTTTAACCAAGGTATTCCTTTTTCGTAAATAATCCATCTCAGTCCGAAAAAGGGTTAAACTTATACTGAGTAGATATCAATTCATTTACTTTAACGAGCTCGAAATGACAAGTGCTCGGTAATATTTTCACATTATCGGAGTCTAAAAAGAGCTGAAAGAAGACTCTAGGGGTTTCTTTTTCGCTGTTATCGAAGCTCGAAAAAGAGATAAAAGTGCGCTTCAAATCCTTTTTTGTTTTTATCAAAGCTCGAAAAATAAGGAGAAAAAGTATGCTTTGTGGTCAAGTCCTTCTTTGAAATAAATCTGCATGACTAATCTGTTCGTAAGTTGTATTTCCTGTTCAGAACAACAGCAAATGGATTAAAAATACCTGTTTCATGATAAAAACATAACAAAACCATAGTCATATCAATAAATTTAATTTGCAAGTAATTAAATGACTATATAAAGCAGTTTCACTATTCATTTTTACCATTCCATAGTTACCATTTGTATTTTGGAGCTCTAAACCTGATTTTTCCCTTGAACTTCAATTGTTGATTATGGTCGTTTCTGTGGACGGATTTCATCGCCGTATGATCCAGGTCAGTAGTAAAAACATGCTCTTTCTTTCAGTATTCATTTCATTTCCATTCTTTACAAATTTTTAGGGTTTTAAGGCCCCTAGGTTAAATTTTTCCCAAAATGAGAGCAACACACCCTTGTACATCGAAACCTGCATTGCATAGTAGGTACAGTGAACGATACCTGCATATGAAATGCACTATCTTCACCTAGAGAGTGCGTTAGGTGCAGTTCAAGTTTTTGATTTTCAAGATGTTCTGAAAATTTGCCTAGTTTTCTGTAATGAATGGTATCTAATGGATCTTGTGTTTGATTTTCAGGTTTCCATTGGATAATAATGACGATTACATGGAGAGAAAGAGAACATGAAGAACAAGATATGATTGCCTTGAATGATCTGGGTACTGTAAGAGCTTTAAGATATTGTGGGATGCTTAAGTAATTTAAATTGTCGGGAATGAGGCAACAGATAGAACTCTTGGAGTTCCTTGTTCGAGCATGGGATCCAGTGATAGAGGCATTTCACATAAAAAATCAAGTGCTGTCCATAACAGTTGAGGATGTGTATTTTCTCACAGGTTTGTCGAGGAGAGGTTTTCCCATTGCACTCACAGGATCTACCGTTGGAGGAGAAACAGTGAGGGATTATGTTATGTAGTATTGCTATCCGGGGTCAGAACCTAGCAAAGATGGAAAAATAAACATCCGTGATGTCAGGGATTTGCATCTGAGAACCATCTTATTCATGATCACTAAACTAGTTGGCACCATTACATTCCATGTGGCGAATAGATCATATATGCAGTATGCGTTGGAATGCTTAGAGCCAACAATTTTCAACTGGTCTGAAGCTGTTCTATCTCAGATAAAGGAAAAAATGAATAAAGCAAAGGGAGGAAGGAAGAAATTTTTTAGTTATGGTTCTATCCTTATCTCCTTCACTTTGGAATAGATTCCACTGATGCAAACACAACATGTAACATTGGATATATCTAGTCCTAGAGATCCTCGAATGTAGAGATGGGTAGAAATCATGGGTCAGAATTCAGGCCAATCGAATTTTGTGTTCTCGACTGTATTATTCACCTGGTTCAGGTGACAGATCATCGCCATTAATGAGTATGCATATGCAGGTGTCGACTTCCGAGGAGATCCAGATCTAGTTTTACCAGAAGGCACTCAGTGGGGTGCAATAGGTAAGATTGATTTGACCATGTTTTTTTATTTTTATAAGGTTTATACAAATGTTTTTGTGTTTTTATTTCTTTCCAAGACTAAACAAAAATGTTTTAATGTAATGCAGATATCGGTCATGTTCAACCAGTAGAGGAACCAGAGTGTGAAGCGGATGCACCAGTAGAGAGGGCTATTGGGAGAGCAGTCCTTCAGGACCTTGATATGGTTGAGACTCTTGCTGAGCTCTAGTAGCACATAGAGGGGTTGACTTTTGGAATTTCAGATTTCCGGATCGAAGAGAATCCCATGCGACTGCAGCGACACACAATTGGGGTTCCTAACCGTTGGATGCGGTTGCTCTGTAGGATTGCTAGATCTATAACATGCTATCATGAGCATCACTAGTTTACTTATGACTTCTTGCATACATTTTGACGTCAAATGACCAATGTGTCTTGGGCACAAATTTTTGTAAAAAACCTATAACTATTTATCTATATGTTTTCAGAGTTTTTGCTATGTTTAATACGCAATCCTATTCAATGATGTGAATGTTTTCTTTATCTATGTCGCAAATGTCTATCTAAAACTTGATTAGCTAATGAATCAGTTAAAGTGTTCAGATTTATGGAAATGTGTTGATATTGAATGTAATCAAAATTTCTCTCCAAAAGTCGAACTCTTAGGAACAATCTAAGAAGTGTTGGATTTCTAACAGTATAAACACTAGTAAGTTGTAGTATCACAAGTTGTGAGTCTAACCTGATGATTATGTGGTTAATACTAAATGAAATGGCATTAGAGAGAAGTTCGATCAACGCGCTATACTCAACGATATTGTTCGTCGATCTACCAATGCAAATCCCTTGAAAACTCACTAACTTGCCATTCGGAGAGAAAATGGCCCACGCTGTAGAGGATAGATTCTGCGTACTACAACTAGCACTATCAGCATATCCAAAAAATGGTTATGAAGATTCAGACATTTGCCATAAAATGTAAAGCGGATTACTAACGTCAAGAAAAATCTAATAAACAAATTAAGATAGTGAATGCAAATCAATAGCATATAAACAATATAATAAAAAAAATTACTACGCTCATGATTAAGCATAGTAACGTTTAAGATACAACCCATTTCTAGGCTGCGCCAATGGAATCCCATCGTAATCAACTAACTCGTAGGCACCTTTAGCAAGAACTCTTTTGACAATGTAGGGGCCATGCCATAACGGCTCGAATTTCCCTGTACCTAATTTATTAGCTTCCTGGTCATAAAGAAGGACCAAGCCACCCTCTGAATAGATGCGAGGTTGGAAATTTTTGTCATATTGCAAATTTATATGTCTCTTATACGCTTCGTTGTCCAATTGGGCTTCACGGCGCATTTCATCTAGATGAATGAGGTTAAGGAGACACACTTCTTCTTCAGAGGTGTCAGGTAAAAAGTCTATCGTGAGTTTTAACGATGATATTTCGCATTGGATTGGTAAGATAGCTTCCAGACCATACACCAATTGAAAAGGAGTAAATCCGGTAGTGTTTCTCACCGAGGTTCGATACACCCACAAGGCAGAGTACAGGATCAAGTGCCAGTTCCTTTTACAAACTCCTATCATTCGCTGAAGCGTCATTTAAGAATTTTTTTAATAGCCTCAACTTGTCCATTCGATTTTGGATAATAAGGAGTAGAATTATCATGCAACAATCCTAACTTGGCTGTCAATTCAGACATCATATGGTTGCGAAAATGCTTCCCATGATCCGTAACCATAGCCTGTGGACCCCAAATCGTGCAATATCATGGTTGAAGAAAAACAATGCAGCTATTTGTCCTGTGTTGTTGAATGTAGGCATCATTTCGGCCCATTTGGTAAAATAGTCGACTGCGAAAATAATATAACCGTGCCCCCCGGACGAAGGAGGGTTACAGGTCATGAAATTGATACCCCATTTCGTAAATGGTCCAACAAAGACAACTGGATGCATTGGAACTGGCGGTTTACGGATTTTACTGTCATAAATCTGACATGCATGAAAACTTCTAATTGCGAGGATACAATCTCAAAAAATAGTAGGCCAAAATTAACTGGCACAGAGTATCTTCTACGCGGTAGCATAACTAGATAAATGTCCACCACAAGCTCCAACATGACAATCATTTAACACTTTTTCGGCCCCCTCATGAGTGAGGCACCTCCTTAAAATGGTATTGACACCATGACGATAAAGTGTATCTCTGACAATCAGATAATATTTGGCTTGGTATTGAATATGTCGCTGATCAAAGTGAGAGCTATTAGGTCGAAAAGTTTGGGTCTGGAGATAAATGATGAAATCCCCATACCAAGGATCAGATGATCTGATCAAAAATAGAGACTCATCTCGAATAGATGGTTTCAACGTAGTTATAGTACTATCACAGGGAAGGTCACAGAGAATCTCAGCCAAAACTAAAGATTTCTTTGACTTGTATTTAATAAATTCCAAATCAAATTCCTACAAAATGACGATCCATTTTGAATATTCCCCCCCCGAACAATTGATGTGATAAGATGTAAGTCATGGGGTTGCAATCCGAAACTATTGTTGTTTTTCAGAGCAGGATATAATGGCGAAATATTTGGACAGCTTGAACAGCTGTGAAGGCAAGATTTTCCACGTACGAGTACTTAAATTCCGTATCATTGAGATTACAACTCAAATAATAGATCGGATGTTCAATTCCTTCTTCTACTTGGACCAAAACCATGGCGATCTCGTTTCATCCGCGGCGATATATAGGAAATAATCATTCTGATAATTTGGAGGATACATTAATGACGCTCAGACAAGATGGTCCTTGACAGCATCAAAATTAGCTTGTGCAACTTGGTCCCAATGGAAGGGAACACCCTTTTTCAATAATAGAGTAAATCCTTTAGCCATTTCGGCGTAGTTTGGAATGAACCTTCTCAGGAAGTTAGCCTTTCCTTGAAGTTTTTGTATCTGAAGTAAGTTTGAGGGCGCAGGCAAATCAAGAATGGCCTGAACCTTCAGTGGGTCTATTCGAATTCCTTCTTTTGAGACTATGAATCTGAGCAATCGACCAGAACCAACACAAAACACACATTTGTGCGGATTGAGGCGTATCTTGTAGTGCCGGCATCGTAAGAAAATGGCTCTCAAATGCATCGGGTGATCAGTCCATTTTCATGAATGCGCTGGTAAATCATCTAGATATGGCTGAAAAATGTGCTTGATGTCGTTGAAAGCATAATCCATTGCTCTCTGAAAAGTTTCCCCAGCGTTATTTAAACCAAACGGAAGTTTCCGATATGAGAATGTGCCCCAGGGACAGACGAATGTTGTCTTATGTTGGTCATCTGGGTGGATATTGATTTGATTGTAGCCAGAAAATCCATCCATGAAAGAAAATATTTCGCATCCAGCACAATCGTCAATAATCTGGTCGATAAAGGGAGTAGGATAGTTGTCTTTTGGACAAGCCTGATTAACATCCCGATAATCGACGCACATGGTTCCTTGTTTTTTCATGATAGGAATGATATTGGAAACCCACTTAGTTAGCGAAACAAGGTAAATGAAACTAGCACGCAAAAGTTTTTCAACTTTTTTTTTGATGGCAGTGGCTTTCTTCGGATGAACAAGACGAAGCCGTTGACGCACCGGTTTGACATCAGGATACATATTAATAGTGTGTTCAACTATACTAGTGTCTATGCCTGGAATTTCCTCGTAATACCAAGCGAATACGTCACGAAATTCACGAAAAAGAGAGTGATATGAATCAAGTTCTGATGGAGAACAAGATACACTGACATGAATATTTTCTACAATGCCAGGTTTAGTTGAAATATCGATAGAAATCCTTTCTTCAATATTTGATAAATTTCGCTCAGATTCAATTTCATTAATAAGAAAAGAATTCGAAAAGAAATTTTGAATGGATGGGTGATATAGTTCACTAAGATTATTTTCTTGATAATCTGGAAGATGGGAACGATGATGATAATCTTCCCATGGTTCTCCTTCTGCCATCATAGCTTCCAAAATATTTTCATCTGTCAAAAATTTTGAGGAAAATGGATCAGATGGAGTACCAAAATCTAATGAACGATCAACCCAAACACTCGGCGATGCTAATTTCGTATTTTTCTCCCAAGACAAATAGATTGATTTCCATTGTAGCTCAATAGGGTTGAGCGATAAAACATCATCCAACATAGAAATATCAGAAACACCCGTACTCTTCCTTAAGCCAGATGGAGTGGAAGAGATAATGTAGTAGGTCTCTATGCTTGCAATTTATGCTGATGTCGCGGGCAGCGGTAATGCAAAGGTTCCCATAAGAGTGGAATCCTTTAAGAGTCCTACACCAATGTTCTGGATTTCTAGTTGGGGTAAGTGAATATACGGAATGCTTCCAGTTACCTGCGAAGTAGAGGCAAAAAAGGATAATTCATTAATGAATGTAATAGTACCTTTATGAGGAAAGGCAACCATTCTAAAATATGTAGAAACAATTGCAGTCATCGCATATACCCATGGTCTTCCGAGTAAAATATTATAGTCAAGGGGTCCATCAACAACCTCAACATTAATACTTACTGTTTTGCCCCCTAATTCAACTTACAAGTTATTGATAATACCACAAGGTTTATATGTTCTTCCATCAAAAGCCTTCAATGTCATTGATTTTTCCAATAATCGCGGCGATCCAAGTGACTTCCAACAGTTTAGAGACATAATGCACATAGATGCTCCATCATCAATAATAGTACGATGAACAAGGTGATTGAGAACATTTATTTGGATGGAGAATTCCAATTCTACTGGTAGCTATGGCACATAGCCCGTATGATTAAAGACGACAAGATTAGAATCAGTCGAATCAATTCCACCAATGGCCGACAATAAATCATGTTTCTGGGAGGGACAATTTTGTAATACCTCAAGAGCAGACATAGTTGAAGGAGATTGAGCCAAATATTAAACTATATTATAATTTTTTGCAGCTCTTTCTCGAGGATTATATGTCGATTTATGAATTACTCCCTTCGATGGCTTAATCGTCAATTCAAGAATAACAGAAGGTGGTACTGATTCAGTAGATGAATTCGTTGTTGAGGTAGTGGGTTGATCAGTTGGAATACCATAGTATTTATTCCACGTCGACACCAAAATATCTTGTGAAGGTTTTGTACTGGATAAAATTAACACTTGGGAACTAGGAGCTGGATCCGTAGCAACCAAATTTGCGTCTGGATTTGGAAATGGGTTTGTCAACACAGTTGATGCATTTGAAGTCTTGATGATTTTTGAGACTTTAGCACGGTGAGGAAAATCCCTAACAAATTTTTCCTCGTTACAGATTATGCATGGATAATGATGTTTCTCTGCCTACCACGGTTGATCGATGGGATCGTTCCTGCGGGTTAGAAGTTTGCTTTTTCTTTGATTTCCCCTTTTTCTTACTTCCTGGTTGCTTATCACTTTTGCCTTTGTCAAATGAGACGGCGTTGATTTCGAAAGTAGGAGCAAGATCAGATGCAGTAGTGTTGTGTGTATTTACAGTGCCTATCAAGCTGTCTCCGGCATGAGAGTCCTTTATTTGAGGAGGAACATTGAAATTATATCGCGGCGCATTTGGTATTTTATCATAGAGCATGCCAGACTGAGTATAAATCAAGTCTAAATACTGGGCAGGAGTGATAAATTTCTCTTCTATGACGACGGTAGCTTTAGCCACATTCTTTGTTATAGATGGTAACAAGGATTTAATGAACCATTCAACAAGGAGCTGATCGGCAACAAATGTCTTAACCATTCGTCGACGACGACGCCACTCATGAATATGATCTGAAATGTGAGTAGCATTGCTCTGTTTGAAGTTGGTCAAGAGTTCCGTTCCAGTTTCGTATCTGATTGGTAACTAGAAATTGGTCAAAAATACAGTAGCCAAAGCAATGAAATTGTCGAATGAAGCTCTAGGTAATTCAATGTACCATTTAGCTGCCGGACCTATGACCGTTCTTTGAAAAAGACATAATCGAACAGAATCATCATTTAGGGAATTAGATGAACACCATAAATGATAAGTCATAACATGATTTGATAGGTCTTCTCCAGGGTTTCCATTGAATTTAGGAATGTCTGAGGGTAATTTATGTGGTATCACTGGCCACCAAGGAGCATAATTGATAGGATTATTAGTTAACCGGTTTAAATCTGGTAATTCCAAGGTTGCAACAAAAGGCAATTGCCTATTAATGTCAGGTTGAGCATAGCCAGGATAAGATGGAATTGCTTGGGAAACAGGTCTTTGTGCACCGGCATATGGGATTTTTTGCTGGTAACCCAGATAGAGTTGTTTTGCATGGCAAATGCTTGAGATTTCTGTTGACCAAAACCTGGATATGTTACTTGTTGAAATGAAATTTGCAGGATTTGTGCCTGTGGTTGCCAAAGGGTCTGTCCACCAAGATTATAACCCAAATTTGTATAATTTGGATTCGGTTGATATGTATAACTAGATTTTGTTTGTGACACCCCATAAAATGGTGGACCAACTTGTGAATAAATGATCCCTGATATAGGTTGTTGTAAATTAACCAAAGGATTTTGAGTTTTTGGACCCAAAATTTGATGATATTGAGTTGAAGAACTCGCCTGATAAGGTTGATGAACAAGATTTTGATGTTTTAATAGGGGTATAGGTGTATTAACAAGTGGTATTGAAGTGGGTGTAACAGGTTTAATTGGTTGATACGATTGAACAACCATTTGTGGTTGGATAGGCAAAGTGGGCTGCCATTGACAAACATTTAAATCAACATTAGTCTGACCAAAATGTAACTGAGTACTGTCATATTAGGTAACCAAAGGTTGCCCCCCAGCATAAGGAGGATAATAAGATGGAAAATACTATTCACTAAATGTTGGGAGTCTAATTGATAAAGGGTTTGACCCATAATGACCGGCTTGATATTGCCCTAATGATTGATTTAATGAATCAAGTCGTTCAGTACTAACTATAGGACTACCAGTTAAAACACCAGATGATGACATTGGCAAAGACCATGAACGTGAAGGTGCACCAGAGAAAGTGCCAGATAGTGATTTGTAACCTATTGGGACCGAAGGGCCACCATGCAAATATGACTCTGGTGATGTTGTGAACATTGACGGTGTAGCGAGGGTAGGAGCTGACATAATTGGAACAGCAGACCCAACCGAAGATGTTGGTTCAAACATAGTAGTTTGACCAAATGTATACGCTCCGAAATCGATGGGTGATTGAACGGCAATAGGATCAACAAAAGCAAATGGAAACGATTATGGAAATGACTGGTACAGGTAAAGGTCTCCCCCAAAGTGGTTTTGACTTAAAGGTGTATCAAGGGTTTTGACTATGTGAAATAGGAGTTTCAGTGGCTACAGAACTTTGTGGGATGACCAAGGTAGGAACAACTTCCGATTGTTTAGATTCAAGATTCAGATGTTCTGGCAAAGAAGAGACGGGATCTGGATCAATATGCGATTGAACAACTTCGAGTCCAGGAGGTATGGTCTCAACGATTGAATGGATCGTGACCACGGGTAACTATGAAGACTTCGTTTCAACAACAGTAAACGAACTAGGATGTGTGGAAACAATTTGAGCGATTAAATGATGATGTTTCACCAAAGGTACGAGTTGTACTTGATTCAACAGATCGTGATCTTCTTCGCCTACCAGAAATAACTTCCGGTGGTAAATTTGGTTTTAAAGCTAATCTACACGAACGACGGGGGATAGGATTGTGTTCTTCCACGATTACTGATTTATTTTATCCAAAAACAAATAAACAAAAAGAAGGTAATGCTAGGAAAAAGGGTTTACCAGGAAACTGTGAACTGCATAATACCTCTTGGCGTACCAAAAAGTACAGGAAGGTAATCTCCCTGAACGTTGTGTTCAGTGTATCACAATTTAAAGGCACCTAAAATTTGTCCTCCCAAATATACCTGAAGATACGTGGAGGCCCAAGTCCGTATTAGCGTTGTCTGATGCGAAACCGCACAATGAGAGCACCCCTTTATACTTATCGTACTGTAACACTGCCCGATATACCCGAAAGTACGTGGAAGAGCTACGATATACTTACGTACGCGGAGTGAGGTATCACACACGGAATGTATCGCAGACAAGTTAACGACAGCTCCTATGTTTTACGACGCCGGAACACGTCTCTAGCCTAGACCTCTAAATGTTATCGTTAATGTTCCAAAGCGTTGTTAGGTAAATTGAGATTTATTTTATGTTGATATTTCTTAACATTTTTCCTTTCAGGTTCACCATGATGATGTATATAGAATTCCTAAAATGAAAGCTAAGAATGATAAACAAACTTTCACTTTTAGCTTTTTCAATGAAAGACCTAGCTACTAAGGTAAGAGAGCAAGTAATTTGAGAGCAAACAAATCAATGAACAAAAGCAAAATCAATGAATCTCAAACTAAATGTAGATTTCCTAATGTTCCTTTTGCAAAAAACACACAATCCTACATGCAAATGCAAGTTTTTGTTTTCAGTTTCCTTAATGTTATGAATGCAGAAAGAAAACTAGGTGCACTAGATCAATAATAGAAATGCTTTTTACTTTCGAGAAACTAAGAATACAAACAATAATTTCTCTTTTGAAGGAAAAACGAGGATTTCAACAACAATTTCTGCTATCAAGGAAATCAAGACTTTACGACAATTTCCTATTTCGAAAGCAAATGATTCTTAATGCGACCGAAAAAGTACTTTGAAATCAACTTGCCAATGATAATGAAAAACTTTTTTAAAACAACATTGAACAAATTTTCAGTCAAAGGAGAAGAAATATATAGAGCTACTGTTCAAATAGAGCACTAAAATTTTGAGAACAAGTCAGCAAACAGAACTTAAGAAAAATACAAAGTCAAATTCAAGGGGATTTTTTCCTTTCAGGAGCCAACGCAGTCTTCAAAGAGAGACAGTGCTCTACAATGCAGGCTAACAAGGGAGACAGTAATCTGCAAAGCACTGTACCCTGACCAAGGGTGAGTTAGGCGCAGTAATCAAAGAAAAAACTACCTTTTGGCTCACTAACTTTGCAAATTAACCTCTGGAAAAGTTTAATATTTATGTGAAATAACTACTGGGTGGATTTAGAAAGCAGATCAAAGACTAAAACACCAAGATTCAAGAGAAATTATCCCCAGTGGAGTTTCCAATTTGTTGGGCCAGAATTGTAATCTACAGATAAAATACACTTCTCTAGACTGGTGTCTAGTCTAGAACAGCAGATGAAAGACTGCACTACCCTTTTTCCTAACTCAGAACAAATATACAGAGAGGATTGGATGCTTAATTATTTCAGTCGCTTCCAAATTACTCCTTTCTGTCGCTTCCACTATAGCCTCAACTTCAAGCAGTTTCAAATAGCTAAATGCTTCCTGCAAGAAAGAGCACTGAAATAGCAGAAGATACAATAATCTAGATATCTATTCAAGTTAATTGGCCAAATTAGTTAAGCATAAACTACATTCATCAACTAAGATTCTACAACATGGAAAATCAAAGTAAACATGGATGCCTGTAGGGAAAAACAAGAAGTACTCTTTATTGATGATAGAAGGAGAGGTTAAAACCTAGTGACTAATTCATTGTGACCTTCCAGCAAAGTTCTTTAGTCTCATCACAGCATAAGTCTCTCCACCAACAGCTCCACAAATCAAACTCTCTATTGAAAATTCTCCAGCATTTCTCTACTCAAATTCTTCCTCCTTGAACACTCAGCTTTGTGTTCAATTTATAGATGAACTGTAGGCTTTTTTGCAATAAATTGCATTCCAAAAATAGGCAATACAAGCTTTCCAGTCATGTAGATGTCAAATGGACACTTGGATCCGAAGCATGACACATGTGAACCCTTCTAGAAGACACTGGCCAAGTGGAGATTCCGGAACAATGAGAATTTCGCTCCCAATCTGACCAACGCACCTTTGAATGTCGGGAAGTGCTTTGCAGAGCAACCTTGAATGGGGCTACCTGCATATGCAACACACTTAGGCCCCTTAGAGCCTGCGTTGGTGAGCTCCCACATTTTTAATAATAAGCTTCAAACCATGGAAAAGCCTTGCTTTGATGAAAATCTTGTTTGATTCAAGAATATTTCCTGTCTTAGGGCATATAGCAACTGAGATGACAGGGAATGATAGACTCTTTGATCATAGGTCCTGGAGATGATGCCCAGTTAACCAGGTCATTGGGAATGGTGCCCAAATTGACCTATAATAGATATTTTTCAACTTCGTGACCACAGTCAGAAAGAAGGGCAAAACTCATAAATCAGAATTGTTAGTTTAATTTCCTAGATTGTAGTTTAAGTTAGCTTTATGAGGAAAGTTATTTGACACCTCCTCTATATTTTTGTAATAATCTATTTTATTTTATAGTTAGTTTAGTATTTAAACCCTTCTCATGCAATTAGAGAACGTCTGAAAATTTGTCAAAAACATTTGCAAATAATGCACTATTGTAAGTTTGTGAGTGCTTTGATGAATTAATGGAACACATCAATTATATTTTAATAATTAAAGTTGTTTAACTAATGTTGCACTACTATACTCTTTAAATTGCTTGAAAGTGAGAAGGAGAAGATTCATTGTTGTCAGATTACATGAGTAGAAATTCGTACATATGGTACTTATATTCACTTGTATTAAGTCTTACTTCATAGATTGACAGTCATATTTTTATTGCATTATATGTTTGAAACGTTATCATATATAAATATTACAAGCACTTTTGTTCTAATATTTAGCTATGGTTTCTTATTGAATATGTAATCACATAGATAAATGTGATATTTCTTTCACAATTCTTATATGCAAACTACTTTGTTAGAAGAATCATTTTACATAATTTTCATCTCTTTCGACTGTTAAATGATCTATATTACTGATAGTTGAAAGATATCATTTTAGATCGCATAAAGGAAAAACACCCCGGGTATAGATTAGATTTAATATTTTAGATAGATGAATATAGATTAAAATCATTATCTATTTGCATGCCATATTCACAACACCCTCAAAATCATCCTTATTGGGAAATTGGTCCCACTTATCCCTAGTCAGAGCCACTACACCAAACGGAAAAGGAGTTGCTTTAAGGTCCGAACCGGGTGGTTTTCCCCCATGTTTTGGGAGTGGAATTATGAGGCCTCAACAAGTACCCAAATTTCTGACCATGAGGATCATAGGCATTGTGCAAGGAAAGTGTGTCTCAATCTTAGTTGATAGTGCGTCCACACACAATTTTATTGATGCTCGAATGGTCCAAAGGAGATGCATCACTACTACAGAGTTTGAGGGGTTCTCAGTGGTAGTATTGGGGGACAAAACTATGCAGTGAAATCAATATGTTCTCGCTTTGACAGTGACCATGGGGAACTATTCGATGATAGATCATTTCTTCGTGGTGGACATACCAGACACAAATGTGGTGATGGGTGTCCAATGGTTTTGTTCCCTTGGACGAGTTACCACCGACTCGAGGCAGCTTGTGATGGAGTTTATCAGAATGGATGGTAAGCTAGTAGTTCTTCGAGGTATGCACTCATATCCCCCATAAATAATTTCAACTCACCGAATGGTGGCAGACTTAAGGCATGGGGATATAGCGTGCACAGTGGAGCTAAGGATTTCATAGGCTAGGGGAAAGGCGAAGCCACCACATCCATACATATAGGTTGTGATGGATAGATATGTAGTTGTATTTAGAGATATACCACATGGACAACCACCAGACAGGGGGTTTGAGCATACCATAGAGGTGGAGCCTAGTGTACAGGCATTCATCACCACCCACTATAGGCATCCCAAATCCTATAACAATGAAATTGAGTGGGCCATTAGAGATTCATTGGTGTTGGGCCACATTAGGTCGAGTTCCATCCCCTTTTGCTTCTTCAATTGTGTTGGTGAAGAATAAGGATGGGACTCTGCGTATGTGCATTGATTATAGGGCTCTCAACAGGAGGACATTGAAGAATCAATATCCCATACCGTGTATTAATGAGTTGATGGATGAGCTTAGAGGAGCTAAGTTCTTCTCTAAGATATATTTTTGTTCGCGGTATCATCAAATCTGGGTGAGGGATTAGGACATTCTGAAGATAGTCTTCAAGTGTCATTATGGGAATTTCGAGTTCTTGGTCATGCCTTTTGGGTTGACCAATGCCCCTACCACTTTCTAGTCATGCATGAACCATGTGTTTGGTGGGAAGTTGAGGAGATTCGTGTCGGTTTTATTTGATGACATCTTGATCTACAACATGATGTGGGAGGAGCACCTACATCACTTAGATACAGTGTGCACATTTTAGAGGAGCAACAATTTTATGCCAATTTTTCCAAGTGTGAATTTGAGCTAACATAGATGCTTTACTCGGGACACGTTATTGGCACATATGGGGTCAAGGTACATGAGGAGAATATCAGGGCCATTCAGGATTGGTTGGTACCTAAATATGTGAACACATTGAGGGGGTTATTGGGCATTTGCACTTATTACAAAAATTTTGTTAAGGGCTTCTTGCAGTTTGCAGCACCCCTCACAAATCTAACCAAGAAGGGGGATTTTCATGGACAAATGGAGCTCAAGAAGATTTTGATCACCTCAAGGAGGTGATGAGTAGTTTCCCAGTTTTTCCACTCCCATTTTTCATGCAGTATTTCACGTTGGAGTGTGATGCATTAGGTGAGGAGATTAGTGTAGTATTGTCCCAAGATGGGCACCCCATTTCTTTCGAGGGTCACAAGATCTTACTACATGATAGGTCGTATTCCATATATGACAAGGAGATGTTGGCCATTATGCATGCATTGGCTAAGTTCTGAAAATATTTGGTGGGTAACCGATTCCAGGTGAATACATATTATAATAGACTTTGCCACTTCATGGCGCAACAAGGCCTCAATGAAAGGCATCAGAGGTGGGCCAGCAAGGTGCAAGCCTATGATTTTGATATTGAGTATGTTCGGGAGAAACACAATGTGGTTTCTGATGCACTATCCAAGAGACCTATAGGGCTTTCAATCATGAGCATTTTCCATGACTGGAAGGCACAGTTGTTTGTTGAGTACTCCAAGGATCAGCGAGCATGTGAAATCTTGGAGGGAATTCATGTAGATGAGTGTTATTGGGTGATGTATGAGGTTATCTACTACAAGGGGCACATATTTATGGTTACGAGCTCGCAGTTGAGAGAGCGGATACTTCATGCATCTCACGATTCTCCATTGTCGGGGAATCATGGATTCATGAAGACAAACATGGTTGTGAGAGAGCGTTTGACATGGAAGGGCCTCAAGGGGGACGTATTTAGATATGTACATGAGTGTGAGGCCTCTCAGAGGAACAAGGGGGATTTTACTCATCCAGCAAGATTATTGCAGCCTTTTCCCATTCTAGAGGGGAAATGGGAGAGTATCTCTATGGACTTTATCATAGGACTTCTCACAGGGCAAGGGAAGGATTTTATTTATGTGGTGGTCAACCAGATGACCAATTATGCACATTTATTTGCCATTATGACATGGTATTCAACTTCTTAGGTAGTGGATTCTTTCTTTAGTGAGGTCTTTCGCCTGCACGGACTCCCTAAGACTATAGTCACTGATAGAGATAGTCAATTTATGTGGGGATTTTTGCAGGATGTTTTCAAGCTAGTGGGCACAGGTCTCACTTCGAGCACTAGTTATTATCCACAGACCGATGACTAGATAGATACGACAAAAAATTGGCTAGAGGGTTATTTTAGGAACCATGTGACCAGGCATCAGAAGGCATGGATTTTTTGGTTGCACTTGGGAGAGTAGCAGATACAACACCACACATCATATGTCCATCGGTATGACTCATTTTTGTGCCCTATATGGTTATGATTCTTTGTCTTTTGCTGACATTTTTTTTGGAGACAGTCGAACCCCAAAGGCCAAATATTCGATCCAAGAGAGCCAAGACATCTTCAAGAATCTTAAGGATAATTTGTTGAAAACTTAGAACTTGCAAAAGTTATATGTTAACAAGAAATAGGTTGAGAGGAATTTTGAGGAGGGGGGCTTGGTGTTCCTACGATTGCAGCCATACCAACAGTCCACCTTGAAGCAGAAGGGGGCTGAGAAGTTGCAACCATGACTTTCTGGACCTTATAGGGTGATAAGGAGGGTTGGAGAGGTAGATTATGAGTTGGATCTGCCACCAGGGAGCAAGATCAACAATATTTTTCATGTTTTGTGTCTCAAGAGGGTGTTGGGGCAAAAAGTTACAACAGTTGTGGAGTTGCCTCCGCTTGATGATGATGGGCATCTAGTTTTAGAACCGGAGGCCATCCTGGAGATTAGGGAGAGGAAGCTCAGGAGAAGAATGATCAGAGAATACTTGGTACGTTGGAAGAGCTTACCGGATGAGGATGCCACCTGGGACTATGAACACATACTTGAGCATCCAACACTGAAGTTGCTTGAGGACAAGCAACATCTGGGAGGGTAGGATTATAATGTCCCTTACTAAATTATTTTGGAACAGGTTTTATTTATACATGTTGGGGTCTAATTTTGGTGAAGTCGAGGCCCATTTTATTTTTATTAGAATACTTAGGAGTTAGAAGCAAGATAATTTTACTTTATGTTGTTTTTCTAGTGACATGTGAGGACCACCCACAAATGAAATACGCACTCCCTAAGTGACTAGTTTGAAATGCATGAGTGGGAAAGCTTTGGGTTGGTGAGGGACCCACAAAGGAAGAAAATGCAGGAAGAAAATATCCACGAAAGTTATAAAAGGAAGGAAGCTTACTTCATTTGGAATTCTTGGCTTATCGATTTTGTCTATATTGCTTCATTTGTTTAGTCGGGTCACTTGTTGTTTAGCAAGAGTTTTCCAAGTGTATAACTCACCCTTTCTTCGAGGGACTTCGAGTGCCACAATAGATCAGGTTCATCCATTGTCATCCAAGGGAGTTATAAATATATTTTGAGCATTTGCATTCAGTTTTGCCTAGCAATGCGTATTTTTGGAGGACGTAGTAGTGGTTCTTGTGTGGCCATTGCAACATTATTCCAGAGGTCTATTTCCGAGAGAATTTTGGAGAAGGAGGCTTAGTAGATTTGTATTATGTTGGGTAGTTTGAAGGTTGGAAATGGAAACAGTATTTAAGAGCTATTTTGCAGTCTCTGGGGCCAACACAGAGGGGAGAAGATGGGCACATGTGTGAGGTAGAGTCCCAACCTTTAGATTTTTTTCTTATCGGGAGAAATAAGGGAAGTCTTGGTGGGGTTTTTTGTTGCATTTTATGAGTGTTGTGGAGTATTTTTGCTAGTGTTTGGGCAGATTGTGTGCTTCAGTAGTCACTCGGGAGCGTACAGCCTTTAGAGGTCGATTTTGGAAGGTCGTGATCAGGAAAAACCATTTCTGGGTTTTATTCGGGTTGGATTTGTTGAGATTGCAACAAGATGATGAGCTTAGTGGAAAGAAGTCGCCTTCACTAAGTGGGCCCGCAGGCTATTTTTGGCACAAGTCTATTTTTAGACTATGTCTATTTTTAGACATGTCGATCATATTCTATGAGTTGCAGGATGCTATTTGTGGATGTTTTTTCAAGTTGGAAAAATAGATGGACTTCTATTTTTAGACATATTGGGCGGAATCTATTTTTAGATTGCCAGTCTAAAAATAGATATGTCAAATATTATTATCTCTTAATAATATTTGGATTTTAAACATTATCTTATTCTCTTGGAGCACTTCAGTTAAGTGCACAGATGTGGAACAGGAGCTGACAGAAGGAATTATGTTATTCCTGAGGGTTAAGTGGAGCTATTGCATGGATACTTCAGTTAGAACTCATGTGACAGAGTTTGGTGGAGTTATTGATGTAGTTGATGGAGTTGTGTTCAGTTTAACTGAGTTAAACGTAGTTGAGCTAGTTGTATCTAGTCTAACTGATTGATACACTAGTGAGAGTGGTGTGAATTAATTATTAATTAATTCACTAATTATTTACTCATTAATAAACTAAAGAATACATCAGTTAACTACAGTGCATGGACAGTTTCAGTGGAGACCAGTGAAGAGGTAGGTGAAAGAGCAGTGTGACTATCAGTTGTGACTATACTGTTGCATGATCTGCAACAACCAGTGATTGGAGATGCCAATGAGGATTGCGTGAGCAAGGCTGGACTAATTCAAGTTCATTCAGAGCCATTCTTCAGCAGTGATTGTGCAGTAGAGGCAGGCTATCAGGTGGCAAAGATTGGAGCATGTGATTTGCTAGATCGAGCTTGATTAGTGTGTAGCAATTGGAGATTGTACTAAGATCTTGTGAGGAGATTTGTATAATGATTGTTACATGATATCTATGACATATTATATACAGATAGTTGGGGGTTTTCATCTTTAAGCTTTCCCATAAAATATTGTGTTCATATGTGTGATTGTTTATGGTTTTAATGTGCGCATGCGATTGTTTTTATTTTCGCAATTAATGATCAATGGTAGAAGAGATTATGTATTGTGCATGAAGTTAAAATAGTGTGTGATCAGGAGAATCTCGGTGAATAATATATCAGCTATTCAAATTTCTACAGGATTGAGCATCCTAGGAGTAATTTTGTAGAATTTTCTGAGCAGCAGAGGTGGGGTTTCCAGACATTTCTTTGCAGCAGCTAGTGCAAAACTATTGGGACAACATGGAGCTTCAGTTGGGTAGTTTCTGGGTTATTAATGTTTCACCTAGGTTTTTCTCTGCTTGCCAAAAAGGCAAGCCCATGTGAATTTCTTCTGTATATTTGTACTCTTGCTCCATTCTATAATAAAATGGCTCAGCTGCTTCCATATTTCTAATTATTCTAGGCTTTTACTGCATTATCTAAAAATTTATGTGGTGCAAATTTATTATTTTCTAGCATATCATTGTTTTTCCTATTCTAGAACATTACAACCACTGTGCACTCTAGTCCATGCTAGCTTATCACATCGGCATGCCACATCAACACCACATTAGCAAGCCACATAATTAGAAACAAGTGCATGCACCACATCATCTATCCATCTCAACATGCCACATCACCCAAACCTGCCACACTAGCATGCCACGTATACACCTTATTAGGTTTCGTAAGTATTAGTAGGAAATAATGATATCCAGTGCCTTGAATTCCTAATGCTCAATTTCCAATGGCCCAATAAGAAAATTACAGATCATAAACTAATTGACTCACTTACTTGTCTACTAATGTTTTGGGATCCATCAGATTTTAAGGGTTGTGTTAGCAACTCCTTATTGTATTACCTGCCACTCGATATTTAGATTATTGATGCATTATTATCCTAATAAAGCGAAGAAATACATTAGATGACAAATGTTTTTGAGGTTTGTTTGTATTGGGATTTTGATTTCGGCATGGTTTAAAGTATTTCCCAATAAAAATAGCCTCATATGTCAATAGCCAATATCCCACCTGTCAGACTGAAGCCCCTCTGGACTAAGCTCTTGGCCATAGTTCCCCTACATGACCAAGGGTTTGGGCGAAGGCCTATAATCCCAAAAATTCCAAAACTTACATTGGGTTTCCTAACTTCCTGTTTGAACCAATAACAAACAACAACCAATGCAACAATTTCCATTCACTAGAAAACATAATAGGATATATCAATATCAAACGTTCGCAATGGAGGTTTTTCATTATATTTCCAACACATGACACCTAATAGTGCGATAGCTTGTAAACTTGTCCATTGGGATCAAACTTGATTTTCACTAAATGCTTGATCATGACCCCCTATCAAACCATATGACCAAGGGATAAAGCTAAGGATCCCCAATCCAAAATTTCCAAAACTTCCACTATTATTCTTTGATATTCTAAATGTTACCAACGCTTTATATGAATTTCCAGTCTACTTTAGGGGCTTAAAGAGACTTAGATAGGGATTTTTTTGGGCATTGGATAATCAAATGTTCCTCTTATGTTTAGCAACATGTGCTTAATCGCCTCTCAAGGATCTATTAACTCTAGCGATGTGTTTATTTACTAACACTTGCGGGTTTTGGTGTAATGGAAATTGTGATTACAACTAGTGGTATAAGAGCCAAAGGTCTCGAGTTTGAAACACCTACAACTCGCGTTGTGGGTAGATTGTTGGGAATTTGATAATCCAATGCTCCAGGTGTGTTTCACAACATGTTCTTAACTGCCTCTTGAGGATTTGTTACCTCTGGAGATGCATCCATTTACTAACACTTGTGGGTCATGGTGTAACGACAATCATGATTCCAATTTAATTCAACTACCTAGAAGAATTATGAAGCTATGGATGTCTTCAATAGCATATAAAGGCATCCCAAACATTGTCTTCATCAAAACATATTCTGTTGGGAAAAATATTGAGAGGGGGGGGGGGGGGGGGGTGAAACAGTATTTAGAGCTTACTGAAAAAAATTTATTTTTCTTTACTAAATTCCATACGGGACTTTAATGAACCCAAATCGCGTATATACGCAGATATCCTTAAGAAAACTTGTGTATGACTAGATATCTTATTATGCATATAATTCTTTACTTAGATAAGTGCATCATTCCTTCACCATATGTTTAGTAAGCAATAAGAATGTGCTGTAAAAAGAGAATAAATCATCACACATAAGCAACACACATGAACAATGGGATTTAAGGTGTAGTAAACCCAATTCGGGAAAAACCACTGTTGTTGTCGTCTCTGTCTTCAATATTTATTACAAAGAAAACTGCTTACAATCTTGTACTGGCACAGACTCGTACCAGCACGCAGGCACCCACCTGCAGAAGGCTGTAACCTTCTCTCGTTCTCCAGCTACTACTAGAAGGGAGCTCCAACCCCCTAATCTTTTTTACTAGTCACTCCTGGAAGGGAGCTACTACCCCCTGATCTTGTTTACCAACAACTACTGGAAGGGAGCTACGACCCCCTCACTAAAGGCTCCAACCCTTAGCACCACTGCAGACCACGTTTCATAAATCTTCACACTGGATCCAACAAATTCCACACCACACACCTTGTAAGCCTCTTTTCATCAGATTTTCAGACTGGACCCACTCCACACATTTAAGCTCAAAGAACATACATCAAACTGAAACTTATAACCCCATCAATTCATTCATTGAATCATCAATCAACCAACCAACCACTGATATTTAATCATAATCAACTAGCAACATAATCAGTGTTCAAACAACCCAGATATGTATGAAGACATCATTAACAGACAACAGTAATACAGCAAAATAGATTAGAAATTTCCTTCTGCATACTTCAGCAAAACCCTATATTCCATACGCACTTTTGCTTAATTGAACCTGCGTATATACGTGCTTTCACAGAGACAAACCTGTGTATAGATCTGCAAAAATTACAGAACTGTGCATCTCTCCAGAATAGTTCCATATGCGCTTTTGCTAAAACAAACCTGTGTATATACGCACTTTTACAAAGACAAAATTGCGTATAGATCTGCAACTATTTCAGGATTTCACAACTCTTTAGAATAAATAATCAGCTCAGATCTTAACCTTCACTTCAGCAAACATTCACCAGATCATGGATCTAAACATTCCATAAACAAGTCGAGAAAATACATACTCATTTCAGGTCTAGAGATCTTGATCCATCATTGTATTCATAGGTGCATTATTAATTCAAATCTATCAATAAACTGTAACCCATTCCATGCAGATATACTTCAAAGTGAAGTACTCATTCAATACCCAGACACATGAACACCCTTGCACTATGTTAGCCATCAGTATTTTTTTACATGTTGGTGATGACTATATCTTCAGCTGAGTTTTCTAGAAACTGATTTCCTTATGTCAATATGTCATCCAAAAAACCCTCCCAAAACTTTTTTCGCCCTTCTACCTATTCAGTCCACCCCTGGCGAAATCAAAACCTCATTGTCAATATCCTATCTAGCTTCAGCCTTCTTGATATGCCCATCAGCTTTAAAAGGCAAATCCACATCTGTTTCAAAAGTCTCCCCTATGTTAGGAAGTGGCGCTTTAGGACATTTCACCCTTGGCAATCACCAAAAAGCCAAAAACCCTCCATCTGCTACAGACCTGCCATGACTGACCTCTTACTTTGCCAATGAAATTGACAAACAAGCCCTAAGTCGTGCCACTCACACCCCCTAGATCTCAGCACTGCATAAAACCCAATCTCAAGCTGACTATTAGGTTTTTCACAGTGTTCTATGGTTCTACAAAGGCAGGAAATATAATTTCATCTCATGGAGTAAATGTTTGAGTTTACAGTTAGAGGAACAATTGCTTCTAAATGTATTATGAGCCTGAGATGAAGTTGCAAAACAAAAGTCACTCATCAGGACCTTACAGCTCTTTCCAGCATGAAAATCACAGTAAGAAAAGGTCACCACTGTCTCAGCAAACTGGTAAATTGTCAAGGCCCAGAACCTCCTTCATTCACAAGCAGAGGGTTAGGGCGCCTCCTTCATCCATAAGCAGAGGGCGCGGGCCAGTATTGACTTAGAAGGTTGCAAAAGTCCAGGTTTGCCTTTACTGAAACAATGAAACAATATTTTCAGGTTTTATGAATGTAATTGATGATCATAACAGGAATGGAGCTTGAAATATGCTAGCTCAAAGGAAAGGAGAGTCTGGTTTGATAAAGAAGGTCATCTGAAGCTTTCAAATCATGTAAATTGTTGAACTTTAGAAAGGCCTGTCATCAGTAAACATCCCAATCATAAGAAGCTTGTTTTGTCCAAGATCAAATGGAATAGATGCTGTTAACCAATGCCATTACACAGGCAGAAGGAAAGTCCTTAGTTTTTCAAAAAGCACTGACCTTCATAGTCACAAAGATTTTTTGTCAAGTAACAGGTCATGAGATGACCAAGCCAAATGATAAATATCTCAGTCACCCTTAGAACAGTGCAGGGAGAAAATGTCACTGTGATTGGGGTTTCTTCTGAAACACAGTAATGCTTGCAAGTAAAGATGCTAAGATTGGTGTTTTAAGTGTTTTACTTACCACCACATTCAGAGAAAGGCTGTGTCAAACATAATTGTCAAAAAGCCTTCAGATACCTTACCTGATGAAGAGCCTCCTCCATATATGAGCAGATGGCCAAAGCCTTGGACATGGTTGAAGACTGATTAGTCAGAAAGATGCATTGGGAAGATGCAAAGGGAGAGAGCAAAGGTCTTTTACATAGGTAAAAAGTGGTGGTTATGCTTCAAAATGCATTGCCCATAGTAAAATATCTCTCAAAATACACATCATGATGGACTGGGAACATTATGATTATATATGCCATTGATGTCAAAAAGGGGCAGTTTCCTTAAGGGAAGGGATCAAAAAACAATACACGGTCACATGCCCAAAGTCCAGAAGGCGCTTTTCAAGAAAGCAGAGAATTGTGTTATAAAAGGAAACAACCAATACATGGCACTTACAGTCCAGAGGGAAACCTGTAAACCACCTAAGAACAGAGATTGTTAAACTAGTTGGAAAGGCACAGGCGATCTCCTGTTAAGTGATAAAACAGCTTTCAAATGCCTTTGACAGATTTTGAATGACTTGTCTTTTATTAACATTTCACCCAAAGTGTCAAAACAGGAGACAGAGTTGAGGTTTTGAAATGTCTCTCTTACAAGAATAGGTATATAACTTCATGAATGGGCAAAGCAAATTTGATGAACTGTCACTGTGTAAAATAGCTTGATAACAAACACAGGTTTGTATCATTTAGAAAGGCAGAGATATCATCAAGACCAAATAGAGCCGGCAAAGTTTAAATACCTGCAGTGATAAAGAAATCAAGAAAGCAAATAAAGACATTAACTCTCAAAACAAGGAAATGCCACTATTTGAAAGGAAGACTTCACTATGATCAAAAGGATAGCCGTGGGTTCTTTATTTATGGATTTCAAATAAACAATGAAAGTAGTCGTTGAAGGTGTGTTAAAAGAGTGGAATAGGAGAGTAAGAAGGTCATTTTCGAAATTCAAAACCAAATTCCGCAGCCCCCAAGTATCAAAGCGTTTTTCGAGCAAATTGAAGTTTTTCTGCACCATTTAAGGCTGCGCGACGTGCCTGGGTTTGTGCGCGACGTGCCTGGGCGGAAATTTACACAGGGCCCTTTGTCGGCGCGACGTGCCTGTACGTTGGCGCGACGCGCCTGTACAAGGCCGCCCGACCACTAAACCGGCCGACCCGACAAGGGCTTTTCTGCGCGACGTGTTTTCTTCAAAGAGTGCCGCACCAGTTTTGGAGGGTTCCGGTGCTACTCAAGCATCCTTCCAAAGGATTTCTCCTCAAAATTCAAAAGGTATTTCGACTCCTACCTCGAAAATCTCGAAAACCAAAGTTAAATTCTGTGTGCCGTGGTTTGAAACTATGCATTGTTGAAAAGGCCTTGACCATTTTAAGAGAAACCCTTGTAGCCTCTGCTCAAGCTTTGAGTTTTTAAAACCCTGTTGCCTCCACTCTGAAACTTGATTTTGACTGTATATCCACAACAAGGGTAACGCTAAAAATGAGCATGATTTTGTTTAAAGTGAAATAGCATACACAGAGAACAGTAAATTTTAATAGGAAAGAGGATTCTGGGTCAAGCAGAAGTATAAATCAAGCAAAGGTTCTCATAATATCACCAGAGGGCTACGTTCATGAATGACCATTGATGGTTTGGGCAGAGGTTGTTGATGGTTGAACTTTAAACATTGAAGGCAGAGGTATAGATGTATTGATAGATCTCTTGAACTCACAAGCAAAGGGTGTGTTTCCTAAAAAGCATGGGCACTGATATGTCACCTAACCTAGTTCTACCTTTCTTTCACTATATGGTGTCATTTTGAAGGGCTGTTGTTTGTAATATTTTTCAAGAGGAAGGTCATTTATGAAGGACGGGGTTATCAAAACACTTATCACAACAAGCCCCTTCTAGCAATCTGCCCCTATTTCACTGTATTTTTCACTACTGTAAGTTTGTTGGCAAAGAGTTTCCAAAGGTGCAGAGCCACTTTCTAAAAGGCAGAGTTGTTGGTGATTGCATTTAACATTGAGACAGAGGTACAGGTGTAGTATTGACCTTTGAACCTAGGTCTGCCTTTTCCTTACACTATATTGTATCATTCTGAAGATTGTTGAACAGAGTTTTTCCAAAGGTGCAGAACCACTTTCTAAAGGGAAGAGATGTTGATGGTTGAAACTTTAAACATTGGAGGCAGGGGTATAGATGTGTTGGTGGATCTCTTAAACTCACAAGCAGAGAGTGTGTTTCCTAAACCACTGTGCATTGATTTTACATCTAACTTGGGTCTGCCTTTTCCAGAAACCATATTGTATCATGTTGAAGATTTGTTAACAGAGATTTTCTGAAGGTGAATAGGGTTACTTCTAAAGGACAGGTGGTTGATGATTACAGATTTATATTGAAGACAGAGATGTAGCTATGATTGATTGACCTCTGACAAACTCACCAGGAGTAGTTTTTCAAAACTGTGCACAGGAAATTGACACAGGAGTTTGCCTCATCTTTACATAGGGTACCATATTAAAAAGTTTGCCTTGCTGAAGTGCATCCAGAGTTGAAAGGTTGTTTTTAATGAGTGCAGAGGTGGCTTATTCAAAGAAACATTGTTGCATTTTATTCAAAACCACAGGGTCCATATCTGTCCAAACAGTGTAGTGGCCAGTTTCAATCCAGCAGAGCATTTTTCATACAGTAAAGGCAGTTTGCCTCTTCCAAAGCTTGTTCAAGTCAGAATGCCTCCAAAGCAAGATCACAGGAGCGGTCCACATAAGAGATATGAGCCTATCTCCATAGAAGAAATCAATGCTCACCCATCGGTGCTTTTCAATTTCCATGAAGTAGGCTGTCTTGATTTCTGCCAGAGGATAGAAGAAGTCAAGAGTTTTTCGCCACTTACACATTTGTGCGCTTTGAGATTCAAGGACAAACACTTCTAGTTAGCGGGTCTTGATTTCAAAATCTCCCCAAGGTATGTATCCAAGGCTACCAAGATCCCGTATCATGGTGAAAAGTGGTTTAAACAAGCGCATCTTGATCTAGAGGATTATAAACCTTTCATCAAGCCTGAACATAGGGAAACCATCACTTCTATTTTCCCTTTTTCCTATCTTCTTGACAGTTATGCTCCGCTGATGAAAGCCATAATGAGATATTTCACTTGTGAAGGGAGGTTTAACCAAATTTTTGCCTATCATGTCCGCTTGTTGATGCATTTTACCAGAAGCAGGCAATTAAACCTTCCATACTTTTTGTCCAAAAGCATAGAGAAAATGGCAGCTACTGTCCAAAAGAAGGCTCCACCTCAACAAATCCCTTCTCTCTTTCATCATTCCTTGATCAAGATTATCTTCTTACACCAGCTGGAGAAAAAAGGGGTTTCATGGGATTCATTCATTAGCCATGCAGATTTGGCCACTGTCCCTCCTGTTCATGTGTCTCCTACTCAGCCTGTCCATCGCCCAGTGCCTTTGTCTAGTAGGCCTACCCCTAAAAAACTCAAGATGACCACTGGGCAGCCAAGTCAACAGGGAGAATGAGAGGGCAGTGAACCACAGGGAGGAAAAGAAGGCAGTGAACAGCAGCAGCCAGATTTTGAGGGACAGCAGCAGTTGGAAATCAGTGAACAGCAGCAGCCAGATTTTGAGGGACAGCAGCAGTTGGAAATCAGTGGACAGCAGCAGTTGGAGGTTGATGAACAGCAGCAGGTACAGGAAGAGGGACAGCAGCTAGATATTGATGAACAGCAGCAGTTGGAGGTTGATGAATAGCGGCAGACAGTAGTTGAGGAGCAGCAAGTTGGGCAAACAATTGAAGCACCTTTTGAGCCACAAACTGGACAGGATGTTGAGGAAGGACAGCAAGCTGAAGCTGCCTCCTTGACAGTGACCAAAACTGTCCCTAGAAAGAGGAAATTGCCCAAAAAGACAACTTCTAGCTTGCCAAGGAGAAAAAGCGCTAGATTGGCATTCAAAGGCAAAAGCATCGTTGGAGAAAGTGCCAAGCATGGAGGTAAATCAACTGTCATCCCTATCCCAAGCGATGACAGTAATAACGAGGCCCGCATCCTTGAAAACCTCCTCATTCACAAAGAAGGGCAAATTGAGGTGTTACAAGAAGACCTTCAAAGGGCGAGGAATTTCAACCACTTCTTGGAGGTTGAAAACAAACAAATTAAGTATCATGCAGCCATTCATGAGGCAAGGGCGATCAAGTATAAAAAAGAGGCAGAAAGGGCGCAAGTAAGAATTGAAGAGCTCATTGGCAAGTTTGATGATGAAGAAGAGGAAGACCAGCCTAGGCGAAAGAGGCCTAGGACCATCGGGCTTAGAAGAGCCTTGGAGAAACAGAGAGCAGAAGAACAAGCTCATTTCGAAGCCTTTCCTCTCACTGCCCTCCTTGAGCAGGAAATTGAGGAAAACAAAGAAGCATGGCTTGAGAGAGCTAACCAGCATTTGGAAACCAGAAGCTTGAGAGGGCGAACAGGGATCTTGAGCTACAAAGAAAGAGGACTCTTCACTTTGAGAAGCTAAATCAGTTTGCCAGGCGAAAATTAAAGGTAGCACAAGAGAAATTGAAGAAGTTGAAGGAGAAGCGCCTAGCACGGAAGGAAGGGAAAAGCATATCAGCCCTTGATATTTTGGCCTCAGCTTCGGAGCATGTTTCTATGGACCCTTGAGGGTCATGCATGCCAATTTTGGGCCTGTTTCGGCAACTTTTTGTTTTTTGGCATTTTTTGGGTTTTTGGCCAAAAACTCATAAATTCGCCATTTCAGTTTGATGAGTTGTCAAGGGAGGAGGATGATACCGATGGATTCCATAATTCCATGAGCAGGTCTCCAGCGATTTTCAGGGCATTTGAAGATCATTCGCCCCCTCAAATTGGCGAAAAACAGCCTCATTTTGCACATTCTGCCCGCCATATCAGCAGTCTGCTATTTTCTGGGTTTTTGCACACAGGTACAGTTTTGGATGACTTCCGGACCTCAGATTGAGTTGGTTTCAGTTGCGCCCGAAAGTAGACATAGAGAGCTTTCCAACAAGCCCTCATGAGCCCCATTGTGACATCGGGAAGGCTGCCATTTGCATCCAGCAAGTCAGGAGACCTTTTTCAGGCATAAATATGAAGTATTTTGTAATTTTTGAACTCCAAAAATCTGCTTTTCCCAAATGTGCGTTAAGCTATTTTTATCATTGGGAAATCATGTAAAGTCAATATAATTTCCGTTTTTAGCATTTTTTTAGATATTTTATGGGATATTTTGTGCCTTGGGCTTTGCAAAGCCTCAAGGACAAGTTTAGATATTTTGACTTGACCAATGGGATAGCTAGTTGCTCCATGAGGTTTTCCTCCCTCAAGCCTATTTATCCCATGGTTCTCATTGTAAATCAGAGGCTGAACTTGAGAGAAGAATTAATGCATTGGTCATATGAGTTTTGAAGAATACACTTGAGTTATGATTTTTGGACTGCCTCTTGGATGCTTTGAGGAATGTTGAAGGCTTGTTGATGGATTCCTTGACATGGTAGAATGGTATAGTGCTTCTTAATGTGTTTTGTCTTCTAGTTTTCACTCATAATTCATATTTCTTGCTGCTATAGATCGGTAAAGATTGATTTTGAGATATGCCCATGGAGGCACCTCAAAATCCCTGAATCTTCATAGCTTGATGTTTTCTTCTCCCTTAGTTATGCTAAAGAATTATTAGCTGCTCTTTAGTAACCTAAGGTATTGTTGCTAAGTTTTATTCATCAGTTCTATGTATGTTGAGTAGGATGTATGGTTTGCCCTACCTACCTATCAGCTGCCCATAGTTTAGTCTATAAAACTTTCTCTTTGACTGATTTGTTGCTCATCTTGTTGAACCAAGGAGGCCTAGTCCCGATCTAGCCCTTTGCCTAAGACTATGACAACTTGTTTGTCCAAGTGCCCAATGACTTAGAAACTATGTTTAGGCGTTCCGGCGTAGTTTATGAGTTGTTAGTTTGTCTTATGTGTTTTCCCAAAGTCTGATAGCCATTTCCCGAAGTTAGAGGGTCTTATACCTCTATGTATGGCTGGAATGTTTGATTTCTATGTATTAATTAGCTTATAGTTATACTTAGCATGATTAATGGCTTGCTATTACATGTTCATGTCTGCTATTAACTAGTTACGCTTGAAATCCCTTGTCTTTCACCAAGTTATTGTCCATTTAATCCATTTTTCCCAGAGATCCCTTCTATCTTGAATCAAATCGGCCCTACAGCAGCTTTACATCATCACCTCATAAGCTTTCCTTGACTTTTTTGACCCCATAGCCCAATTTATCTACATCTTGTTATCCAGTTTATGTATTTGATCAATTTTATCCCTCGAAAACTTAAAAACTAAAAAAACCAAAAACACACTTCATAACTAGCCTAATATCAGGAAATTGCAAGTAAACACACCGACATCTTTTACACTTACAGAGAGAGCCCTCTCTGAGTCCAGGAAGGCTAGGTCCTTGGGCTCCAAAGCTTGGTTTGATGTTACATCATCATTTGGCTAGCCAATCGGCCAAATCACGGGACCCTAACACACTATGATCTTCTTCTCCTTATATATTGTTAGCCTTTACGAATACCATGAGCCAAAACCACACAACTTCCGATGGTATTCTTGGACGGAATCAAATAAACAATACAACACTCAATACTGTGGGCTAATACCATGGTAATGCCCCTTGGTATCATAATTTTAGTGCGCAAAATGCATACGCAACTTTGCTTCTTTGTACCCGTGTGTATATGCATCTTCTCTCCATCAAAATTGTGTATATACTAATTTTGAATGTATACGTCGGTTACCTTCATAAAATTAGTGTATACATTGCCTTCATACGCGGGTTGCCTTCATCAAACCTGTGTATACATTGTGACATATTATATTTATCATTGCTCTGCCACTTATTGGAATTCCTTTCTCTGTCACATCTGAACTGATCTGTAGATACATCATTTTTACATACTTAACAAATAGGTTTCTATCAAAAGGCAACTCATTAAGTATGTTTCCATCAAGGACAACTTCATCAAGTAGATTGCCATCAAGGACAACATATTTCATCATATTTCCAACATATCCAAGCTTAAATACATAGAATATTCAATGGCCAACTCTTCTCAATTTCACCCAACTAAATGAGAATTCTTCTCATTCCTCTAGGACTACAAATTTCACACTTCAAACTTCAAACACTCACATGCAAAGCGGCCAACACTTTGGCTTACCTCTAGAAGAATAAAATCTACCCTCACTGATGGATTGTTGAGTTTTCTCATTCAAACAAGGATGTGATATAATTGTTCCATTCCACAAATGGACTAGTAATTCCAAGCACACTAATAGAAAACAAGGAGGGCCTTAGGCTCAAATTAACCTTTAAAATTTTCTCTAAAATACATTATAAGTATCTGAATGATTACGTGAAAGAATACTTTAGGGGATATTTCTCCATATAGTGTTCATTCATGACGTAACAACCTCTGGTTGATTTTCCATGAAAATAAAATAAGACCAAGGTCATGGGACATGTATTCCAAGTTGAATGTTAGGAAGAACACTTTAGTGGGTATCACTTGAGATTCATTAATAGATATGGAAATTGGCAAAGGCGAAGAGGCAATAATTGGAATTTATTTATGAAAATAAAGGAAAATATGAGAAAAGGAAGGTGAAGAGACACACATTTGCATGTAAGGAAAATTAGAGGGAAAATGAAGGAAAATGAAGTAAATAGAGAGATCAATGATAAAAATACATCAGAGAATCAGTTGCTAACATTTTGACAGTTTTAAGTTGAGCTCTCCTTTCATTCTCGCTCTCATACACTCTTGCACACTTAAATCCATCTTGGGGCATGCTTAGAGCACTCTGGAAATCACTTGGATTTTGAGAAAGAAGACAAAAGAAAGCAAGAGAGTGCAAGGGAACAATTGGACCAACAACTAAAATTGGATTGCTTTGCAGGTAACAGGTTGCATGTGTGATTTTCTTGTTGATTTTGGATGCATGGTATATGCATGTGATTCCTTGGTTATGTGTTGCATTAACATGGAGATTTTTTAGATTGATAGTGTTTTTATCATTTCCTTTCCATTTCCTAGATAGTCATGGTGTTGTGGGTTTTCCACTTATTTTTTTCTTATTTGTGCTTAGGTTCCCAATGGTTGTGGGTTGGAATAAATGCTTTGGAAGCCCTGGAACAACTTGGGTTGAGTTACTAGTTCATGGAGCCGTGGGTTGGGACAAACACCCTAAAGCCCTTCATGGGTTGAGTTACTAGTCCTTGGAGTAGTAGTTGGAACAAATTATTTGGAGCCCCGGAAGGCTTTGGGTTGAGTTACTAGTTCCTGGAGCCCTAGACAACTTGGATAGACATTGATCTAGTTGATGTTAGTGACTTCCAAACCGTAGAGGAGGAATCATTGTGGTTGAGGGTTGAGGTGGTTTGGCCTCTCGAAGCCCTAGTTGGTTTTGTCTTGGTTTTTTCCATGAGATCCCACATTCATTCTTTGAATATGGCGCGGGGGTGATTGGTTGAAAGAGATATTTGGTTCAGCCCAATCTATGGTCGGGCAGTATGTGGAAGTCACTGACTTGGTTGGAATTTTCATATATCAATAAGAATTATTTTCCTACTGTGATTTATGAATACTTGTGTTGGTTATGATGTTGATATCATGGTTGGTTTTCCATGGTTTCTATGTTGGTTATTTGTTGGTTATATGCTATTTATATGATGTAATCTATCTATGGCTCTTGACATGTTTTGATAAGTTATTAATTGGTTGATGAATGCATGGACTAACAAGTGTTATTGTAACTATATAGAGAGGGATTAGAGCCTTCTTGGTGATTCTCGGATGAATACTATCAATTTATGATTAAATATGCATTCATGACCTGTAACTTAGATTTTTTCCATATGTTTGAAGAAATTTTTGTTATGGATTAGGAAATCTAGGTCAAGTTCTTGCTTCAAGTTTGAATGTTTGGCATTTTCGTCATGTTAATTATGATTCTGGAAAGTGACAGGCAGCTTTGGGAAATGGTCTGCAGTAGCCTAGAAAATTGGCTTAGAGCTCAGAACTGATGGCACTAAATTGGGGATTTTAGGTCATAACCGCATGGAAGTAGGCTTGTGTGTGCGGTTGGGGTCTCATAACTATATTCTTGCCTCCTTGTGTGTGTGGTTGGGGGTTAAACCTATAAAAAAATAGTTCCAACTCGAGATCTAGTCATCAGAGGTTGTGGACTAACTTCTAGGTGATTTAGTGTTCCTAAAGGATATTTTTAAGTGTCAGTGTGTCAGCCCCACTCCCATAACTGGAAATTGGAGGTCATCTCATGTCATAGTGACGATCGTCTCATGTTTACCCTATAGAGATTTTGAATTTGGGTAAATGTGGGAGAAGGCGATTATAAGGTGGTATTAGAGTGGGTTTTTTTCTCTTTGGGTGATATTCAATACCACAGGGTGGTTTCAGAGTGAGTTTGCAACACTGGACCTTGGGGTAGATGTGATTTTTATGCATGCATGTTAGTTGTCGATACATTTGTTATGCATGAATCATGATGGTCATTGTTCTAGTTTGCATCACCATGATGGTGTTGGTGTGTGATGTTGAGATGATTGATATGTTGATGTCATTATGTATATTTATGTTGGGGCCCTTGTTTTGAAAATCAACAGATTTTGAGTTGCGGTGAGTACGTGGCGGAATGCAACCTTGGTAGGTAGAAAGGTGTCAAGGTTGCGAAGGAGCAGAGGAAAGGTGTCGTGGTTGTTGTGGGAGAAAGCATAGAAGTCAAAGGGGCACGGAAGGAAACAAGAAGTGAACTCCCGATGAACAGAAAGAAACAAAAGACAGCCGAGCAAGAAGAAAGGAGGAACTGTCAGTCACGTAGGCAGTAGAACAAATAGGCAGCCAGCCAACTGATAGAGAGGTTGGCACAGACGGGAATAGGCAACAGAGAGCCATAGGAGAGCTCTATCTGGGTTGCACTGTTCTCCTCTCTTCTAGGTTACTGTGGTTTCTCTTTGTCCCTAGGGACTTGTTGTATTTTGCTATGTTTTATGCTCATATGTAGCTGAGCCTTGTAATAGTTCGCCTCTGACGGCTGATGATTAATATATTCAGGAGTGTTGTTCTGGATGCATGATTATGAGTGTGAATGAGTGATGTTATAAGCTCCATTAAAAATATTATTTATCGTTAGTTTAACTATTTTCCTGAAGGCTATATGTTATGGGATGTTGTGTTATGACTATCTAAGACTTTGGTTTGGCTTTGGTTCACCAGTATGGATGTTTTGGGGATGATACCGATCTACTCCCTATCACAGTAAGGTCGCAGCATGCCTCGGGTGAGACTCTCTGCCCTTCGGAGCAGAGTGTAAATACCAGTGTGAATCTAGACTACGGCGGAAAACCTTGTTGGCCCTCAGACCTGAACTCAGGTCTTATCTACGAGACCTGTTCTCTTGCCAACAAATGGTTCCGTTGTCGGGATCTGAAAATACATTTGGGAGCTAGATCATGGTATCTCAAATCTTCGAAAGAGAAATACGAAGCTGGTGGGATAACCACCTAGATCATTTCATAGCTCAGGAGGCTGAGCTGAGACGACAGAAGGAGAAAACGATGAAAGACTTGGCTCTATTCTCCGACTCTGTTAGTGATACCTACGAAATATTTTGGGGAAAGTTCCCAAAAGAAATCTACAACTGGTTGCGGAGGCTTCAAACCAAGACTGTCAAGGGAAAGTCATGGAAGATCAATCGCAAGTGGGTGCACGATGATCTGGTGGCCCTTCATCGGTTAAACACCGACTTAACCCGAGCTGTAGATTTTTGGGTGGAATATACTTTGGAAGGATATATAGTGGAGTTTGAAGTTGATTACTACTAGTCTTTCTCAAGGGAAAAAGGTACTTTCAGATCTAGGTTAAGGGGGAAATTACTGAAGGATATTCCCTTGTGGATCAAGGCATTAATGGTAGACGAAGGACTAATGGGATTCCAAAAAGCAGGGATGGAAGCATAAAACCCCCATTGCCAGGGGAAGGGACTGAGGGAGAGATGTTACCAGAACCGTGAGAAGGGGGAGTAGGAGTATGGATGTCGAGACTGCCAACAAGCTCAGGGAGCGGCGAGCACATCGGAGGGTGCAGATTGCAGAAAGGTGGCGAGACAGGGTGATGAAGGAGTTGAAGAGACAAGAAAGTAGTCGAAAGGAAAAAGAGGAGGCACCTTAGATGATAAAAGGAATTGAAGGTCAGGTGGGTCCCCAGGATATAGGAAGGGTCATGAAATAAGTGCAGCAAGTGTATAGGAGTCTAGCCCAGGCGGAGCAAGGAAAGAAGTCTGATGGAGGAGGTTTCCGATGTGGATATGCACGTTGCAATAGAGCAACTTTTTCAAGAAAGGTCGGCATCCATATCTCAAGGTATTCCTAGTCCCAACAGTTCTAGTAGCTCTAGTCCCGACCTTCCCCTGGTGCTCTACAAGCCCATAAGTGAAATTTTTGTTAAGTTACGTGAATTAAGTAGATTGCACAACATTCAGTCTCCAACTGGAGCACAAACTAGTAGTAGGTTTGCTAGTGGCCCCACCTGACAACTAGGATCCAACGGCTTCATTTTAGTAACACCCATTCAAGTAAGCATGGCGGGATCACTCACACGGTACCCATAATTCTCTGGGAAAGGGAATGACGATGTCGAACATAACTGGTATCTCTGTGAGGCCATCTAGAGGGCACGACAAACACCAAATGTTGGGAAGTTGATAGAGTTTCAGACCACTCTTAGCGAGAGAGCCCTACGATGGTTTATGAAATGGTCGGAGGCTCACTCGAATCCAATGACGGCTGATGTAAAGAGGGCTTTCATTAAGTAATTCAAACTGCCTCAAACAGACCAACAAGGCCTGTCAGAGATGTGGGAGATCAAGCAGAGAGAAGGAGAAACTCCTTTGGATTTGATGTGGAGATTCAAGGATGCTATTGGGAAACTCAGCTATCCAATTGATCCAAACCATTAGAGGGATTGGTTCATTAAAGCTTTATTACCCTTGACCCGAACTCCACTGACTCAACAAAGGATCGCCACATTGCAAGATGCCCTGGAGAAGGCAATGAAGATAGAAGCCATGGAGGGTTACCCACAAGAGTTCGAGGGGGGCGCAATGATACAGGACCCCTTGATAATGGGTTTGCAGCATCAAATATCCAGTCTGACAGAAAAACTCAAGGAAATGCAATCCATGCAACCACCAAGACCAAACGTGTGGTACACGCACTGTCTCGTGGAGGGACATGTAGCAACGGAATGTCCCTGGTTGCGGGGCCAAACTATGGGGACATTGACTGTAGGAGCATAGGGGGCCCCACCACTAGGAGGGGTCATGCAAATAAACACCCAAGGGATATACCCACCACAACAGCAATACACGGGGTTCCCTGCACAACAAAGTCCAACCACCAATGAATATTGTGAGGTATGCAAAAGTATGGGTCATCAAACTCGCATGTGTCCGATCTTGTAGAAATATTCCAACTTTCCAAATAATATATACTATGAATTATGTGCCTTGACTACCCACAGCACAAAGCAATGCCGAGAACTGGATGCCCTGGCAGAGCGGCTAGATTGGCTGTCATATAGAGTAAATGAAGCTCCCCGAGGAAGAGGAGGAGGCATGAGAGGAGGCCGAGCAGGAGGTAGAGGTCTGGTAAGATGCTATAACTACAATCAGGAAGGACATGTGGCTAGATAATGTCCACTCCCTAGGAGACCCTGGTGTTCACAGTGTCGGGTTAACTCACATGCAACAGAAGATTTCCCAGAGCTCATTAAAAGATGGGAGGAAAGAGCTAGACAGAGAGGGGCGAATCTAGTAAATGCAAAACCCAGGTTAATGGGAACTCAAACAATGCAAAACGTGGTCATAGTGACATGAGGTGGCAAAAGAATGGGGGAGGATGCACGCACTATGGACCCCATAAAAGTGGTCAGGACAGCATGATGATATGGGGGAAATGAGGATAATACTGAACCCTGATGCAAGGCCTGTGAAACATAGACCGTATTGTCTAAACCCATGGGTGAAGGAAAAAGTGAAAGCAGAGATCGAAAAAATGTTAAAGGCTAGACTAATATTCCCTGTAGAAGAGGTAGAATGGGTAAGCCCCATAGTTATACAAAGAAAAAAGGATAAATCGGATATACGAGTCTACGTGGATTACAGAAGCTTAAACAATGCTTGTATCCATGATCCGTTCCCTACCACATTTAGTGACGAAGTCCTTGACAATGTTGCAAGGAACGAGGCATACTCATTCACCGATGGCTTCTCAAGTTACCATCAGGTGAGAATAACAGAGGAAGACAAGAGAAAGACAACCTTCACTACAGAATGGGGCTCTTTTGAATACAATGTGATGCCATTTGGATTGAAGAATGCACCTATAGTTTTCTCTCGCATTGTGATAGCGGCGTTCCGAGAATACATCCACAAGTTCTTAGAAGTCTATATGGACGACTGGACTGTGTATAGCATACTGAAATATCATGCGAGCCTGCTAAGAGTAATGTTTGATAGGTGTCGACAACTACAGATATCGTTGAACCTGAAGAAGTGTATATTTTCCGTACCATTTGGAACACTGCTGGGGCACGTGGTATGTAATCGAGGTGTCTGCGTAGACCCGGCCAAAGTAATAGTGATCGTCAATATGGAGGCGCCAAAGACCATAAAACAGCTAAGGTCACTTCTGTGACACATAGGTTACTACCAGCATTTCATCTGCAACTGCGTCAAAACAACAGCGCCCTTAGAAAGACTATTGAAAAAATCAGAGCAATTCCAGTGGACGGAAAGCTGTAGAGAGGCACTAGACACGCTGAAAGAAAAATTGGTGAGTGCGCTAATACTAGTCCACCCAAACTGGGACAAATAGTTCCATGTACACATTGACGCATCTGGGATTGCGCTTTGTGTGGTCCTAGCTCAACCGGGGGACACTTCAGTCAATCATCCAGTATATTTTTCCAGTTACAAGTTGTCAATAGCAGAGTGCAACTACATAACAACAGAGCGGGAGGCACTGGCAATGGTGTAATCTCTCTAGAAATTCTGCCACTACCTATTGGGAGGTAAGTTCAAATTCTTCACGGATCATTCCGCATTAAAATATTTAGTAAACAAACCAGTCTTAGAAGGGAGAATCTGCCGATGGGTCCTACTTTTCCAGGAATTCACATTCGAAGTAATTGTAAAGCCTGGAAGGCTCAACGTAGGGCCTGATCACTTGTCCCGACTAGAGAATGGAAAAAGTGGAGGATATCTAGATGATAAACTACCGGATGCTGATATTTTCAGAGTAGAAGCCATCCCAGATTACCTGAATGAAATAGCGACCTACCTCACCATGGGACAGTGTCCACAAGAATATACTACAACACAAAAAAAACATCTGGTATTTCAAGCTGCAGAATATCAGCTGATAGCAGAACAGTTGTACAAGATGGGGCTAGACCAAGTTCTTCGAAGATGTGTCCTAGATCATGAAAGGGAAGCTATACTATGGGAAAGCCACAGTGGTGTCACGAGAGGGCACGTGGGAGCTAAAACAACAGAGCGCAAAGTACTACAAGCATGCTTCTAGTGGCCAACAATGCACAAGAACAGTAAAGCGTATTTTCAGAAATGTGACGTATGTCAGCAGACCGGACGACCCTCCCACAGGGATGAGCTTCCGCTTCATCCCATAAAAGTACTCCAGCCATTCGAGAAATGGGAAGTCGATTTTGTAGGGCCAATTACGCCGACTGCAAGATATTCAAAGGCAAGGCACATAATAACGGTGACCGACTACTTGACCCGCTGGGAAAAAGCTGCGCCGGTAAGGAACTGTACGGCAGACACTGCTGCTAGATTCATATTTGAAAACATAATCGGCCAATTTGGGTGCCCAAAAATCTTAACCAACGACCAGGGTACACATTTCATCAATGACACCATTAAGTCCCTACTGCAACTATTCCTAATACAACACCATAAAAGCAGCCAGTATCATCCATAGGCAAATGGCACAATGGAAGCATTTAACAAGATACTGGAAAAAGGCCTGACAAATATATGCAACGCGGAGCGCGACAACTGGGACGAATGGATACCAGCAACCCTATGGGCATACCGCATAATGGTAAAATGACTACACAACCAAACGCCATTCCAGCTAGTTTATGGAAGAGAAGCAGTAGTCCTAGCAGAATTCACGGTACCAAGCCTTCTGATCGCAACAATGCTGCAGATATCTGAAGAGGAATCTTTAAATGAGAGATTGCACAAGCAACAGGAACTTGAGGAAGGGTGATTCCTTGCAGAGTTTCATCAGACGGTAGAAAAGGAGAGGAAGAAAGCTTGGCATGATCGACATATCAAACACAAGACTTTCCAAATTGGAGGAAAGGTCCTACTCTATGACAGTAAGTGTTGTGCTCAACTTAGTGTTCCTAAATTGAGGTCATTAATTGTCAACCAGGGCTAGTAAAATGTTGAAGTGCAGTGCACTGTATGTGCCTAGGTATCTGTTTCTCACTACGTTGTGTTTAGTGTTTTTATGATTTTTTTGGTTTTATGGTTTTTATGTTGAAAAAGAGCTAAGAAGTTTACACTAAAACAGAGTGAAACTATTATAAACTAGGTGTGCACTAGAGGACAGAAAATGCAAAGCTTGATAAGGACTCATAGCAAAGAAACAAATCACAACATGAACATAGTAACCCATATCATGAACTCATCCAATTCATTCATTTAGAGATATGTTGGAATAGCTTGAGAAAAGGATAAGTTTTTAGTGCAATTGAGGTTTTCCTAAGTCAACAATCAACTTACAATGTTACAACATATCATCCATGGTTAAAGGTTTATTGGAACATAATTGGAAAAGAACATTTGTAGCACAATAAGATTTATACTCTAAACTAACTTCTAATTCTATTCTGCAACTCAATTTAGCACTACTAGGCCTTATTCAAAAGTTATAGATTTCTTTTTAGAATAGTCTTTGAGAGAAGACTTGTTTGTGAAATTGTAAAAAGGTTGCAAAATACTCAAGGCCTTAAATTGATATTACTAGCTTCTGTCCAGATGATGATGTATTAATATGAAGTTAGAACAAAAGAAGTTTTGTAGATAATGAAGACCGTGGTATCTAAATTTAACAACTAATACAATTTAAAATGCAATGGATAACAACTAAACTAGAATGCTAATACAGTGAACTAAGACTAAACTAGAGTGCTATTATCTAACTTGAAATGAATTGGAGCTGAACTATAATGATACTAATACAGTGAACAAAGTTAAACTAGAGTGCCATTATCAAGCTTGAAATATAGTGACAGAATTAAACTAGAATGACATCTACCTCCAGAGTATTGACTGAGCTAAAATGCAACTAATTCTATGAAATACTACAGCCCTGTCTTGTTCAAGATGAGTGATATTTTGGAATATTTTGTACAAACAAGTCTGGCTGTATCATTCAGTGCAAATGGGCATAAAAACATAACAATACGCAGGTAAACCAAAACACTACAGCTAAGTCTTATCCAGAGTTAGTGATATTTTGGAAGATATTAATGAGAATAGGACTAGCTGTAACAACTAATTACAATTGAACACAAAAAAAAAACGTAAAGTTCTAAATTTCTACAATTATGCCTCATTCCGGATTAGTGATCTTTTGGAATACTTCATGAGAACAAAGCTAAATTGTAGTATCAAATGTAAGCAAAGTTTAGAAAACTATTTAAATTGAGAATGAAAAAAAGCTACGGCTACTTATCTAAACCAAATGCATAACGCTTCACGGGCAGTAGGGGCCCTCTACCACCGGATCAGCATGCGGATCTACTCAAGATTGACTCAGCTCGTGAAATAAAATGATGTCTCTCTCATTAAAGGAGAAATTCTTCAAAACAGAGTATTTATAGCCTTCCAAAATCTAGCAACAGAAACAAAATCTAACCAACAGTTTCTCGGTCTCCCGAGTCATACTTATAATGAAATTACATAACTACATCTTGAGAAAAACAGGGATAAGTGTCTTTCCCATTCCTAATCAAATTAAAACTCTTATTAACAGTCTTGTGCTTTATTGCGGACATCGGTAGATTCTGTGTTTTGATAGGAAACTGCCTCTCTTCTTTGTGCATAACCACTTTGATACTTTAACTCAGACTTCGTGGGGAGCAACAAATGATGAGGGAATGATGTGGAATACGACCATATGTGTTTTTCCCTGAGATGACACCTGGAACCTGCGTAGACATGAAGACAGCTGCAGAATTGGCAACTAGCTACAGAATGTCTGCATTCTGTAGCTAGGTGTAGCCAAAAAGTACTACAACAACCAGATCATGAAAACATAGCAAGTTAGACATTATATACAATCTCAAAGCAATTTTAACTAATCTTATTGATCATTTAAGCCTGAAATTAATAATGGACAAAGTAAATGAAGTGGAATGTGGTGGCAGAGAAGAACATCTTTGAAGCTCAACAGTAAGTTCCAGAAGTTCCCAGGGAAATTTCAGATGCATTGGCTGGGACCATTTCATGTCATAGAGATCAAATTGTCAGGAGCAATTCGATTGGCACAGTTAAACGGCCAGGTTCTACAAGGATGGGTCAACGGCGCATGCCTGAAGCCCTATCAAGAGTAATTTGTTCATTTCTATTTCAATAACTCTCGCAACCGAGAGGAGTAGGTAGGGTAGATTAGAGCCAATAACTCTCTCGCACTCGAGATGAAATAGATAGGTTTACCATAATAGAATAAATATCAGCTCAGTTGCGAAGACCGCAACACAACCATTAGTGGTCGATGAGGGGTAGTGTCCAATGTATCGTCCACGTCAGGAAGAAAAGCGTGTTGAACATCAACCCATCATCATTTATCATAGTACCAGTGTCAGTCTGTAGGATCACCAAGATTTGGAAATAATTTCCATAATTAGCATTATCCATATTGTGATAAATTTTCCATAATAAGACATAACCACCAGCCGTCGCGTCTGCCCAAATCCAAAAACCATAGTCAGCAGTGTCAGAACCCACCTCAGCAGCTAACTGATCGCACGATCATAGCCGCGGGAGAAGCCGGGGAAACCTTAATTAGTTATGGGGGCTCATCAACCTCACCCATGTCGGTTACTTACATAACCTGCATGCAGAAAAGCGTGAGAATGCCGAAAAAATCTGAGTTAGAGTTAGAAACCTCCGAAAGAGCAAGGGAAGTTGGAGTAGAACCAGAGCAGAGAAAGCATCCAGAAGAAGAGAGTCAAGAGAAGAGACAGAGAACTATTCTTCAGGTATACTAGCGGCGAGCGAAGATGAAAAGAGTAAGCCCAGTGGTGGTAGAACAGGAGTTGGACAGCAGAATTCAGAAAATGGAGTCCCTCATCGTAAAATATGACATTGCGACCTTAATCGATGCAGACCTCATGGATTCCTTTGAGTTTCCTACGCTAAAAATGCAGGTATACATTGAAAATTATACAACAGAAGTAGGACGGGTGGCAGCAAGGGTCCTGCCCGAGTTCAGCGGTATCCAGCAGTCCTCGATAATGAATTTAAGAAACTTACCAGTATTTGGGATTACAGGCACTGCGATGCAGTGCACCAAATTCCTATTGAGCAGAATTCAGAACAGCTCTCTATGGCTAGGGAAGGAAATCCCAATTCATGCCGAAGATATTCACAGGTTGACAGGACTGTCGCAGGAAGGAAGGGATGTATCTTCAGTGTTCCAAACTATATCGAAACGGGCAAAGACGTCAAGGGACACAGACTACTATGCCAAGTATGGCACCCGAAGAGGAGGAAAGGGGGCAAAGATTGAGTTAATCAACAGGCCAGAGATTAGATTCACTTTCTACCTCATCGCCAACAAGACAATGAGACATTACACCAAAGGAGAGTGTACATTAGACACAATTTTAGTTGCGGAGCACTGCATCCAGGAGACCAGGCTGAACTAGTGCTCCTTCCTACTGAAGCAGTTGTTCGAGGCATGTGAAGACAACTATAAGAGGGCAACTGGATTTATCTATGGGTATTTGATAATAGCGCTGGCCATGTGGAAGTGGACTTTCCCCATCATCAGGATACCAGTGGAGATAGTAGAAGATCAGTCAGTGGCGATGAATTATGTACCATGGAAGGTTTCTGGAGACCCTAGCACCAAGGAAGTAAATGCAGAGCCTTCAGGATTTGGTATGGCCTAATGGTCGACGTTGTAATGAGTCAACAGAGGATCCCAAGAAACCTACTGGATGGATATAGTGAGCAAGTCTGGTTTGGAGTCACGCACAAGCATACGTTCCTCAGACCCACTTGTGTACCAGAAACAACGTTCCAGATGAGGCCTCTGAAGTTCCAAATTGATGAAGCGACTTTTCACACAGAGGTTTGTTCGTGACCGGGAGTTGCAATGGAGATCAGGGATGGAGTGTACATGTACATCTTTGACGGGATGCTACCACACCAGTTACCAGGAGAAACGTCGAAGGAGGCAGCAAACAATATGTCGAACCTGCAGCTCCTCCCGATCATTCAGCAACTGAACATGAAGGTACGAAGCTTTAATGAAGTAGTTCAGGTGATAGCGAGTAGTGCTACTCCATTTCCAACTTTTTCAGAATTCCAAGTCTCCAAGTCTAACCCATCTCCAAGCACAACCTCCAGCTTTGCACCCATTCCCAATGTATTGTTCAGTTCGCCAACCCCAGCAACCACACCGTTGGTGGGGAAAAGTAAAGCTGCGAAGCCCGCAGTGGCACCGAAGGACAAGAGGGCCAAGGTTGCAGAATCAAGTCCGGTGGTCGATCTCACAGGAGAGGATCCACCCCGACAGTTGAGCGCAGGGGTACTGATCCAAGAAGAGCAGATAATTGAGACAGAAGAAGAAAGTGAGTTGCCACCTCACACCCCCATAAACCCCTTTGATTTCCTGAACATTCGCATATCACCACCTCGGCCAGATCCACTACCACCCACCACCTCATTTGTCTCTCGAGAACCCCACAGCTCTGCACCATCCACCTCATCCGCCACCGTGTCTGATCCAGTTATCAGAAGAATACTCAATGGGGACCATGGGACAGAGGTTAACTCAGATACGGAAGTGGTACCCCCAGTCAACCCTACCGTGGTCCCGCAGACTACTTTTACCAACCTCGTCACTTAGTTAGAGCAGACAGTTGAAGACACAGCTGGGCCACTCCCTAAGCCTACTCCGCTCCAACCACCCAACCGATCAGATCAAGAGGGGCAACCAGAGCTAAATATGGCAGACTCTACACCCCAACAAACTCTGCCATAGTCACCTCAAGACCAGTGTTGAGCTCCAAGAATGTTCTTTCTTCCACCACATTCCACTCCATTTCTTTTGTCCATTATTAATCACAGGCTCAAATGATCAATGAAATTAGTTAAAATTGCTTTAAGAATGAATATCATGACCAACTTGCTATGTTTTTATGATTTTGTCATTGTAGTACTATTTGAACTAGATCTAGCTACATAATGCAGACATTCTGTAGCTAGTTGCCGATTCTGCATCTATCTTTATGTCTACGCAGGTTCCATGTGTCATCTTGGAGAAAAACACATATGGGCGTATTCCACATCATTCCCTCATCATTTGTTACTCTCCACGAAGTTTGAACAGAATTCTGTAGGCAGTTATGTACGTGGGAACTCAAACTAGGAGAGAGACTCCTAATAGGACAAGGACAGTCCAAATGTCCTTAATTCTATTATGTGACCACCATCAGAGTCCTAGTTTGGTTTTTATTTGGAAAGACAATTATCCCTAGGTTATCTCAAGACAGTTATGTAATTTTGATTATAAATATGGCTCGGGAAACCGAGGGACATGGTTAGATTTTGTGATTGATTGCTAGATTTCAGAAGTCCGAAAACACTCTGTTTTGAAGTAATTTCTCTCTAATGCAAGAAGTATCACTTTATTGAAAGCACTGAGTCAATCTTGAAGTAGATTTTGCGTGCTACTCCGGTGGTAGAGGGCCCCTGCCTCCTGAGCAACCTTGTTTATACGGTTTAGATAAGTATTTTAGTCTCGTTTTTCATTTCTAGCTTAAGCATGTTTCTGAAGTTTATGTTTCATGCTTGTTTACATTGATCATCACAGCTAGACTTACTCTTATAAACTCTTCCAAAATATCATCACGATGAATAAGGCATAGTTGTGGTGTTGTAGGTTTTAGTTGCATTTCCTTTCGTTAATTATCACAGCTAGACTTACTCTTATAAACTCTTCCAAAATATCATCACGATGAATAAAGCATAGTTGTGGTATTGTAGGTTTTAGTTTCTTGTTTACACTAAGTGTCACAACCAGTATTACTCTTACAAACTCTTCCAAAACATCATTAACAACGAATAACAAACATCTGTGGTGTCTTAGATTCTAGTTGTATTTGTTTTCAGTCTTATGTTTATGTTCAACTGCATTGAATAATACAACCATACTTGTTTTACAAACTCTTCCAAAATATCATTCCTATTGAACGAGATGGACTATAGAATTCCATAGACTAGTTGCATGTTAATTTAGTTACAGCACTCCGGAGGTAGAATGCATTTAGTTCAGCTCTGTCATTTCATTTCAAGTTTGATAATGGCTTTTTAGTTTAACACTGTTCATTGTACTTCAAGTAGACTAGTAACACTCTAGTTTAGTCTTAGCTCATTGTATTAACATTCCAAGTTTAGTTGCTATCCATTACATTTTAAATTGTATTAGTTGTTAAATTTAAATACCACGGTCTTCATTATTTACAAAACTTCTTTTGTTCCAAACTCATATTAATATATAATCATCTGGACAGAAGCTAGTATCAGTCTAAGGCCTGGAGTATTTTGCAACCTTTTTACCATTTCACAAACAAGCCTTTTCTCAAAGACTATTCTAAAAATGAAATCTATAACTTTTGAGTGAGGCCTAGTGGTGTTAAATTGAGTTGCAGAACAGAATTAGAAGCTAGTTTAGAGTAGAAATCTTATTATGCTACAAATGTTCTTTTCCAAATATGTTCCAATAAACCTTTAACCATGGATGAGATGTTGTAACATTGTAAGTTGATTGTTTGATTGTTTATTTAGGAGAACTTCATTTACACTTAACTTGTCCATTTCTCAAGCTCTTCCAACACATCTTTAATGAATGAATTGGATAAGTTCAGGTTCATGTTGTGATTTATTCCCTTGCAATAAAGTCATTATCAAGCTTTGCATTTGTTGTTTTCCATTTATAGTTTAGGCTTTGTTTTGTTTTAGCACAACCAATAGCTTCTTTTCACCAGCACTTAGTTCTTTCCCTTTTCAGCATAAAACCATAAAACCAAAAACATCATAAAACACTAAACACAATGTAGTGAGAAACAAATACCTAGGCACATATAGTGCGCCACACTTCAGCAGTTTACCAACCCTGCTTGACAATTAATGAACTCAATTTAGGAACACTAGGTTGAGCACAAACATTTTGGCGCCGTTGCCGGGGAAGTGTAACTAGGTAGCCTTGTTTCTTAACTCCCAAAAACAATGATATGCGTAGAGAGAGAGACTCAAGGGGTAGATTCATAAGAAGCAGAAGTTTGATTCCTAGAACACCACTTGTTTCACCTAGACCAAGAGCCAGTACACCTCCAACTCAGACCCACACTCCATCCTTTACTGATCCTAGACTTCCAAAAGACTTAAGATTAGATATTCCATTAGAAATACCTTCCACTTCATCCACTGAACCTGTCTTAGGAGAAGATTCAAGGACCCTTGCTAGAGATACAAACTTTTCCACTTCCACAGAAGAATCAACTATGGCAGAAGAAGGGGGAGGAGGAGTCTTTAATGGAGAACACACATTATTTGGAGGGGGTAGAGGTAGAGGTAGAGGAGAAGGAGGTAGAGGTGCAGAAGGTGAAGGAGGTAGAGGAAGAGGTAGAAGAGAAATGGGAAGCTCTTTTGGGTTTCCTATAGTAGATGAAGAAACCAATACAACTATGAAAAATATTTCACCCTCTATCCTTCCAAACTTTTATGGACTTAAAACTGAAGATCCTGAAACTTTCCTATTTGAATTTGAAGTCCTATGCAGAACTTATGACTACTTACAAGATGCTCAAAAAATTAAACTATTTCCTTCAACATTGAAAGGAGCAGCATTGAAGTGGTTTATGAGTTTGATCAACAATTCTATTAGGACATGGGAAGACATGAAACAAGCATTTCTAGAGAGGTATTTGGATTATTGTATGCCAATCAATAATAAGGAGGAAGTGTTTAAGATGTTACAAAAAGAAGATGAAAACCTAGAAGATTTTTTGGAGAGATTTCGTTACAACATCAAAAGAGAAAAAATGGAGAACTTAGATCAAGACACTTTAAAAGCTCTATTGTTGAAGACAATTAGGGATGAAGGTTGGATATCCTTAACATGATGGGAAAAGGGGATATATCTCAGCTCACATTACCTAAAATATATGAGTTATGTATTAACCTTTCAAGAGGGAAATCCAAAACTGTAAAAGGCCCAAGAGACCTTTCTCTTGCAAGGGCAAGTAAGTCTGCTTCTGGGACAATAAGTAGGGCAGAAATAGGACATATTCTTGATGATTTCAAATCTGACATCTTAGGGAGTCTTAGTGAACAAATAGACACCCTTAAGTTACAAAACAAGCAAAAAGCTGAATCTGATGCCTTAGCAATCTTTTGTCCCAGATGTAGAAAGAAGCATGCCTTGAGAGAGTGTCCTTTGGATGCAAAAGTTGTAGAGACCTATGTCATTTGTTCAGAAAAACATGAGACCAAGAGTTGTCCTTCACTTCCTGGTCTTAAAGCTGTCTTTCAAGAGGAAACTCCTACAAGTTCCACATAATCTCTCAATTTTGTCTCTAGAAGGCCTTGGCAAGGACCTCAAACACAAGGATTTCATGATCAAATGTATAATCAACCTCCACCAAACTGGAATTCTTGGCAGAAACCTTGGCCCCAATTTCAAAATCAATCTCAAGCTTGGGCACAAGGAGCACAAAATCCCTATGGAAGATACTCCCAGTACTATCAATATCCACCATCCTACCCACCATACCCACATTTTTCTCCTCAAAATCCTCAACAAAATCCTCAACAGAATCCTCAAAATCCACAACATCAAAATCAACCACTCCCCTTACCATTTCCTCATAAATCAAATCAGTTGCCTGCTCAACCCATACCAAACCCCAACAATAAAAATCCTCAGAATACATACATGATAGAAGGCCAATAGTTTCCAACTTATTTAATTACTCCTCTAGACCTTAGTGATGTTCAACTTAGGTCTGGAAGAATACTTGAAAAGAGGAAACCTTCAGTGATCATACAAGAACAAGATAATTCTGAGGAAGATTCTCTACGGGAAAATAAAAGTCTTGAAGAAGACACATCTTTTCAGGACCCAAACATTGAAAAATCAAAACAAAAAGAACCAATAATTTCAACTCCTGTATTAGAGCAGCCATCAACATCCACTCCTACACCTCCCTTTCCAAAAAGATTACAAATTGATAGAGGTGTAGAAAAACAAATTATGGTGCCTAATTATGATTTCCTAGATGAGCTAAGAAATGTCTGTATTAAGATTCCATTATTACAAGCTATCAAGGAAATTCCAATTTTATCAAAGACAATAAAGGAGTTGAGCATGAAGAAAACAAGAAAAAGAATAAGAGAGACAAAGAAAATTCAACTGGCAGGAAAAATAGCAGATATCATGATGGGTAAGATTGCTATTCCAAAGTATCTAGACCCAAGAAATCCAGTTGTTAAAATTCACATCAATGGAATTGAGATCCAAAACACACTTATTGATTTAGGAGCAGCAATCAATATTATGAGTAGACAAATCATGGATAAATTGAAACTTCCTAATCTTCTTTTTACACCCACATTATTACAATTAGCAAACAGATCTGTGATCAAACCTGATGGGGTAATAGAAGACATTCCAGTGTCCCTAGATTCTTGGGAGTATCCTGTGGATTTTATGATCCTAACTCCTAAGAATAATCTAGGAGGGCATCCTATTATATTAGGAAGACCTTGGTTAGCTACAGCTGATGCTTTCATTAGTTGTAGATCTAGTGATATGTACATCTCTGATGGTAGTTCAACTAAGAAATTCACTTTGTATCCTCCAGCAAGGACAATTACAGATTTAGATGATACTCAATGGATAGAGGATGAAGAAGACTTACAACCTCTCTTCACAATTTCAAAAATTAGTGAAGATAGTCAAATTCTGAATACTTTAGAAAACTTTGAATCCTCTTCGGAACATAAACATGAAAAATTTCAAGAAGAATCCAACATTGAGTTTTTTTCATCAAGACATATGTCTCTTCATTCTATGGATAAATTTGGCAGCTCTACAAGTGAGATATTTCCAGGAAAAACTTTAAACATAAACAAGAACCTAGAAAATCCTCAACAAGAAGAGCTAGTCAAAATTTTACAGAGACATTCTTCTGCATATGCATGGGAGTACACTGATATGAAAGGGATAAGCCCCAAGACTTGCACTCATCACATCTACATAGAGAAAAATTGTAAACCAATCAGACAACCTCAAAGACGGATGAATCCAAATCTTAGGGATATTGTTAAAGAAGAATTGCAGAAATTGTTGAATGTCAACTTTATCTATCCTATTTCAGATAGTCAGTGGGTTTCTCCTTTGGTAATTGTGCCGAAGAAAAATGGTAAATGGAGGGTATGTATTGACTACCGAGAATTAAACAAAGCTACTCTTAAAGATCATTTTCCCCTACCTTTCATAGATCAGGTGTTAGATACCTTAGCTGGCAAAAAGTACTTTTCATTTCTAGATGGGTTTAGTGGTTATAATCAAATTCAAGTAGCACATGAGGACCAAGATAAAACCACATTTACCTGTCCTTGGGGTACCTATGCTTACCGAGTATTTCCATTTGGATTATGAAATGCACCTGCAACATTTCAAAGGGCAGTATCAGGAATTTTTTCAGATCTAATACATGATTGTGTAGAGGTATATATGGATGATTTCACAGTTTATGGAAACACATTTGAAGAAGCCTTAGCAAACTTGGAAAAAGTTTTAAAGAGATGTAAAGAAGCAAATCTTTCACTTAGTCATGAAAAGTGTTTTATGATGTTTACTGAAGGAATTGTTTTAGGAAATCACATTTCAGGGGATGGGATTAGAGTTGATGAGTCAAAAGTTGAAGTCATCTCTAACTTATCTATTCCAAGTTGTCAAAAAGATGTTAGGAGTTTTCTTGGATTTACAGGGTATTATCGAAGATTTATAGAAAACTTCACCAAGATAGCATCTCCACTCTTCAAATTACTTACCAAAGACTGGGAATTCAAATGGAATTCGGATTGCCAATTAGCCTTTGAGACCCTGAAAACAAAAATTTCTGAAGCACCTATTTTAAGGGGACCTAACTGGAAGTTACCTTTTCATATTTCAACAAATGCCTCAGATACAGCTCTAGGAGCAGTATTGGGACAAAAAGACCTGATTCCTTATGCCATCTACTATACAAGTAAAAATTTGACTCCTTCAGAGTTAAATTATACTGTAACTAAAAAAGAGTTTTTAGCTGTTTTTCATGCCATAAACAAATTCCAGTACACTATGTAACAGTTATGAAATCTTTTGTTCATTATCAGTATACCCCGCAATTAGATATCTAATGAATAAATCAATTACTAATGGCAGTCATAAGATGGTTATTTCTTTTACAAGAATTCAACATTACCATTCTAGATAGGCCTGGAAAACAAAACACAGTAGCTGATTTCCTATCTAGACTCCAAAACATCAAAGATGACACTCCAGTTGAAGATCAATTTCCTTATGAATATCTTTTTGCAATTTCTACTCAAACTCCTTGGTTTGCTAACATTGCTAATTATTTAGTTTCAGGGAAATTTCCTTCAATAATGAATGCAAGAGACAAAAGGAAGATCATTTATGACAGCGCAAAATATTCATGGGTTGCTGATGAGTTATACAAAACAGGTCTAGATTTTATCATTAGGAGATGTGTTCGGGAAGATGAAATGCCCCAGATTCTCAAAGCATGTCATGATGAACTGTGGCGGACACTTTGTTTATAAGGATACTGTACCCTATAAGATCCTTCATTTAGGATATTATTGGCCATCCTTGTTTAAATATGCTAAAGAGTATGTCAAAAGGTGTGACAGTTGCCAAAGGGTAGGGAAACATTCTCCTTCAGGTGAGATGCCATTACAACCTGAGGTACATATTGAACCTTTTGAAAATGGGCTTTGGATTTTGTAGAACCTATTAGTCATCCATGAATACAAAAGAGATATATATTAGTTTGCACTAATTATGTTACCAAATGGGTAGAAGCCAAGCCATTACTTGTTGCTAATGAAGCATCTGTAGTTAATTTTCTTTTTGAGGATATTTTTACTCGTTTTGGTGTCCCGAGAGAAAATTTTACAGATCAAGGAACTCAATTCACATCAAGGCTAGTGGAAAAAATGGTAGAGAGGTACAAAATCAAACACATAAAATCTACTCCCTATCATCCACAAGCAAATGGCCAAGTGGAATCTACTAATAAGGTCATTGAAGGGATATTAACAAAGACCTGTCCATTTACAGAAGAGATTAAGTGACATGCTTCCCCGAGCCTCAGGGCCTAGAAGCACAATAGGCCATACTCCTTATGAACTTGTTCATGGAAAGTGTGCCTTGTTCCCAGAGTTCTAGATTCAGTATTTTACTTTCAAAATGGCAGCCTCGCCTAGGGACTTGATCTATCAGAGGCACAAAAGTACGATTGGAGTAGATTAATAAATTGGATGAGATCAGCGTATGGGCTTTAGAAACAAGAATAGTCCAATAGCAAAGGACTAGATGGCAATGACAAGTACATCACAAAAAATAGTTCTTCCAAGGCTAAGGACTGGCCTCTTTTCACCATTTCAAAGTCTGCTGGATTTTCTGCATAAATTTTAAACACATTGGCTTGGGCCATATGAAATCATAAGAATTTTTTACAATGGAGCAATAAAAATAAGGACAATAGATGAAGAGAAGGTCACTTTTCTTGTGAATGGTCATATATTGAAGCTGTATCATAAGCCACTCTCAAGAGAAGAATTTGTCAAGAAATTCCAGGAAAGCCGTGATATGATGTTAATGAAGAAGAATTTTTCTTCTTCATCAACTTAAGTGAATTTTCTGAAGTCAAATATTGAAAAGAAAAAAAAAAGTATAAACATGAAAACCAATCATTGATTGGCATGTTTATATAGAAAAGGTGGAGTGAAGATCAGAATCTTTCTGACACTCTAGCTTTTCAAATCTGTTCTTTTTGCAAGTAGTTATTACAAAATCATAAGTGCAGATCCATTTCACTTATGGTCCATCTCATTTTCCATTTCATTCATTCATCCATACTCCATTTCATTCATTCATCCACACTTCATTCACTTCACTCCATGGTCCACCTCATTTTCATTCCAGATTTTTAAAGTTTAATGTTTTTCTGCAATTGAATAATACATATCATGAATTTCAGGCCACTTCTCATACTTCACTCCATTTGATAATATGTGATCCATTCCACTCCATTACTCACTTCATTCATATCCCATTACACCATATTTTACTATCCATATTCACTCATTCCATACAACATTCCATTCATGCTCCAAACCATTTCATTTCATGTTTCAAGTTCTCAATGGTACACCTTATTGATTCTGCAATCAATCACACATTCCCGTGCCCTACCACATTCCCCCCGTGTGCGTACGTACATTTTGCAGCCAGAGAGCCTGAAAGCATTGGCTATTAATAATTTGATTTGAAACAAAATGATCCTACATATCTATGAACAAGCAAAATCAATAAAGTTATGAAGACTCAAAAAGTAATGATTTTCAAGGGAGAGCAAAGCATATGAAGATCACAAGAAAATCAAAGCAAAGGCAAAGGTATGAAGTGATTATAATGACATATCATGAAAAATTTTACCGTAGTTTAGTTGTATATTGTTAAAAAAGTGTTTTAATTAATTTTGTTGATCTTGCCTAACAAACCTCCCGCAAAAACTTTGGATAAAACTCCTTCTGTTCCACCATTTCAAAACCCATACCCGATCATCATTTCAAAATCTAAATGGTTAAAGTGCTGAAGAGATTGGATTAGTCACGTCACTAAGAATTTAATGATGATTTTTGAATTCGTTACAAAATATCTCTGTGGTCTTTTCACTTATTGATTCGTTTTCTTCACCTCACCTCATTAATTCATTTCGTAACCACTCCATATCACTCTTTCCCGCAGCCAACTCTTAACCATTTCATTCTAGAAAATAGAGGTATCTCTGTAACAACCATTGTCATCGTGAACAGAGGAAAAATTTGGTGAGCAAAAACAACTTGTTAACTACCATTCTCACCGAGAGGAGAAGGCTGGTGAATTGAAGATTGAAGAAGAGTTATGGGCCTCATCGTGAGAACACAACCAGTTGGCACTAAATACTTGGAAGGCTATCCCAAAATCCGAGAAATATTACAACAAACAGGATGGTTGCAATTCCTTGAGAAATTCAGTGGATTCCACAAAGAGGTTACTAAAACTTTTTCAAGATCTTTTAATGGGGCCGAGGTTGAAGTTGGAGATATTAAATTCATTGTCATAGAAGCTTTTATTGCAGAAGCAACAGGACTGCCTAGACAAGGAGAAAGGTGGTTTAAGAACAAATAATTCCATAATGAAGCATGGAAGTAGATACTCAAGTCACCAGGTATGGATGTCACTATTTTTAAAAAGGGTATCCCTAGTTCTGCATTAAAGAATAAATGGAGGAACATGTTGCTTATCCTGCAAAAATTCATCACTTGTGAAGGTAGATATGATAATTTCTATGTTTACTATACTAGGTTGATAATGCATTTCCTAGAAGAAGAACTTAATTTGCCCTATGTCTTACTTCAAAGTTTAAAGAAAATGGCTTCAAGTGTTCAAAAGAGAATTCAATTTCTAGAGACAACCTTATACCACCATGGTTTAGTCAAGATTTTGATTGAACATCATTTGAGTAAAATAGGGGATAGTTGGAAAGAATTCTTAGTGAGAAATCACTTTGAGGAACCAAAAGAACCTTCACCTGAACATCAACCTACAGAAAGAAGCAGAAGATGGAAATCCTCCAGAACTGAAATTGGTAAAACAATACAGGAAAGCAGTGAAGAAATGATCTCTAAAAAACTAGTTTAGATTAAGAAGCAGCTTAAGAAAGAGAGGATCATAAGAAAATTTGCCAGAGAAAAAGGAGAAGGGCCATCTCAACTGAGGAGGAGCCACAAACTGAGGGGAATACTAAAGAAAACAAAAGTTAAGCAAACTGGAGTCATAAACATAGAAGACGAAGAAACACCTACTGAGGAGGATTTTGATGAAGAAGTTCCAGAAATTGATCCCGCACGGCAAGAAATTTACAACTATGTTGAAACATTGGAGAGAAAAGCTTTAGAGAGTAGAGACAGAAACCCTAGTCCTCCATATTCCAAAATAGATATGCTAATAAGAGATAAGTACGAGCTAGAAGTACTGAATAGACATATTAGGACTGAGAATGATATTCTGAGGGAGCAAGTTAAACTAAAAACTAGTATGAACTCAACCCTATCTCTACAAATGGACAAAGTGGAAAAGGCCAATGAAAAATTGAAAAAGAGAAACAAAAATTTAATCAGGGCACTTACCAATTTAAGGTTCAAGTTAGTAATCAGGAAGCCCAGAAGGCCTTTAACTACCAGGCATAGCAGAAGAAGAGGGTTGGATGTTCTTGCAGAGGTCTCTGAGTTCATGGAATAGTTGCATGAGGACATGCAAGAATCTAGCAGTGGGGGTATGATGAGCTTCAAGAATGTTCTTTCTTCCACCACGTTCCACTCCATTTCTTTTGTCCATTATTAATCACAGGCTCAAATGATCAATAGAAATAGTTAAAATTGCTTTAAGAATGAATATCATGACTAACTTGCTATGTTTTTATGATTTTGTCATTGTAGTACTATTTGAACTAGATCTAGCTGCTGCACGTACATTTTGTAGTCATTGCTTCATTCTCGTTAAAATTTTTATGTCTACGCAGTTCCGTGTTTCACTGAGAAAAACACATATGGGTGTATTCCACATCATTCCCTCATCGTTTTTTGCTCTCCATGAATTTTGAACAGAATTCTGTAGGCAGTTATGTACATGGGAACTCAAACTAGGAAAGAGACTCCTAATAGGACAAGGATAGTCCAGATGTCCTTAATTCTATTACGTGACCACCATCAGAGTCCTAGTTTGGTTTTTATTTGGAAAGACAATTATCCCTACATTATCTCAAGACAGTTATGTAATTTTTATTATAAATATGGCTCGGGAAACCGAGGGACAAGGTTATATTTTGTATTTGACTGCTAGATTTCAGAAGTACGAAAAACACTCTTTTTTGAAGTAATTTCTCTCTAATGCAAGAAGTATTACTTTATTGAAAGCACTGAGTCAATCTTGAAGTAGATTTTGTGTGCTACTCCAGTGGTAGAGGGCCCCGCTCCCCGAGCAAATTTCACTTGCCAGATAAGCATTTTAGTCTCAAGTTTTTCATTTCTAGCTTACATCGTGTCAATTTTATGTTTCATGCTTGTTTGCTACTTCGGATCATCACAAACAGATTCATTTTGTGAACTCTTCCAAAATATCATTACGATGAATAAGGCATAGTTGTGGTACTGTAGGTTTCAGTTGCATTTCCTTTTTTTAATTATCATAGTTAGACTTACTCTAATAAACTCTTCCAAAATATCAATACAATGAATAAGGCATAACTGTGGTATTGTAGGTTTTAGTTGCTTGTTTACACTAAGTGTCACAGCTGTTCTTACTCTTACAAACTCTTCCAAAACATCATTAACAACGAATAAGAAACAAATGCGGTGTCTTAGATTCTAGTTGTATTTTCTTTCAGTTTTATGTTTATGTTGAATTTCATTGAATAATACAGCCATACTCATTTTCACAAACTCTTCCAAAATATTATTCATATTGAACAAGATGGGCTGTAGAATTCCTTAGGATAGTTGCATGTTAATTTAGCTACAACACTCCAGAGGTAGAATGCATTTAGTTCAGCTCTGTCATTTCATTTCAAGTTTGATAATGGCTTTTTATTTTAACACTGTTCACTGCACTTCAAGTAGACTAGTAACACTCTAGTTTAGTCTTAGCTCACTGTATTAACATTCCAAGTTTAGTTGCTATCCATTACATTTTAAATTGTATTAGTTGTTAAATTTAAATACCACGGTCTTCATTATTTACAAAACTTCTTTTGTTCCAAACTCATATTAATATATAATCAACTGGACAAGCTAGTATCGCCCAAGGCCCTATATTTTGCAACCTTTTTACCATTTCACAAATAAGCGTTTTCTCAAAGACTATTTTAAAAAGAAATCTATAGACTTTTGAGTGAGGCCTAGTGGTGCTAGATTGAGTTGCAGAACAGAATTGGAAGCTAGTTTAGAGTAGAAATCTTATTATTCTACAAATGTTCTTTTCCAAATATGTTCCAATAAACCTTTAACCATGGATGAGATGTTGTAACATTGTAAGTTTATTGTTTGATTGTTTAGTTAGGAGAACTTCATTTACAATTAACTTGTCCATTTCTCAAGCTCTCCCAACACATATTTAATGAATGAATTGGATAAGTTCAAGTTCATGTTGTGATTTATTCCCTTGCAATGAATTCATTATCAAGCTTTGCATTTGTTGTTTGCCATCCATAGTTTAGGCTTTGTTATGTTTTAACACAATCAATAGCTTCTTTTCACCAGCACTTAGTTCTTTCCCTTTTCAACATAAAACCATAAAACCAAAAACATCATAAAACACTAAAACACAACGTAGTGAAGAAACAAATACCTAGCACACATAGTGCACCACACTTCCCGCCACGTACCAACCCCCGGTTGACAATGGCTGGAACCCAATTTAGGAACACTAGGTTGAGCACAAACAACCAGTTAGCAAGATCGATTGCCAGTGGGCAACCACTCCAGGAGAGAAGGCCAGATCAAGGTACCTCTGGTGCCGAAAGCATGGAGACATGGGGGACAGCTCAGTTGTACCATTTCATCCAAAGGGCAACACAGCAGGCCAAGAAGATCCACTCGTAAATACAGCAAAAATGGGAACAACAGCAGCAAAATATAAGCACGCTTACTGAACAGCGTGAGTAGCTGACAATGGAGAAAGAGCAGCTACAGGGACAGCTGGAAAAAGTGACTAGGGCTCTCAGGGAAGTATGGCCCGCAGTGACAGCCAACGACAGTCAAATATCGGACGACGTGCAGGAAACGGATGTAGTAGGGCAGGCGATCCACCTCAAGGTGGCATATTCAAACCTCCACCATGAAAATTCAGAATTCAAGGCAAAATTAGAAGCCCAACCCACATTGCCTGACCCAGCAGTTGTGTACTCAGCACAAATATCAAAGAGACAAGGCCAAGTAACAAAGATGCAGGAAGTTCTAAGTACTACCGCTAGAGATGCATACGACCTACTGAAGGGTCTGTAAGAATGCTCAACAGCCCTCACGGTGAAGGCACAGCCAATCTCGGCCCAACTGCAACATATCTCCAAGGAAATACAAGAAGCAACGAATCCAACTAGACTAGACCAACTTTATGCCCAGGCGGATGTGTTACATGTCCAAATTCAACAAATATATGAGACTTCAATGGTAGCCAAACAGGCCATCCAGGAGCTTCGACAGCCCGTAAAGATCAGCGCACAAATGATGCAGCAATTGGCCTCTGAGGTTGACACATAGATCAACGCAGTGTTCGGCGTTGTGCCGCCAAATGTCAGGGAGGAGTTTGTCATAAAAATCACGGCTGAGACCGACGAGTTGATGCAATGGTGGCAGCAGGCCATGGCAACCTTCCAAGAGCTCAAAGCTTCAGCTCTAAACAAGGTCCCAGAGTTAGGGCCCTTGTTTGGACAACCAGGAGGAGGTGCACAGCCAGAACAAGGCACAAGGTCGGGCGGACCCATGGAAGTGGAGACAGCACAGGACAATTGACTCGGGGCAAGTCAATAGGATGTGGTTGAGGCCTGTTGGGGCCCTTGTTTTGAAAATCAACAGATTTTGAGTTGTGGCGAGTATGTGGCGGAACGCAACCTTAGTAGGCAGAAAGGTGTCAAGGTTGTGAAGGAGCAGAGGACAGGTGTTGCGGTTGTTGCAGGAGAAAGCATAGACGGCGGAGGGGCGCAGAAGGAAAAAAACAGTGAACTCTCGATGAACAGAAAGAAACGAAAGACAACCGAGCAAGAAGAAAGGAGGATCTGTCAGTCGCGTGGGAAATAGAACATATAGGCAGCCAGCCAACAGATAGAGAGGTTGGCGCAAATGGGAATAGGCATCAGAGAGCCATAGTAGAGCTTTGTTTGGGTTGCACTATTCTCCTCTCTTCTAGGTTACTGTGGTTTCTCTGTGTCCGGAGGGACTTGTTGTATTTCGCTCTGTTCTATGCTCATATGTAGCTGAGCCTTGTAATAGTTCACCTCTGAAGGCTGATTATTAATATATTCAAGAGTGTTGTTCTAGATACATGATTATGAGTGTGAATGAGTGATGTTATAATATCCATTTAAATTTTTATTTATCGTTAGTTTAACTGTTTTCCTAAAGGGTATATGTTATGGGATGTTGTGTTGTGACTGTCTAATACTTTGGTTTGGCTTTGATTCACCTGTATGGATGTTGTGGGGATGATACCGATCTGCTCCCTATCACAGTAACGTCATGGCACGCCTCAGGTGAGACTCTCTGCCCTTCGGATCAGAGTGTAAATTCCAACGTGAATCTAGACTACAGCGGAAAACCTTGTTGGCCCTCAGACCTAAACCCGGGTCTTCTCTACGAGACCTGTTCTCTCGCCAAAAATTGATATCATGCTAATATGGATTGATTGTGCAAATGAGATAGCCTCCCCTCAAATTCACTAAGGTATGTGTTATCACTAGAAAATCGGACAAGCAAAGATGACATTATTTAATGTCAGGCATAACGATTTACAGGGCTAAGAGACATTAGAGAATCTAAAGTATTTAAAAATATCTAAGGTATAACAGGAAAATCAAATTACGCACTAAAGGAACCAGTAAAATGTGCCTTTGCGTGTATTGGTTCTCTCGATAAACGCCTTTGGAGTCGCTTTTCCCAAAAGCCACGCGGACTCGAGAGTGGCAGGGCTTTCTGGGACCACAAGGCACACTCTAGGACATTGATCCCACACTTACGGGTGCTTAAGGACAACCACCCAATCTTCCTTAAGACCTCAAAGGAGCACACAATTGAATAAATGTGGCACACAATGGAATCACCCTCCTCTCTTGGGTCACCATACACAATGTACCAAGAGAGGGAAGGAGGATTTGAATTCTCCTATAAAAGGCCACCAAGAGATGAATAATATGAGAATACATTTTTATATTGGTTGGAATTTCCCCAAGAAATACCAGTAGTGTGTGATCCAGAGCAGAGATAGAGGGGACTCAGTTGTTTGCCATCCAACAACTCCAATCCACCATAGTAGAGAGAGGGAGACTTTGCACCAAGGTAGCTTGGAAGTAAAGACATCCTTGCATCATAACATGGAACTCCATAGTTCTAAGGGCCCCTTGGAAAGTGGGTAAAAGTTTCATCCTTCATTCCTACCCACCTCACGTAGGAATGGAAAGCATCACGTTTAGATTATTAAATACTTGACTATCTTGAGCTTTTGTTTTATTTGTTTTAGTTTAGTTTTTATGTTTGAATATGCATGATATTTCTCTATCTATTATGTTTATCTTTTAGCATGTTCCACTAACTTGCTTGACTCCATATATTTTATGCCTGTCACCAAGAACTTAAGAGGGAAAAAACACCCCTCTTAATCAGGTGTGACTTTATTTGTGGTGCCAAACACACTTACACAGGATTGGCAACTCTACCACCTTTTATTTCTTTTGCTGTGCTTTTGCAGACCTCTTCTTTGGTTGGAGGATTTGGGCTCGAACCGCACCCTTCTCCTTCACGCCCATCGCGCCATGGATGACAGTTTTCAAAGAGCTCCCAAAAAACACTGTAGAAACTTGCGCGGATTTTTTACAAGGTAATGCATACACGCCAGTTGGTGCGCAGATTTAGAGGTGGTCATGCAGCCGCGCCGTTCGCCTTTTGCGCTCATAAACTAGAAGTAGTATTTTTTCTACTATTTCCATTTTTTTCCCTGTTTGTAAAGTGACTAGCAGCCCATAATAAATCTTTCCAAATTTGGAATAGTGTCTCACAACTTACAAACTCTACTTTAGCTACATTTAGTGGTTTTATTTCAACTTGATTTTCGTAAAGTTACACACATAGTATAAGTAGGAGTCAAATTAACTTCCATTCTGAAATTATTTATGTTTTGTGAATTTAGGTACCAAAAACACCTATATAATTAGCCAAAGTAAGTGGCCCAAGTCCATGCATGCTTAGCTAGTTCTCTTTCATTTTTCTAGTGTAAAAGACATTAGTTTAGTTCAATTTTTGCACTATGATTTCGGGACCAGGATCGAATTGTCGGTAGAAGAGAAAGTAATATTTGTTGCCTCTACACCCTCAGGTGATCCTAGGCAAGCATATGAACACTCTCTATTCACAACTCACCATCTACCTATAGTTTACCATATAGATTAACTAGGAAAAATTGAAAGCGGCCCATATCCGCGCATGTATTTCTTTTGAAAAAGGAACAACAAAACATAGTTTAAATAGGGGATTTTGAAAAGGATCATCGCATATCCACACGTTCAAACTATGTGTTTTTTCACCTTTTTTTCACACACATCCACACCCTAAGTAAAATAAAGAAACCTAAAACTAACTTAACCAAACTCATTAAATTCTCCCCACAAGGGCCACAAAAGAATTTATAGTCTAAGTTAGGACCAAGGGGGTAGGCATCCAATAAGCCGCCTTGGTCAGTTTTAATCTTGAAACATAGAAGTTAACTGTTTAGGGAACTTTGAAATCCACCTATCTTCCCACGGCAAAAAAAACCCGAGCGCAGCAAAGACCCGATTCAAAGGGGGTTAGGCTTAGGACCAGTGCGTGTGGTATCATTTCGGGCTACCTGACTCGTCTGATACTCAGTACTGGTAGTTGAACTACCAATAAGCCCAAGACTCGAACGCTCACGTGGGACGACAGTGCTTAGTGGCCAAAATTAGGGCATCCTTTCCCTATAGGTGACGATGCAGGCAACACTAGATCCTCTACCCTTATCTTAGTGGATTTTCTTCGGTTGACTGGCGGTGTCGCCAGTTCTTTTGGGACGTTCTGCCAGCATTCGCAAGATATCTTCTCAAGGCCCAGTTACATTTGAGCATGTGAGGATGATTATGTCTTATGGGATTTGAGTATCATACACAAACAACAAAAAACCATATTTTTTTATTCACTGATCACATAGGATTAATCTAAAAAGAAAATTTATCTTTTATTTTCGCTTTATTTTATGCATGCGATCGGATTTTTGATTTGATTACAATCTCTATCCTCTCAAATATTTCCAAAACCATACCTAGTCGACGCCAAAACGGACCCAACAAGACCTCATCGATCTAAACGTCTTTTGTACCTCCCCCCATTACCGGGAGGGGTTCCAAGTCTTTCACCATTTAGGTGTCAAAGACGGAACACTGCCACCCTTATTGGTTCATTCTTTATCGGGGCATAATTAGCTGGGAACCCTAGTCAATCTCCTAACGCCACACCGGTGAACACCCCCATAGGGTCACCACACACCACTCCTCCCACAACCCCTAGAGGGCAAAGGAGTGCTACCCATTAGGGAAACTAGGTGAACACACAGCAGGGTACGTCATAGACAAACCCTATTCCTAACCCTAACATTGTGTTTTCACAACTCGCAATGGCTACAAACTCGCATTCACCTTTTCTAGCTTCGTTAAATCTACTAGATTTAACCAAGTTGACAAACGACCCCATTGCACACAACCCCATATGGCCCCCCATGCCCATGAAGCTCCCTTCAGACATTCCAAAATTCGAAGGGAAGCAAGTGGAAGAACCTCGAAATAATGTTATGACTTTCCACCTGTGGTGTTTATTGAACAGCATCGTTGACGATACTATTCGACTAAGAATGTTTCAACGCACCCTAACCGAAATAGTAACGAAATGGTATGTGGAGTAGCCCTCTGCTACACATGGAACCTTTAGCGCCCTTGCTACCATGTTCCTGACCTATTTTCAGTTACCCATCCACCACGATTCCGGAATAGAATTACTGACCCACTTTAGGCAAACCCCCGCTGTCCATATCTCGGACCATCTCCACGAATGGTGGCGGTGTCGTAGTTTGTGCAAATAAAAACTCAACGATCGAGTTATATTAGACCTGTTCCTAAAAACTCTCATCGTAGATATTTCAAAGGATGTGGCGCGGCAAAGTCCCATATCCGAAGAGGACGCCATCAGTAAGGACCAACAGCTTGAGCTGATCTATATGAAGTCAGGGTATATTTACAATATCCTACCGAATGCCCCACACCTGCAAACTTACAAATAATTTCCAGGCACGTCAAACTCTGCAGATAGTTTAATTGGGTTGTTGACCAAGAATCACCTAAGCAATAGCATTCAATACCCCGGTTACGCATATGATTCTACCTAGAACATACCACAACCTAACTACTAAAGTCATCCCATGCCTATGAAAAATTTTACCAGTAGAGCGTCATCTTACCACCATCAGCATTGAGGAACCTATCCTCCAGCTTAGGGGACCTAATACGCAGCTAGACATGCTGACGGAAGAGCTCCACCCCAACATCCATTTACAAACCAGGGACCGCAATACCCCAATCTCCAGCATAAGACCCGCCCATAAAGAATAATTCACAGGTGAAATTTGTACAACCCTCCCAAAACCAACTGTGCCAACCATGCAACCAAAAGAATCCAAATTATCCTCCTAACGCGGTTAAGAAAAAAGGGAAAAATAAGCCTAAAGGAAATCCTTGACAGGGGGGCAACAACCAACAATGCCCTCCACGATCTCAAACTGGAGGCAACTCTAACCGAAATCAAAACCAGGAGCCAAGAAACCCTGAAAGGTAGAAAAAGAGACCAATTCTTCAGATGAACCGCTCTTGTTCAATCCGTGGTGAGTACAGCCATTACACTCACCACTGTCCCGATATCCCTAAGCTGAAGAAGTTGTAGAGTAACCGTGGATAAGGGGGGTCCTCCCAGTAGACATCATTCATGCAGGAGCCCTTCCCCCATCAAGGGACAATCAGCACGCAGCAACAAACTCCCTACAATTCTAGAAAAAATAGCCACGAAATCTACATGATGGGTGAAGAAATGTTTTTTCAGACACGAAACCAAAATTACGATACCCCACCAGACACCAATGCTTTAGGGGCTAATACAAGTGCACCAACAACACCTTTGACTATATAAAAAATGCCTATTGAACCTCTGCCAAAAATGGCTAAACGACCAACTAGGCGGGCATGAAACTATTCCAAAGCAGCCCATAACTATAGCATTGTGGATGATCTAGCTCAATCTCCCACCGCTATGTCATCTTTGGAGGTATTACAATCATACCCAAAGCAGCGGAAAGCCTTACTTTCTGCATTAGGCACCATCGATCACCCTACCGATTCGTGCCTGATGGCTTTTGATTTAGATAAAGTCACCTCTAGGCTTCCTTTAATGGTCGTCTTTCAGATACCGGTGTCGATCCAAAAAATCACCATTCACCGATGTATCATTGACGAAGGTGAATCCAAATGCATCATGTCAAATAATGTTTGGTAGAAGTTAGGGTCTCCCAAACTAAAGCCATCATACATCACGCTTAGAGCATACGATGGTTGCCCTTCAGCCCCTGTCAGTCTCTACCAAAACGTTACATTCTGTTTAGCCGGCAAGACGGTCCTTATAGACATTGAAGTCTTGGATGCCCAATTGGACTACAATATACTCTTTGGTCGAAGTTATATGTATGCCATGTTAGCCATCACCTCCTCCGTCTTCCAAACTATGATGTTCCCCCATGAGGACTACATCGTTACTATCGACCAGTTGAAACACAGTGAAAAGAGGCCCCTAACAAATAACGATGTCATTTTACCCTGTGTAGACACATCTGTCGAGACACTGTTACACAGTATTTTTTCACCATCCCTGCAATCCCCATCCTGAAAATTGGAGGACCATTTCAATGACTTCTGTGTATTGTCATACCTTACAAAAAGTGTCATTACATCCCTTGGCATGTCAATAACATTTCCTCTGTTGATCATTCCTGGAGAAGGCTCTCAAAAACATATGATTTTGGGTCGGTGCTGGTAGGAAGTTATGGCCTCGTGCCCATAGAGAAATTAACATTGGGCCTCATGCCCATTGGCGCTCTGTCTCAGTGGGGCACCCACGCTGAGCTGTTTTTGGATATTTTTTTAAAATAGAAACAAATTTTCCATGCCTAACCACTTCGTGAGCAGAGTCATCATGGTTTGTTTGACTGAATAACATCGAAGTCCTTCCTTTAGCTTCTTGTTTCCTACAGTTGAGAAACTCCCCAAAGGATAATTCCTCCCTTCCTCCTTATGAGGGATCCCAAACCACCTCCTCTCCTATAAATATTTCCTTCTCACATAGTTTCAGCTAGCTGAATAGTCCTTAATATAGCTGGCGTGAAGAATAAGGCAGAGAGGAATCCATTGTCGAGAGAGAGTTTAGGCCCATTGCCTCACCAAGTCTGATCCCTCACGAATGCTTGAGATGCGCTTGACTAAACTCGTCGAAGGAGGCTGCAATGTCAAGGAATTAAGGTTGTAAGCTTCTTTTCTCTATCATTAATACAAGACTGGTTTTTTGGTTCCAATTTTGTATTCGATAATATGCAAAATGTTTGATTCTCCTTGACCAATCGAATAGCTGTAAATGGAAATATGTTTTCGTATGTTGTCACCATTCACTTGATCCTTGTGTAGGTACATGGATATTACCACTGAAATACCGCGACATGTGAAGACAAAGATCAATGGATCACTACTGTAAATGACAACAGAAGTGTTGGACCAAGGTTGGTCATCTATCCTAACTCATTTTCATTTATAAGATAGGAGTCTGAAAGTCCAACTTGTTCCCTTGTTGATAGACCCACTCCAGGGCTAGAGGGATCTCCTTTATCCATGGAGGGGATTTCCCTGCTCAACAGATGCTTACACGGTACCAGGAATATGGCCCCGGCCAATTCAAACCATCCTCCATCCTCGGTTCATTCCTAGGTGACCCCCCTATTATCCCAGAGCCATCATATGGCATCATAGAGGCCCCGATGTGCATGATTTACACATCAAGCACCAAAGCCAGTCAAGACATAGAGACGAGTAGTAATGACACTGAGTCCTCGGCAACAAAAACCTCTCTAGCCTATGTCGACTCTCAAACTCATTTTCTCTATCCCCTAGCTAGTTTCGTATCCCAGCAAGACTTGGCCACCATGGTATTACCAAACGTATCTTTTGCAATCCTAGTTTGGTACCTCTTCCCCCCTTCTGGGACGGGAGCCACACACATCACCTTTATAGGGTTAGTGCCCCTCAGTGCTGAGGAGGCCCCACCCGTTAAGGACACTGTTGCAAACATCCCTACGCAGGTAACTCCTACCACAAAACTGATGATTACAGCCAAGAAAAGAGGAAAGAAGGTGAATAATCCCACCCCGCAACGAGAATCACCATGATGCGCCATATGTGACATAGTAGGCCATCCTACCCACATCTACCCAGATTTGGACAAATTAAAATCACTCCTTATCTCTCCGGTAGATATCGCGGCACCAAGTTCTCATAAAAAGGAACCCACCACCAAAGGTCAAGGCAAAGCATTGCGTACAAATCGTGCATGCGCTATCTCCAGTAATTATGGACACTATACCCATAATTTCCCATGATATAGGGACGCCTTACATGCCATCGAGCAATCCTATAAAGAGGATCCCTCCACCCAGTCATTTGGAGATGAACCTCGTGCTATTATATACCTACAGGAGGAACGATAGTCGCTAGAGAGACTCTCATTCATATTCCCCCTTCATATCATACGCTACACGATGTGCAATGAACGTGATCACTTCATCGAGGAATGCACATCCCTATAACTCATCCACATATGGTATCCTATAGAGCGTGTTTACTATGTTGGTTTGCGAGCAGCGCAATTCACATGTCCTTTATGTGCCGACAACCACATGTTAGAGAAATGCCACTATATCCCCTAATTCCGCTTAGCGCTAGCTAGCTTGCGCTCAGCCATAGTCCGCCACTCGCAAGAATATGGATTTGACTCAAAATATATGAACAACTCGATAACCCAATAATATGTGAAGAGGATATCCATCCTCTTTCTATCAGCTGAAAATCGACCAATCAGGGAACCCTTAGTTACCCCCAACCGCCCTCTGCAGATAATACCAACATGTGCGTTGTGTAAAACGCCCAATCATGTGGTTGCCACTTGCCCTGAATTGGAAGCGCTACCCTGTTGGTACCTAGTCACGCCACCAAGTGAGCAGGATGAGAACCCCATCTCTAGGTTTTTTTGCCTAGTATGTCAGGGCAATCACCATGAATAGCGTTGTACCTATAACCTGCGAGTATGTCCTCTAATTGATATGATACATACATTATAAAAGAAATGTGACAATCTCCTCAATCGGTATAGAAGGCAGATCGCCCCCAGGCCATCAACCCCACACCCACATCGGCGTAATGGGAAAACTGGGACGGTGCACCAACCAAGCATGACCCAGGTCCAACCTAAGATAACATGCGGACTATGTGACCTGATTGGCCACCGGGTCAATCAGTGTAAAGAACTGAAGCACCTCGCAAACAATTTTCACACAATCTCTTCTCAACCGCAAAGAATTCTCTCTAACCAAGAGAATATCACACACACTTATTACCAGATTTGTTCACACTTTCATCATACAATAAAATGCGAGCATATCCCAAAGCTTAGAGCGGCAAGAGAAGCGTTAATTCTACACCCCCCAAAATAACTAAACATACCCAAGCCAAAAACTTGGAAATGGAAGCAGAAGCTCTCATCTTCTACAACAGATCATTTCCAAGCATCCACGTCTGGGACGAAGAGTAGTGTTGATTACCACAAAATCTACTTAGTTGGCACAATGGTACCATGCACCATTTTCACTGGCCATAAACACGAACCAGAGGCATGCCCACTAATGGAAACATTCAGGCACCTCTACACCAGGCACAATTTCCACCGACCGAAAATTTACCATCCTAACAGGGGAACCAACCTTGCACTCACGCAAGCCCCTATCACAAAGATCCTCCCCCAACCAAACACCGATGACACAATACACCGTATACGATTCATATCGTCATGTATCGGAACTATGACTCGAGTTGTCTACTCATATTCCATAGGTTTCAAGTCAGCTGCAACTACGAGAGTAGTTGTACCTATGACAGTGCAGACCCAATTTGTCTACACTCTGTTGACTACGTCTGGTTCCACCACGTCGATGATGGAATCCTTCTCATGTCTATCAACTAGCTCCGTGTGGACTGAACCTATTCAGCACAGCCTTGCATAGGATCAATCCCCCTTAGGATCCCTATTCCATTCAAATGAGGACATCCTAGAAGCCATGACAGAGCCGGATTATCCATGGAATGTGATGAATCACCGTTCGCTTTTTCTCCCCAAACAAGTGTTCAGTCCTGATAAGACAAAATAACAAGATATTTATGCGATCAAATAAAAATATTTCCTCCCATCAGGGAAAGTTGATTGGTTCAAGAATCCTATCTCGATGCCCGATGCGTTCGACGAAGGAAACATCTCAAACATCTCACCTACTGTAAAGGTGAATATATCTCGAAATCCTAGAAAGGTCAAAGAAATCTCACTGGGGGCAACATGCTCTCCAAAAGAAATAAAACCTTATACCCAATTGCTATAAGAGTATATATATATATATTCGCATGGGACTACTCATAAATTCTTGGGCTTAGTCCCATTATCGTAGAGCACCATATTAACACTTGGCCTGACGTACCTCCAATACGCTAGAAACAGCATCAACTGCACCCATCAAAGGCAGAAGCAATCAAACGAGAAATCGATAAGCTTCATAAAGTCGAGTTGGGTTTCCAACCATGTTCCCTTCATGAAAAAATATGGCAACATACGTGTTTGCACCGATTTTTTATATTTGAACAAAGCATGTCCCAAGGAAAATTACCCTACCCCATTCATTGACCAGGTCATCGATGCTTATGCATGTCACGAGGCTCTCTCCTTCATGGATGGATTCTCTGGGTACAATCAAATTCAAATCTACCACATAGACGGGTACAAAACCACGTTTTCCACCCCTTGGGGCACATTCGCATACAAGGTAATGCCATTTGGCCTAAAAAACGTTGGAGCCGCCTTCTAGAGGGCCATGAACTACATATTTCATGACTTGGCACACCTTATCCTCGCCTATTTGGATGACCTAACCGTCCAGTCCAAGAATCGCTCAGACTATCTTGAGGATCTGCGATTAGTATTCCAACGATGCCGACAATACAACCTACGCTTGAACCCCCTCAAGTGTTTCTTCTACGTCATAGTAAGAAGACCCTTAGGTTTTATCGTGTCCCAGCTGTTGGTATCCCGTGTTTTGATAGATTGGCTAACCAAAACACAAGGCAACATCAAAACCAATCTTTAGAGTTCCAAGATCTAGTCCTCCTATTCTCAGAGAGGGATCTCTCAAAGTGTTTGCAAAGGTATGTCTTGTTTGCTTTTAAGTATTGATTTTAGACTAGTTATTAGGTGCAAGTGTTTGTTTGTTTGTTGGTTGAATTGGCACAGTAGAGCATGAAAGGTCTAGGTAGTATAGATAGAAAGAATAAGTGTCAAATTCATTGGGCAATGGAGTCAAGAAGAGGTTTATGACAAACTTATCAATGGATAAGGGATATCAAAGGGCAAATATAACTTGGCCATAGGATCCTTTAGTTATTTTGAATGAGATGGACATTAATGATTTGAAAAGAGAGTTTGAATTCTCAACAAAGGGAACTTAAAAACATAACTTGAACATAAAGATGTATTTGATAGACAAGGCTAACCATGAATTCTACAAACCACACTTTAAGAAAATGATGACTTCAAGACAACTTTTAAAATGAAATCTAAGATTCAGAAGCACATCCTATTTCCTCAAAGATTTATTTCAAAGGACTTAGAAAACATAAAATATTCACTGATAATTGCAGTCATAGAAGAGGGAACACCTAACACATCTATGATCAAAACTATAAAGACCTTTAAAGCAATTATTCAAGCAGGGACAAAGGGTATGATCAAAACAGACCTCCTTGGCTAACTATAAACAATGATACTTCAAAGGGAGACTTCAAAAACAGTTCTCAAGTGGTAGCAGACAAGCAGGGAAAAACATAAATCATGCTGGAACCAACTATTTGAACTATTAGAGAAATAAACAAGCATGAGGACTAAAGAGAAAGATTAAAGACTCTAAAATACCTCCACAGAAGAAAACATAAAACAGTGAAGGATAAATAGGTCTAAGGTGCTTCCAAGATTCATTTCTTAGCCTAAAAATTTCATCTTACTGTAGTAAGCATTTATGAAACATAATGAAAACAGGAAAAACAACAAACAGTTCAGAATACATCACCAACAGCCAAGCTCATGGATCCAATGATAGAGCCTTCTCAAGAACAAGCATGCCATAACATAATCTAGCTTCCAAGACTTCAATTTCTTCTTCAAATTCAAATAGACTATGTATTATTTCAGAGAGTTTCAGTATTACAACTAGGGACCAACCAACAACTTCTCATCTTCTTCAGAAGTATTTATAGAAGAAATGAGGAGGTGGAAGAGTTTTAGGATTGAAGTGTGATTAATTATACACTAAATGCAACTCCTAGCCTTGAAAACCATGCAAGGTATAAGGCAGGAAAGCATCGAATTACAACTCTGCTTCATTTACTCTGTTTCTGCTTTTTAAGGCTTAATGGGTAAAAATTTGATTTTAAGGCCTATTTATCTTTTATAATAACTTTACTAACAGTTTGAAATATCTTCCTTTGTTTGAAATAATTGTTCAGCTATCTTTAGGCAAATATCTTCTGAATAGGCAATAATTATGCCTTATGTTGATTTATGGAAGCAGCAGGTGGCTCTTTGGGTAGCTGGGGATTCTATTAGCCTCTGATGTGGCAGTGGAGGCTTTTGGACTAATATATCTCTTTGTTTTTCTTTAAAACACTTTTAATCTGCTCTTTGTCTATGTTTTAGGCTTAATTAGCCCTAATCTTTATCTTTTGGTCTTCATACTGTCTTTATCTGTGGATTAGGACTTTGATTTCTGAGCTTTCTGCCTTAATCCCTTTAAACTGTGCTTAAAACATTTATTTTTATGATTATGCTTTGATCTCCTATCTTCAATGTTGATATTCTTCAATTAATGGATTCTGAATGTGTTTTTGGTGTGTTGCAGGTGCGCGAAAGGTTTCATGAGATCACCTATGCTCATGAGGCATGTTAGCCACCTATAAAATTTGTCATATCAAATGGTGGCTAAAACATTTCTGAGCCTTCAAGAAACAAGTTTTATTGCTAAAAAATGTTATCTCTTGAAGACTCTTGAGGACATAATGCCCTTGTTTCAATCTTCACTGTTGTTTCCATTTAGAAATCAGAAATGTTATTGATTCCATAAGAGAAAATACTGCTGCAAAATCCCTTTTTCCCTCCCTCCACTTCTAAACTAACCTTCATTTTTACCCCTTTTATTCCCATGAAATTCTTCTATTTTCCATTTGTTTCCCCTTTTCCCTTCATAAAATCCTCTTTACAGAGTTTAAAACTCCTTTTTAAACTCTGCCGAAACCCCCAAATCCATCAGAAAATCCTAAAAAACTCATAAAAATACACTTTTGGTATTACAGACTTAAGCCCCCCTGGGCTAAGTCTTAAACCACTTCCCCTCCATACGCCTTGGTGCTGGAACCAAGCGCTGAACCATTTAAGCGCTTATCGCATCGGAAAAAATAGAGCGCGCAAGTCTGTTTTGCCATGTTAAAAAGTCCCGATACAATTAAGCCCTTTGTTCATTACCCCCGATCTTATTATTGCTTCATAAACCCTTGTGCCCGCAATCGGGCGCTAAAAACATTGTATAAATCATCTCCGATCCATTATTTCCCTTGGTAAATCAAAAAACCCCTTTTTCCTAAAGTTTGGTCTAAACGTGCCCATACAATGATTTTTAATGAAAAATGGGTAGATTGAAAGACCCGAACCAAAGTTTCCCGATGCAATTAAGCCCCATTCGCATAAACTCCGCTTTCCACTTCACTTCATATAACTTACGCCCGGGACCAAGACTTAAAGGTCCCAAAGCGCTAATCGCATCGGAGAAAATCAAATGGTTAGATTGAAAGACCAAGTCCGACAGTTTCGATGTGATTGGCCCTCTTATATACGCCCCGGGCATATTATATTTCATAAATATCACGGGTCCCGCAGTCGAGCACCAAACCATTTCATAACCCGCTCGATACGTAAAAACCTTTGTTTTTCATTAATTTTTGGGTTTTCATATATTATAAAGGGGTTTCCGCTGGCGCATGTCTCAAACAATATATGTCGTTGATCTTAAAGCCGATCAACGATCCGCGCATCATCGCATCGGCAATATTCAAAAGCGCATTTCGCATATGTTATTTCTCCTCCCTGATTGATCATTCCCCAATCAATGGTGAGTCGTCAATCTCCTTTCCACTTTCCTTTGATCTAACGACCCTCATTCGTTCCGATCACAAATATTTCCCCCGCCTTTGAACCCCCTGATTCACTCCCCACCATCAATCTGATCTGCAGATCAACGGCCAGTGCTCAATCGCTTCGTCGCACTCCAAGTTCTTTGCCCCGCCGATTTCCGAGCCCTGATTGCATCTGGGCCATCCACGTGTCCAGATCGGACGGTCCAGATCGCGTCTCCCGACTTTGGTTAGATTTTATGCAGCCCTGCTCATAATGTTTTTCGGCCCATTACAGCCGTTGATCTCTGCAGATCAACGGTCATTATTAACCCTTCCTCCGCCATTGTATTATTTCTATTTAATCCCTAGATTCAATCTCGGCCATTGATCCTCACATCCAATGGCTCATATTTAACCCAACAGGCCTGCCTCCTGTGGGTCCTACCTTCTTCACGATTCAATCTCAGTCGTTCAAATATTAGATCAACGGTCCATAATAAAACTACTTCCCTTGTTTCTGCTCGCACAACTATCCCATATCGCGCTCGTTCTCTACTGTCAGATTTGAGGCCCCAGATCTGACGGCCCACATTCTATATCGCGTAGTTTTTAGCACGATGATTAATTTCCAAAAGGCCACGCGATATGGTCGGTTTCTGGTGCCACATGTTGGGCGGGAACGCATATCGTGTTCAAAAAGGCAATACCGCCTACTCGCCTCTTTCTCACGCGAAAACAGTGGTTTTACCTCCCGAAACCACCTTTCCCCTTTTACATGGTGATTCATCGTGCGCCTCCTCAGCCGTTGATCCTTATGAGCCAATCTCATCCGACGGCTCATATTCCTCCCGAAGCCCATTTTGATTTTTAATTCATTTCTTCCTCCACCAAAGGTTTTAAACCTTATTTCTTTGCATTTTTGCCATATCCCTGTAATGTGACCATTTACATTATGTTTTCTCCCGATTACTCCCAGCCATTGATCTCTGCAGATCGACGGATCTGACTTAAAGTCTCCTCCGCTTTCCTTTTGACTTCTATTCACCGATCTCCACCGTTGGATGTTGCCATCCAACAGCCACGCTCTTTCCCCACAACCTCTGAAGCAGTTTACCTAATAATGCAGGATTTTATAATATTTTTCGTATTTTGCAAGTTTCTAATGGTTTTTCATTATATCAAAGGAAAACTAAAGGCCGGGGATGACGATTCTCGTGCCTTTGATTCATCAAAGGAAGCCATTTCAGGGTTCTACGCTATGTTTCATCAATGCTTCATGAGCATTGATGCCATATGAGCCCTGTGCATCCTTGCACATCAACAAGACATAGTGAATTAAAACAAATCAAAAGAGTATCAGTGTTGAAGATTAAACACAGCAGAACATAAGATTGAAGACAGTTTTGGAGAATTACGGCTAAGATTGATTATCAAAAGCCTAATCCTTCAAATTAGAACAGTGATTAAAGACAAATCAAAATATCTTCAGACAGAAAGGCCTCCACCGCCACAACAGAGGCAAATTGATTCCTCTCAGCTACCACAGTGCCACCTGTAGCTTCAAAACACTCTAACAGAGGCTGAGTTATTATCAAAACATCAGATATTTTCCTCATCGCAGCCGAATAGTTAATTCTGCTAAGGAACTTAATGCAAAATATCAGCAGAGTTACTTCAACATGACACAGAGCCTCAAAAGTCAACAGAAGCTCTCACCGAGCTTGAATCTTAAATATAAATCAATTAATACAGATAAACATATGTAAACTTCTCCATCGGTCTTAAATCAGTACTAATTGACCCAGGAGATCTTTTATCAAATCCCACCTCCTCATTCCTTCTATAAATACTTCTGTAAAAGATGAGAACATGTTGGTTGCAGAACTTTGAAATATATTTGAGCTTGAGACTTCTACTTCTAAATAGTGTTCATGGGATCTTGAAGCTCCTCTTGTGATTAGATAAGTTAGTCAAGTGTAGATGATTGATAACCTACACTGGACTTAAAGTTGTAACTAGTTTGGAGCATCAATACAAGTTGATTTATGGGATCCTGGTCTATGTTGACGGTGATGTTATTTCTTATTGTAAATTGTTATTTTATTTCTGTTTTCACTTTGTTCATCTTCTCTGATAAAGAACATCAAGCATAGAGTTAGGATTTACTGTATATTAGTACCCTTCTCTAACTGATAATCTTTATCTAAATGTTTTCTTCCAATTTGTGTTATTTAGGAATGATTTAATTCAGTTTGAGCAGTTAGAAATTTTGGCGTTCCCTCGTCCTACTGCCTTAGCTAATTGTTATTCTTGAAAGTTATTTTCAGTTTATGCTAAGTAGAGATGAACTAAGGAAGATATGGTGAGCCCTGGTCCTAGTTTTATCCCCAAATACTATCCAAAAGTTTCCCTTGGAATGTGTTGAAAGCTGGCTAGTTTCGAAGTACTTACCAAATCTTAGACCATTCTTTGTTATCATTTGTGTTTCCCTTGTGTTTAAATGATTTCTATTGAAAGTATATCAAAGGCTGGCTAGTTTCGAAGTACTTACCAGATCCTGGGCTACTCTTCGTTCTTCATTTGTTTAATTCCCCTTCTTGTTGTATCATTTCATTCCACAAATCAAACTTCAAAGAGATCCTTAGACATAGATGACTTGCCACATGGACCACTCTTACCTCTTTCTGTTTCAATTAAACCCTATTATTACTCCATAGCCCAATGGACTAAAACCTGCAATTATCTATCTTTTTGGCCAAAGCTTGTTCTATTTGCTTGCAACTTCTCACCTTTGAAACTCTTTCCATTTATAACTTTCCACTCAAGCCATAATCATGCTCAACCATCCAAAACAAAACAAAACCCTCGGTCTTCATAACTAGCCTAATATCATTACCCAAAAACTTTAAAGATAAATCCATCTTTGCACTTATTGGAGAGATCCCTCACTAGATTCAGGAGGGCTAGATCCTAGAATCCCAAAGTGGTTGAAACGGTGTTTCTCCCTGTTGTCGAACTTTTCCAATCTTGCTGATTACAGGGAGCTAACAAGGCACAGGTGGAATCATAGTTTGAACCCCGTGGATTCACTTTCTTCTTGGATAGTGGCCTGTGGATCGTCATCCCAGGATTTTTGTTTCATTAAAAACTGTGAAAAAACCTTGTATAATCTACACAAAAACAAGCAAAATTAAGAAAAACCTGCGAAAATATGGGTTTAGCACTGCTTTGGGTGGTTTGGGAGTGAGATTAAATCGTAGCCGTCGATTGAGAACAACCAACGGTCGATATTGCTCGATGGGTTCGATTGGAAGGCGGTTGGGTGAATGGTGGTAAGATTAAGTTTGGGCCATTTGATCTAGATTGATCAACGGCTGAGATTGATCGGGGGGGTTATTTGGGAAAACAAAAGGTGGGCGAACAAAATGGTGGTGCAGTTGAATGAGAGCCATCGAATTAGAATATCGGACGGTTGATGTTAGCTCCATGTAATCAGCAAGATTGGCGAAAGTCCGGTCGCAGGGAGAAACATCGTTTCAACCACTTTGGGATTCTAGGATCTAGCCCTCCTGAATCCGGAGAGGGATCTCTCCAATAAGTGCAAAGATGGATTTTTCTTTGAAGTTTGGGGTAATGATGTTAAGCTAGTTATGAAGGCCAAGGGTTTGTTTTGTTTTTTGGATGGTTGAGCATGAAAATTATTTGAGGGGAAAGCTCTAAATGTAAAGAGTTTCAAAGGTGAGAAGTTGCAAGCAGATAGAACAAGCTTTGGCCAAGAAGATAGATAATTGCAGGTTTTAGTCCATTGGGCTATGGAGTCATAATAGGGTTTAATTGGAACAGCAAGAGGCAAGAGTGGTCCATGGGGCAAGTCATCTATGTCTAAGGATCTCTTTGAATATTGATTTATGGAATGAAATGATACAACAAGAAGGAAAATTAAACATATGCAGAACAAAGAGCAGCCCAGGATCTGGTAAGTACTTTTAAACTACCCAGCCTTTGACAAACACTTAAGAAGAACATAAAAGCAAACTAGGATATGGTAAGTACTTTTAAACTAGCCAGCCTTTGATACACTTTCGACAGAAAACATTTTAAAACAAGGGGAAACTTGAAGGCAATTGTTGGAGTAGAAACTAGCGGGCCGGTCTCACCACAAATCCTCTCCTAGCTCTGCTTTACTTGGTTGCTTTCAAGACAAACACAAAGATGACACAGAATGACCTAAGATCTGGTAAGTACTTCTAAACTAGCCAGCTTTTAACACATTCCAAGGGAAACATCTAGATAGCCTTTGGGGATAAAACTAGGACCAGAGCACACCATATCTTCCATAGTTCATCTCTACTTAACTAGTACTGAACATAACTTTCAAGAATAATATTCAGCTAAGGCAATAAGACGAGGGAACGCCAGCATTCCTATGCTTAAACTGAAATAAATCATTCCCAAATAACACAACTTGGAAGAAAACATTCAAATAAAGGTTTTCAGCCAAAGAAGGGTACTTATATACAGTAGGTCCTAACTCTATGCATGTTGTTCTTTATAAGAGAAGATGAAACACAGTGAAAACATAAACAAAATGACAAGTTACAATGAGAAAAACATCACCGTCAACATAGACCAAGATCCCATAAATCAGCTTGTATTGATGCTCCAAACCAGTTACAGCTTTAAGTCCAATGCTTTAGTTTAGCAACCATCTACACATCTCAGCCTAACCTATCTACTACCAGCAGAGCTCCAAGGGCCCATGAAACACTAATTACAGATAGAAGTCTCAAGCTCAATTACGTTTCAATGTTCTACAACCAACCTCTCATTCATCTTCTACAGGAGTATATATAGAAGAATGAGGAGGTGAGATCTGATAAAAGATCTCAAAAACTAATTAATACAGACTTAAATGGCTTCTCGGCCTTTGAGGGGCTCAATAAATAATCTTACATAGGTGTCTTCTGTACTAAATGATTTACATAAAGATTAAGCTCGGTGGGAGCTTTTGTTGACCTTTGAGGCTCTGTGTGATGTCGAGGTTACTCTGCTGTTATTTTGTCATCAGTTTGTCTGCAAAATTTATCCTCTGGCTATGTTATGAAGCAGATATTTGGTCTTGATCAATAACTTCAGCCTCTGATTGAATACTTTGAGGCACAGGTGGCATTCCGGTAGCTGGGAGGAATCAATTTGCCTCAGATGTGGCGGTGGAGGCTTTCTGTTGATAAAACACTTAAGATTTTCTTCAAACTGCGTTTTAATTGGGGATTAGGCTTTTGATAATCATTCTTAGCCATGATCCCTACAAATCTATCTTCAATCTCTGTCCTGGTGCATTTTTGTCTTCGACACTGATACTCTCTGACTATGCCTGATTTACTGTGTTTTGTTGGTATGCAGGGTTGCGTAGGGGTGATATGGCATCAATGCCTTATGAAACATCAATGAAATGTGAAGTTTAAACCCTGCGATTGATTTTCTTTGGTGAATCGAAGGCAGGAGGATCGTCACCCTCTGCCTTTGAAATTTCTTCAGTCATGGCCGAAAAACCATTAAAACCCTGCAAAATACAAAAACTATTATAAAATCATGCATGTATAGGTTCGCTGCTTCAGAAGGCACGTGGAGGGAGCATGGTTGTTGGATGGCATCATCCAACGGTCGAGATTGATCAAGAGAAGTCAAATATAAGGCGGAAGAATAGTTTAAATCAGAGTCGTCGATCGCGTAGAGATCGACAGTCGGGAGAAGAGGCGAAAAATAACGCGACAGGGTCACTTTATTTGGAAAAAATGGTGAAAATAGGTTAAAAATGGTGTGTGGGGTTCGGGATGATCGTGGGTCGTTGGATGAGATCAGCCCCAGGAGATCAACGGCGGAGGACAGGCATTAAGAACCTTAGAAAATGTGACCGGACATCAAAACTCCAATTAAACCATGTTAAATAAAATTCCCGGGCCCGGTTTTGCTGACTGGACGAGAAACCACGGAGACCCGCCCCAATAGAAATCTGCCACGTGGATGCTGATGTGGCGCTGGGACCACCGGCACTGCTGTGGACGAGGGGACTGGGAGATGAAATATGGGTCATCGATCTGTAGATCAGATCGACGGTAGAGATTTGTTAAACACCGCGCCGTACCCTGGTTAACTGCCGAGCTTCTTCGGTGAGTCATCGCCGTCAGATGAGCGGCCTCAGATCGGACGATGGACGTCCATATTGCGCCGGGTCCACGTCCGATCTTTAACGCGCGATGGATGGTGGTTTTGTGAACAGTGCCCAGGCCACGCGTCAACCGGTGTATGGAATTGCTGCAAAATGAAAAATACCGCCCCGCTCTCAAAAGCAGTGTGATGGATACCGCGTGGTTTTTGCAATGGTGAGTGGATGGCGGGGACCACCGGGAGATGGATTGTGCACCGTCGATCTGCATATTAGATCGACGGTGGATATCGACTTGGAATTTTGCATCAGCGGAATTTTTTTTAAAATATAATTAAAATCGAAAGATTAATATAACTGAAGGTTTACACTTTGAGTGGAAATATTTTATTTAAAGCGAATAGGCGCCCGTCTGCAGGGCCATGGGTTATATGGGAAAACATATGACCGGGGGTTAAAGAGGAGGGGCTAATCGCAATCAGGCAACGCAATAAGCGCTTGGAAGGCTGGCACTCGGTTCTAGCGCCTGGGCGTATGGAGGGGAGGGTTAAGGACTTAGCCCAAGGGGGCTTAAGTCTATAGTATATAAGAAATGTGATTTTGATAGATTTTTGGTCTTCAAAGGAATTTGGGGGTTTCAATAAGGCTAAGAAAGAGTCTTAAACCTTATCAAGGGGGTTTTGATGAAGGGAAAAGGGGAAGAACATGAAAATGAAGGATTTCATGGAAAAAGAAAAGGCAAAGATGAGGTTAGTCTGGAAGAAGGGGGAAAAGGACAAGGGTGCTTGCAGCAGTATTCTTTCTTAGGAATCAACAGGATTTTAGAGTTTTTAAGACAGGAACAGCAGTGAATATTTGGTCAGAGGCATGAGGCCTTCAAGAGTCTTCAAGAGCCAATACTTTTTGCAACAAAATTTGTTCCTTGAAGGCTCTAAATAGTTTTAGCCACCTTTTGCTATAACAAATTTTATAGGTGGCTAACAGTTGGGATCAATCGGTAATGTTTCGGGAGCAAAGGAAAATGGAAATGGCTTGGGGTCGCAACGTGATCTGGGCCATTGGATTTAAATGATAGACAGTCGAGATCGAAAATGAAAATGACGGGGACAAGTTTGGTGGAAAAATAAGAAGGGGGTGAGATCAAATAAGAAACATCCGATCTTTGGAGATCGACGGCTATGATCGAAGCAGAAGTAGCATTGCGGAGGGGGGAATGGTTTTTAAGAAAACCACTAGTGGTATTCGCGCAGCATTGGAGCTGTTTTAAATTGTCTCCAAAAAAACACGATACCACAAACCTGTTGACACGTGTCCTTGGAAAACCGCTCTCATCGCGTAATTTTTTGGTGTTAAACCACATGCGCAAAAAATACGCGATACGTGATAGCAACCGTCAGATCAGGGGCTTCAGATCCGACGGTGTGGATCGTGCGCAACGGAGTAAGCTGCGGGTTAAATGAGGTAAGCGGGACCCACGATGATGTCAGGGTTTTGTCGTGTAGCGACTATGTCCAAAAGGTGAAATGGGGCGGTCGGGAAAAGATCCTGGTCGTTAGATCTTTAGAATGGACGGCTTAGATTTAATCTTGGGGCAGAGTTTAAAAGGGAGGAAAAGGTAAGCCGGATAGATGGGCGGAGATCGAGTTAAGTCTTAGTCATTAGATCTTAGGAATGAATGGCCCAGATCAAATGATAGAGCGGAGTTTTAACAAAGGCAAGGGATGGGAAGAATGAAATGGGCAGAAGAAAGAGTGCCTAAGGGCCATTGATTTGGAAAGATCAACGGTCGATATTGATTTAGAATTAAAATGTCGGGGAATGGAAAATATAAAGAAAAAAGAGGTTTAGAAAGGGTTTTTAAGCCTTTAGCACCTGGTTGTGGGGCTTAAGGTCTTATGAGAACAGGGTGTTACAGGAGTTAAGCCCTCGGGGGCTAAAAAACCTTTATAGTGGAAAAATACTGTTTTAGGCCCAAAATAATGATTTTTTAAGCCAATTTGGGGGTTTCGGTAGGCAAATGAAGGCATTTTTAAACCAAATGAGAGGCAGATAGAAGGTTGAAAATGGGGTTTTGGTTGATTTGGGAACCAAATGAAGGCTTATGGAGGGCTTTTTATGGAGGAAAAAGGGATGAAAATGGGGTTTATTTATGAGTGAAAGGAGGGGTAAAAATGATGGGAAAATGGGGTTTTAAGCAGTCTTTCTCTTGGAAAACAACAGACTTTATAGGATTATGAGGGAAACAACAGTGAAGATTAACTCAAGGAATAATAATCATCATAAAAACTTTAAAAGATGATAAGTTTTCAAAGGGAATTATCTCTTGAAGTTTTGAAAAGACAAGTTTAGCCACTTCTTGGTATAACAAAATTTATAAGTGGCTAACAGTGGCTCCACTTGGGGAGGACATCTGGTCTTTTAGGTGTCCAGAACCTCAGTTGTAAATCTTTGGATTTTCAGTAAACCAATGCCTTCATCCATTGGGTAGCAACTTTTCTTTTCTTTTGCTGATCTTCTTTTGATTTGATGATATCTGCAGCAATTTGAAACAATGGAATTCTATCAAAACAACATGTCTACCTACCCATTCCTACTGATCCTAAAATTTTTTCTTCTTTCAGAGTGCATTTGGACTAGCAAACTCAATTCAACAACATTTCATTCATTTGAAAAAACATAAAACTAATCTATTTCTACTCGTATTTCTCCATGAACTCAGTTTAAACAGTTGAGTTCATAAGCTTCTCTACCTAACTACTATCTGTCATGATTAGATTATCTAACAGATTTTTATTCTCTAAATTCTAAAACAGAAATTTAAAAGCAGCCAAGACAGGATTAAATAGTCTAACTTGTTGCTGATCTATGGCATAAAACAAGCTGCACATAGATTAAAATTTGGAGAAACTTTAAAACAAAATGGTGAAGGCTTAAGATCTGAAAATTAAAACCTCCTTCAATATCTCTTCAGCTCTAATTTTTAATTTGTTTGAGTTGTCCTTTCTCTTTTTCTGGTTCAAGTTTTGAACATATTTGAGCCTACTTTCTTCTAACTTAATCTACCTTACTGATAAGCCAAGATTGAGTTGTTTGGCAAATCTAATTCACTAACCTATCAGCAGTAAATTGAAAAGCTAATTAGTCATGATTAGGCTGTATGACTAACTAGAAGTGTGTTTTTAGGAGTGGCATTTGAGCTTGCACACTTTCAGACTTTGATTCTCTTTTTTGGGATGGAGTTTTACTTTTCTTATTTTACAATCTTCCCTCTTTTATTTTCTATTGTTTTTGTATTTTTATTTTTCTAACTTTGAATGCAATGTTCAGACTATGATATTTACAATGGAAAGTAAAAAACTTTGAAACTCATGACTCTTGGCAGAAGTAATGCTTGAGCATCCTTCCATTGACAGGACCTCCATATAGATCTTCTCCATTCAATTATTTCAGGAAAAATGCGTTGTGACCCCTCTCAGCATGAATAACATAGGGTCCTTTCCACAAGTTCTCAAACTTTCCATGTTTTCCCTTCTCTTCCGTTCTTGAATCCCATTTAAGAACCACATTTCCAACTTGGAAATTGTTTGCCTTAGTCCTTTTATCAAATAGCTTCTTGATATTTTCTTGGAATAGTTGTGTTCTTTCATAGACTTCTTCTCTGGACTGCTATAAATGAATTGTTTGGTTGATTCTTCTTTGCATATCATTTTCCTCAGTTTGCACTTCTTGGAGGAGTTTCATGACTGGAACTCCTAATGATGTTTGGAAGACTGCATCCATGCCATAAACCAGCTGATAGGGGGACATGTTTATTGACTTCTTTGTAGTTAATCTATCAACCCATAAGGCATGAACCAACTTACTGTGCCATGATTTCTGATTCTGCTCCAACAGCTTTTTGATGATATTAATGAGGCTCTTGTTGGAGGATTCACCTAATCCATTTCCTTGGGGATAATAGGCAATAGAATGGCTCAAGGTGATGTGATATTTGTAACAGAAATCAATCATTCTTTTAGACTTGAAGGCAGCAGCATTATCTGTGATGATTTTTCTAGGACAACCAAATCTGGATAGGATGTTTGTTTCAATGAACTTGATAATGACAGAGTCAGTAGCATTCCTAGATGGTATGGCTTCTATCCACTTGGTAAAGTAGTCAGTGGTAGTGAGGATCCACTTATGATGGGCTGATGAAGATGGGTGAATTTCCCCAATGAAGTCCAAGCCCCATTGTTGGAAGGGTGCCTCAACACTGATGGGATGTAAAGGCAAGGGAAGGAGTTTCCTTTTGCCATAAAAAATTTGACAGTTATGGCAAGACATGACTAACTTCTGAGTATCTGGGAAAAGGGTGGGCCAATAGTGACCAGATCTGAGGATTTTGTTTGCTATGGTCTTCTAGTAGAGGTTTCCTCCACATTCTCCTTCATGCAGCTCATGCATGATCTTTCCTGCATCATTCTCAAGTAAACATTTAAGCAAAATTCCAACAGCATTTTTCCAATATAATACCCCATCTAATATGCAATAATTCAAAACCTTCTGTTTCAAAACTCTAGCTTTAGTTTTAGACAAATAAGGAGGGGCATTCAAATATAAAAGTACATAAATGATGTCAGCATACCAAGGAGAATTCAAAAAATTTTCTGCAATGAAAGGAGCAGTGAATTCTTCTATTTCTTCCAACACATCCACCATATTCATATCTAATGCTTGGAAGTTTGACTCAGCCATGAGTTTTGCTAATCCATGCCCTTTAATCAATTTGGTGGGTCTGATTTCTAAGTCATATTCAAGAATAGTAGCAATCCATTTTCCCTTTTTACCATCAGGGTCTTGACTTAGAATATCCTTGACAACAAAGTGTGGAACAAAAGCAATTATGTGAGAGTGTAAAATGTAGACTCTAAAGTCCTTTAATGCTTTCACCAATGTTAAGGCTTGTTTCTCCATGATGTTATATTTGAGAGGAGAATATCTTAAGGCCCTACTAAAAAAGGATATTGGTTGTTCTTGCCCCAAGTCATTCCTTTGAAGTAATACTGCGGCTATTATATGTTCAGATGCAAAAGAAAAGATATAAAAGTCTTTGGTGAAATCTGGACTAATCAAAACTGGTGTTTGAGTGAGAGCTTGTTTAACCAGTTCAAATGACTGTTTAGCTTGTGTAGTCCATTTCACACCTACCTCTTTCTTAAGCATGTTTGTAGTGTCTCTTAATAGCTCAGCAAGGTTGGGGATAAACCTCCTTAAAAAATTAATCTTTCCAATGAAAGATTGTAATTCTTTGAGGCTTCTTGGATGGCTGATTTTCAATATGCCATCTATCCTTTTAGGGTCTACTTTGATTCCCTCTTCTGAAATTATGTGACCAATAAGCTTTCCTTCTTGGAGACCAAAGAGTGTCTTTTTGGGGTTCAAAGATAAGACAAATCTCCTACATTTCTCAAAAACTTTTCTTAAGTGAATCAAATGTTCTTCATCAGTTTTTGAGAAAACAGTTATGTCATCAAGATAAATATTATAAAATAGCCAATATCTTTAGAGAAGGCTATGTCTATGGCCCCTGCATTCATCAAACCAAATGGAATTTTTACATACATAAAGGTGCCCCAAGGTGTAGTAAAAGCAGTTTTGTGTTGATCACTTGGGAGCACTAACACCTTATTGTAACCTGAGAACCCATCCAACAGTGATATCATTTTTGACCCAACTACCCTTTGAAGTATATGGTCCATCTTGGGCAAGGGTTAGTTGTCTTTTAGAGAGGCTCTATTTAAATTTTTGAAGTCAATGCAGAGCCTGATTTCCCCTGTCTTCTTCCTAACAGAAACTAAGTTTGACACTCACTCTGAATATCTAATGGGTACTATAATCCCAGCATCATACATCTTTTCAATTTCTTTCTTGATTAAAGGCAATAAAACAGGGTTTATCCTCCTCAATTTTTGTTTGAAAGATTTCTGATTTTCCTTAAGAGGAATTTTGTGCTGAATGATGCTAGTGTCATAAGATTTTATATATTTGTATTCCCAAGGAAACACATCTCTAAATTCTTTGAACACCTCTATGTATTGCAACTTTATGTGAGTTAGGAGAGTGCTAGACAGTTTGATCATTTTGGGTTCTACTAGGCTGCCTATGTTATGTTCTTCTACATCTGTTTCCAAGGGCTCCATTCTTGGTTCCTTGGCTACATCATTAAAATCAAAAAGATGTTCTAAAGATGTGAGGCCTCTTGGAATTGTATCATTCTTACATTGTAAAACTTCCAAGTCTTTCTGGTCTGCATTGTCAATCAATTCTGCTTCAAAAATATTTTCACAGTGATTTATATCAGCAGAATATGTTATTTCCGTTTCTGGGATTTGTTCATTATCCAAACAATTTTCTTCATGGCTAGTTTCTAATGCTGGTATGGCAAAGTCATTTTCTGATTTTAGGAAATCATCTATTTGTTTGTTAGAGTCAAATACTTGCCAATGGTCCTCATTGTCAGGCATTGCAAGCCTGTTTTTTACCTTTATGTTGAGATGTTCATTTATTTGAGGTACTTGGCAATTGTTGGTAGTGAAGGCAAGTTCATTTTCCAGATGATTTTGTGCTCTTGGAATGAAAATGAGTTCATATTTTTAAAGGTTTTTAATAAATCAAGGGCAGCATTTCGATATCCTCTAAGTCTTGGGTTTTTAGCTAAATATTCTCCTTTGATTTTTCTTATGATAAGTTCAGAATCTCCCAGGATTGATATTTTCTAGGCTTCTAGTTGTTTAAGCAACTGCAAGCCAAGAAGCAGGGCTTCATATTCAGCAATATTATTGGTGCATGGAAAGTATAATTTATATGAATAACCCTAATTTGTATTTTGAATCCATACACCTACCCCTGCACTTGTTTGATTACAAGATCCATCAAAGTTTATTATCCAAAGTATATCTGCCTCATTTTCATTTTTTTTATTGTTGTTGATTGCAAATGTGTTGTATTTGATTTGAGGGAAGTTTTGATTGTTCTGGTAAATTTATTTCCTCTTTGTTTTCCTTTTCTTGTTGAGTGATTTCATCTTCATTGTATAAGATAAAGGAATCTAAGCTTGACTGAATGGAATAGATTGGAGAGTTGTTTAGTTTATCTATGTTGCTCACCATGTATTTCATGTGGGATTCCCTATATAATCTTCTGCTTTGGTTAAATACTGGGATGGTGGCATAAGACATGTCCATTTGAAGGCTTCCCTGAAGTTTGGTTCCCCATGATCTTGATAAAAGCATGCCATACTTTGGGGGAATGTCAGCTACTACTATGTCCATTACTAGACTCTTAACAGGGATTTGAGACAAGTTAACATAAATCTTTGATTAAACCCAAGCATTTGACTCTGCTTGAATCAAAGGAATACAAATCCTTGTATGGTTTAGTAATTTCTAAGCCTAAGCTTTCCATTTCTACTTTGGGCATGAGATTATGTGAAGCTCCAAAATCTAACATGGCATTGTGCAATATCTTATCATGTATATTCAAACTGTCGTAGAAGGGAGGGACAACTCCTTCTTGGTATTTTCCTTCAACTTATAGACCAAACAACAACTCAAGTTTGTCATCTGTCAAGTTTAAAGTGTCAGTATCACTTCCTAAGTTCAAAGCTTTCAAAATTTGGTTTTTGTACACTTCTTGGGTTACTAGCTCAACTAGAGGTATGGTAATTTTTATCTTTGCAATCTCTCCTTCAAGGCTAAAAGGAACTATGGATTTTGTCACATTTACAACTGTTTTTTCAATTGAATTCCTTTCAACAATTCTAATTTGCTGAACTTTGTTTGGACTGCTATTTGGCACAATTTTGTTAGGTCCACTAGCTGAAGTGCTAGGGATGCTTTTCTCAACATTTGGCTGGCTACTCTTCTCTTTGTTTAAATCTGTTTTCTTAGCCAAAATGTTGGGTTTCTCTGCTGTCTTCTTAGGCTGATTTTCTGCATTTTTCTTAACAACAGTACTAATGTTTTTATCTTTCGAATTATCTATGTTCCCTTTGCTCCTAGTATCATATTGTTTGTGCACCTCCATGATTGCATTTTCAAACCCCAATCTATAATCATCAGAATCCTCATAGGTGTTTTTATTTTGATCTGAGGAGAAGAAACCTTGTTCTTCTTCAGTGAGGAAAACATCATCTCCACTGTCTGATCCAATCAAGTTTACATGATCTTCTCCCAACCTTTCAATCTCCCTTTCTTCCTCTTACACTCACAGCTCCCTTCTGCATTTCTTCTAGAGTTAAGTAATCTCTCTCTCTAAGTTGATAGGCCATTTTAGCATCAAAACCTTCAGGATATCTTACTAAGGCCATGCCTTGGAGAGGTTTCATGTGAGGTGGAAGAGCATTTTAAACACTGTTAAACCTAGTAGAATAGTCATGAACACTCTACCCTTGATTTCTTTTAAAAATGCTATACTCTACTAATAATTGGAGAGGGTTCTTTTTTATTTCCCATTTGTTTATGAATGCTTGATGCAAAGAAGGAAGATCATTGATGTTGTTATGAGTTAAGCTTTTAAACCATTTTTTTACTTCTCCTCCTAAACTTTGGGCAAAGATTCTCATCTTAATGGTCTCTTCTTCTATCTCCATGTAATCAAAGGCGTCATTCATCTTATCTACGTGCTGTTGGGCAGTAGTAGGTTCATTTCCAATGAAATGAGGAATTCTGGATTGGTAATCATTTGGTAAGGGAAGCATAGGTTGTGGTAACACTAATAGGGCATACCATGTTGCCATGGCTGGAAGGAAAGGTGGATTTACAAGGGGTGGATTGACAAGAGGGAAAGTGGGTTGGAATGGAGTGTTTTGGACAGTGGTGGTATGAAGAACAAAATTGGATGGACCAGAAAGAGACTATTGAGCAGATCTTGGATGAGAGAAACCAAAATTATGAAGGAAATGTAAATCAGGTGGAGTAGTTTCTCTTCTACCAGGATATTCACCTCTATCTGGGGATGAAGGTGGAGACTCAAAATCTGTCTGATCTATATCATCAAGTGACCTAGTTCTGAATGGGTTTCTTAAGTCAACTTGTGAATCTTGTAGAGCTGTAAGGTTTTTAGGAACAGAATTAGCTCTTTGGACTGGTCTGACAATAGTTGAAGCTTGAGCCTTAGGAGACTTCCTAAGTATGCTTTCAGGATTATCAACTATCTTAGGAGGGTTTGGGTTAGGATAGACTCTAGTATGAACCCTTCTAGAAGTCACTATGTTATGTTTTCAGACCGAATAACAAGAAAAGTTTAACCAAATATGACAGTCTTTAGTAGGCTAACTGATCTTTTAGCAAGAAAACTTTAATCCTCAAAGTCTTCTTAACTGAGTTTGTATGATGTTATGGTAGTAATGGGTTTCCCAGTGGATTATTTAGGTCTATTTAGGATTTTTGAGTCACTAGGTGGAAAATTTTTAGCTTTTTGTGAAGGTAAAATGTTTTATGGTTCCACCACCATTATGATGAAGCCAATCTGAAATATTTTTGGATTTTCTGAGTTTTCTCAGTCCTATGGATTAGAGAGTGTCCTAAATCTGTTTCAACACTTTGCTAGGATGATGAGACAAATAGAGTTTACTCTATGACTTACTAACTGATTTTCTTAGAGATTTGTAGGAATAAAGAGTTTACAAAACCACATGCGTAATTTTTTGGTGTTAAACCACATGCGCAAAAAAAAACGTGAAACATGATAGCAACCATCGGATCAGAGGCTTCAGATCCGATAGTGCAGATTGCGCGCGACGGAGTAAGTTGCGGGTTAAATGAGGTAAGCGGGACCCACGATGATGTCAGGGTTTTGTCCTGTAGCGGGTAGGTCCAAAAGGTGAAATGGGATGGTCAGGAAAAGATCCTGGCCGTCAAATCTTTAGAATGGACGGCTTAGATTTAATCTTGGGGCAGAGTTTAAAAGGGAGGAAAGGTAAGCCGGATAGATGGGCGGAGATCGGGTTAAGTCTCAGTCGTTAGATCTTAGGAATGAACGGCCCAGATCAAACAATAGAGCGGAGTTTTAACAAAGGCAAGGGATGGGAAGAATGAAAGGGGTGGAAGAAAGAGTGCCTAAGGGCCGTTGATCTAGAAATATCAACAGTCGATATTGATTTAGAATTAAAATGTCGGGGAATGGAAAATATAAAGAAAAAAGAGGTTTAGAAAGGGTTTTTAAGCCTTTAGCACCCGGTTGCGAGGCTTAAGGTCTTATGAGAACAGGGGGTTACAAGAGTTAAGCTCTCGGGGACTAAAAAAACCTTTACAATGGAAAAAGACTGTTTTAGGCCCAAAATAATTATTTTTTAAGCCAATTTGGGGGTTTCGGTAGGCAAATGAAGGCATTTTTAAACCAACCGAGAGGCAGATAGAAGGTTGAAAATGGGGTTTTGGTTGATTTGGGAACCAAATGAAGGCTTATGGAGGGATTTTTATGGAGGAAAAAGGGATGAAAATGGGGTTTATTTATGAGTGAAAGGAGGAGTAAAAATGATGGGAAAATGTTGTTTTAAGCAGTCTTTCTCTTTGAAAATAGTAGATTTTATAGGATTATGAGGGAAACAATAGTGAATATTAACTCAAGGAATAATAATCATCATAAAAACTTTAAAAGATGATAATTTTTCAATGGGAATTATCTCTTGAAGTTTTGAAAAGACAAGTTTTGAAAAGACAAGTTTAGCCACTTCTTGGTATAACAAAATTTATAAGTGGCTAACACCAGCAAGGGATTCGCGTGGACCCCCTTAAGGTCCAAGCCATCAAGGAGGTACCTCCACCTTGAACCCTCAAGAAAATACAAAGCCTGCATGGGAAGGCCAATTTTCTGAGACGTTTCGTCCCAGATTATGCCACTTGCGCTCAAGGGATCTTGCACCTCCTTCACTAGGACATCCCATTCAAATGGGATGATCATGCCCAACAAGCATTTGATGTGCTAAAAGAAACATTTTCTTCAGCACCGCTCATCAGTCCCCCAGACTATGACAAATATTATCAGCTTCCGAGGCCGCCTTGGCTAGAGTATTGATCCAGGAAGGCCCAGATGGGAAGGAGCACATAATATTCTACATAATTAATACCTTATCAGGCCCAGCATTAATATATGAGCCCAAAGAAAAGACTTCCCTAGCACTAATACATGCAGTCCAAAAGCTTCGCCACTACATCATCTTAAATACCACTACAATCATTGTTGATATTAATCCCATCAAAGATCTGCTCACGCGCCGCCTAATGAACCAAAGATATGCCCGCTAGATAGTCATTCTCCAATAATACAACTTACAGTTTCGCTCCCCTAAAAGCAAAAAGGCACTAATCTTAGTAGAGTTCATTATGGACCTCCCACGAGATACCAAGGGATCACCACTAAATGATTCGCTACCAGATGAACATCTCTTCTTCGTAGCAATCGATGACCCTTGGTACAGAGATATTCTCCTCTTCTTACGAACCCAAAAGTTCATACCTCATCTCACTCGAGACAACCTTCAACGCATTTGCCATCAGGGCCCCCCGATATCTCCTCATGGAAGATGTTTTTTACCGACGGGACATCGACACCATGTTACGTCGATGCCTTACTCATGACCAAGCGAAACAAGCCCTTAATGACTGCCACAGTGAATATTGCGGTGGCCACCTTTCTGGGATGGCCATCACCCAGAAAATCCTACGGGAAAGATATTTCTAGTCCTCCTTGTTTCGCAATTGCAACATAGGAGTCAATATATGGGAGCAATGTCAACGCTTCGCTCATAAATCAAGAGCCCCTCCCGCTCCTCTGCACCTTGTCATTGTCACTGGACCCTTTTACAAATGGGGAATCGAATTCATGACTTGCAACCTCGCATCGTCTGGCAATCATAAATACATCATAGTGGTTGTCGATTATTTCACCAAGTGGGCCGAAGCCATGCCCACATAAGACAACACCGCAGAAACCATCGCTCGATTTTTGTTTAACCAAGTGATTGCCCAATTCGATGTTCCCAAGGAGTTAGTCTCCGAACATGGGAAATACTTCGAGAATGAAGTTTTCCAAGAGCTGCCTCACCACCTCGGATTCACCCACAAATTCACTTCACCATACTACCCCCAATCCAACGGACAAGTAGAAGTTGTGAACAAAGTCCTCAAAACTATGTTACAACACATGGTGAATAACCATAAAACCAACTGGCACCATATGATTTTCTCTGCCCTATGGGCATACCGCACGACCATGAAAACATCCAATGGTTTCACTCCCTTTCAATTGGTATATGGGGTTGAAGCTGTGATTCCCATAGAACGTGAGATCCCGAATTTACATGCCGCCATCAAACTCGTCGATGATACCCAGCCTCTAGAACAACGTCTAGTATAGCTAGAGCTTGTCAGCGAAAGCCGACGACAGTCACTGCAACACAAAGAGGCCCACAAGAAACAAGTAAAAGCATTGTTTGACCACCACATCACCCCTCGCTCATTCGTTGAGGGAGAGCTATTCCTTCGCTATGATGTCACAAAAGAAGCCCTACGACCAGGAAAGTTCGAAACTTTGTGGAAAGAACCCTACATCATAAAACATTGCCTCCTCAAGGGGGCATACATATTGACTGAGCCGGACGGAACATGCCTCAGGAACCCTGTCAATGGTCTTCATCTCAAGAAAATATACCCACAAGGGCCGAGAAGGCCCTCCCCTAGAGTCAACATACACACACCCAAAAACTTTAAATTTTTGACCAAAAGACTTGTCACAAAACACGCTCTAGTGTCACAAATGGATTACCAACCCGACCATTACGTTGGATTTGCTGATGGAGCATCATGTTGGTCTCAAATTTTAGCAGAAGCCACCTGGGTATCTATCACCGTGACCAATCATCACTTGGCACCAATGGTGTTTGTATCAATTCAGCAACAAACAATTAGGTAGAATATGACGTCATCATCGGACTTATGTACGACGCCCTCAATCAAGGCATATGAAATATACATATATACCTTGATTCCCAGTTAGTAATGTTGTAGTTAAACCAAACGTTTGAGATAAAAGATTCACATTTTTTTAGAAAATACTTGAGTGCAAAAATATTAAGTAGACAATTTGACTACATTAAATTTACACATGTACCAAGGATTTAAAACCAAACAATTGATCGCATATCTAACAATATTATAAACTGGAATGCATCTCGGATAAACCATCATACATAAAAAAACAAAAACATAGAAAACATAGATATCCACCAGCATAGCATATTCCATAAACAAAAATAGGGGGCACACCATGTAGAGCCGCAAAATATCTCTCGCATATATATACCAAAAATGTATGTGTTTGAGTAAAAAAATAGTATCTCTGACCCATAAGTCAGCCCAAAAAGATATATATATATATACAAGTCAACAAAAATAGGGGAAGCATCCTCATAATGGTTGCTTTCTCCATATACAAAATGACTCTAGGGTGGTGCTCTCCCAGGTGGGGCACTTGGACCCACTGCCACTCCTGGTACCAATATTGGAGTCGTCGTCAACACAGATATTGCCACCCGATGTAAAACCAACCGATAGCCCCTCTCCCGGGCCATCAAGGTCTCCAGCCACACATCCTCGAGGTCATCCACAAATCCTCAGGTAGGCATCCCTTGTGTCAAGCAGTCCACTCGACCCCATGCATCCTCTAAAGCTGCTACCTGTTAGGTCAGCTCGGCAACACGAGCCTCTGGCGCATCGACACGAGCTCGCTCAGTAGCAGTCTCGGCAGCAACTGAGTTGCAACGCTCCCCCGAAGGGCCATCCTCACCACCCGGTGCTCCACCCAGGGGTTGTGCAGGAGCTCCTCCCTATCCCCCTAGAGCTCCTCAAGGTCCTCGAATCAGATGGTGCCCCACCAACTGAGCCATAGGAGGACTAATCTCGCCAACATCTACAAGAGTAACCAAGACTATGTCAGTGTCATCATAATACACATATAAACATAAATAATCAAGTAAATGTAGAAAACACAAAGACATACTTACTGGCCCCCAAGCATATCCAGCAGGAAGACCCATGTCTGAATCTCCTCGGAAGTCCATCCCTGCATAAGGGAATGGCAGGAACATCTGAGGGTTGGCCTCAAACCAAGCCTCCATGGTGGCATTCCAATAACGCCCCACCCTACCTCCACCTCCTCAAGGCATCATAGGGGCCCACCTCCTCATGCGAGGCTCATGTGGCCCCCTAGCAGGCACCGCCACTGTAGGTCTCAGTAACACCACCCTCTCATACATGATACTACATAAGATGTTGGCATAATTAAACAGCTTCGATCCATCTCGGACCTTGGAAAGTTGCGCCAGCATCCCGTCATAACAAAAACTGGCAAATTCAAAAAAGTGCCCGACCCTTAGTCGGCACAAGACACTAATCTGTGGATCCGATGCCCGATGAGGATCAGACGACCTCGCTAGTTGCACAATGGCCGCTAGAGTACACTGCTCGACCAAGTCTGTCACTGTTGCAATAAATATACACCCCTCCATAAGGGGCGCCCCTCCACAGTGGCCTACTAAAAATCTCTCAATATCCACCCTCCCAGAGGGAAGTGGATATCGAAGCGCCTCACCCTGAGGCAGCAACCCAGTCAAAAAATAGATATTCTTCTCAGGACGGATAGCAAGGCCGCACCCCCGCAACACCATCACCTTGCGCCGCTTGTTCCATCATCAGACCATGTAGTGCAAAATACAATCATGTGATCGTAGCAGGTCATTCTCCATAAAATTGAGAAGACCCCAGTGCGCCAACCGTTGGCGCGCGTGACCATCAACAGCTAAGGCAGCACGGAGATCGGGCCAATCCCTCTCCCTGCAGAACATCCTGTCATCAAAACAGGAACACATCAAACACACTTAAAAAAAATTAAAGTGCAAGATGTCATAGGAGCCTACCTGACTCAAAAATCGCTAATCGCAGGTGCTCAGGTTGACAACAACGGCAAGAAATGCTCCACAAAAGCCTCTGACCTCTCAACGCTCAACAAACACAAACGAACTGAATTGAGCCATATTTGCCTATATGTCGCCCTTTTCAAAAACTTGGAAGGACCATAACAAGAGCTCAGAAGGCCCAATCACTAGACCAAAAGCAGCACTGTGATCAGCACTCCATAACATCCAAGGGCAGTGCCATACATTCGCACCCTCGAAAAAATACATTTTCATGCCCTCTCTCATCTTATTTTTTAAGCACGTGTCTTTCAAATAATATTTGAATAAAGAAGATGCTTTCACTTGGGGTATTTGTTTTTGCAGGTAGTGTGCAAACCATCCACCACTCCATCCACTGAAATTTCTAGAGTAGGTATCATTCTACCGTCAACATGATAGAGTCCCAGAAAAGCTCTGCATATCCTGACATCATTTCTCCATCATAAATTAACCATAGGTTCTAAACACCCGACTATGTTTATCATCACTCCACTTTTGCACGTGATAAACATCCTGGTTGGTCGGTAAAGCCTCCCCTCCATGGCGTCTGTCACCCAAAGTAGACCATATATTACAAAAAATAGTGACGCCATGGCCCTACCACTTTAGTCCAGGAAGCACCTCATGCCCATTCACCCATGCATCATGTTAAGTTTTACCATATAAAAAATAAAACCCCTTTCCTGGATGACCCAGTTTTGCAAGCAAATCGAAAGCGCACTATCGTGCCTCACATTTGGCCTACCATACCTCCATCAGCATAGCCCATCTATGATATTTTCCATCTGCTTCATTAACCCCACACATGATACCAAACAATGGGGCCCCCACCCTCAGAAAAAAAACACCTTCCTCATATCATTTGTGAGTAAACAATTTCATGTTTTGGGGCACCCGTCTCTGTGTTTTGTTCAAACTAAACCCCATTATTTTATTCTTTTGGTAAGTGTACAAAGACCACAAATGGTGCACTATGTCCCCCATCCACCCATCCATTTTTTCTCACATTGCAGCAGTCCCTGGTCACCCTTGGTTAGATTATCACACCCTCATACATAAGCTACCATGACATTCATAACCAATATATACCCACCCTGGATGTCCTACCGACTCCAGGGAATTCTCCATCAGAAATAGTTATGACTGTTGCCACACTAATTTTTATACTCCGACCTTGGGCCACTGAATCCCTGTAGTCAGTTTTCAGTTACCCCTCACCAGGGCTTATGTTAAACCTATCACATCCAGAATCATGATCCCCTATATCAGTGACTCTATCATTCAGTTGAGGCTTCCTTTTTGTCGACACCAACACCTATTTTCCAAAAAGGAAGCGGTACCTTGGATCACCCCTCTCCACAAAACGGGCATCCTCGGGTGGCACCGTGGGAGACATCATTGCCCACAGATTTCATCGATCCTCCTGACATTTGACTACAACACAAGCTTTCATGTCAAGATGGTATTGTACCTTACAACCATTGCACTTTTATCAAATGCATCGAAGACCTGTGCCTTTAAAAGCATCTCTTTCATCAATGCTTACATGGGAAGGTCCCAGCCAGATGCCTATGCGTACAATGTGCAATTATATGCCATACCAATTTTACACAATATGGGTACGACATTACACCTATTGTCAAAGAAAAAAACTCCCCTGACGGCGTCAGCAGTCATCGTCATCAATCAACAGATCACTACCATACTAATGACACAAACAAAATTTGTATTTGTCAAATAGATTTGTTTAACTAGCCAAAGCATCACGAGCATGGGACATGCCCGCCTCCTAAAAAATTTGCATATACTTTATTATACCATTGCTTGCAGGGATCCCACAAGACATGGTCGCTCTTCAACCCAGTGTAGGGTGTCTCCAACTCCGTGCTACACACAGGTCTCTCTCTCTCTCCGCACACAGAAAAGAAACTATAATGTATTTCGACTATACAGTACTTCCTAGACCTCACACATTAGGGGGCAACTGTTATCACTGTAAAATCGAACAAGCAAAAATGACATTATTTAATGTCAGGCAGAAGGATTTACAGGGTTGAGAGACATTAGAGAACCTGAAGTATTTAAAAATCTCTAAACTCTAACAGGAAAATCAAATTGTGCACTGAAGGAACTAGTAAAATGCACCTTTGTGTGCATAATTCTTCGATAAGCGCACCTTTGCACGACTTTTCCTCAAAATGACAAGCAGACCTAAGAGTGGCAGAAGTCACTTTCCGGGACCACAAGGCACACTCCAGGACATTGATCCCACACTTGAGGCTGCCTAAGGACAACTGCCCAAGCCTCCTTAGGACCTCAAGGGAGCACACAATGGAATAAATGTGGCACACAATGCAATCACCCTCCTCTCTTGGGTCACCATCCACAATGTACCAAGAGAGGGAAGGAGATTTTTAATTCTCCTATAAAAGGCCACCAAGAGATGAAAAATATGAGAACACGTTGTTATGCTAGCAAATATTTCCCCAAGAAATACCAGCAGTGTGTGATCTGGAGCAGAGATAGAGGGGACTCAGGTATTGGCCATCCAACAACTCCAGTCCACCATAGTAGAGAGAGGGAGACTTTGCGCCAAGGCACCTCGGAAGTAAATACATCATTGCATCGGGACTTGGAACTCCATAGTTCTAAGGGCCCCTTGGAAAGTGGGTAAAATTTTCATCCTTCATTCCTACCAACACTCAATAAGAGGGGACGTAAGCATCGTTGTTTGGATTATTGAAGTTGTTTGACTCTATTCAGAGCTTTTGTTTTATTTGTTTTAGTTTACTTTTTATGTTTGAATATGCATGCTATTTCTCTATCTAGTATGTTTATGTTTTAGCATGTTCCACTAACTTGCTTGACTCCATCTATTTTTTTCCTATGACCAAGAACTCAAGAGGGAAAAACCACCCTTCTTAAGCAAGTGTGATTTGGTACATTCGTGCGCCAAACACACTTTCACAATACGATTTTGATTATGCCTATATTTGGTTTATCTAACATGGCATGTTTGCAGGAAATAGAAGATCAGAGATGACAAGAAAAATGGTGGATTACAGTTCACGTGACTCTTCTTATAGATCAGTTGAGCAGTAAGGAGATGAGTGCTCTCCTAATATAGCAGATACATTTAGAAGTTTGAAGGAAGAAATCAGAAGTTGCAAGGTAGATATTGACAGGATAATTCATTCACTGGAAATACTTGCTAGACCTTAGGAAAATCAAGGTGAGGTTAATGTAGTGAGCCTTCAGAGCTTATCATATTTGCAGAGACAAGGATAACCAAGAATCAGTCATGGATAGGAGGAAAGGACTAATGGGGCATATGGTAGCAGGTCTCATGGAGGATACAGGTTGGACAAGGATGAGACAGTCAAAGGTGGCAAATGGTTGGATACACCTGGAAGGAGAGGTAGTGCTTATTTGGACATCATGGTCATCACCACCATCATTCTTATAGGAGGAGTGAGAAGCGGTACTTTCCAGATGAGTTCAAGAAAGCCAAACCTCCTACATTTGATGGAGAGATACATAAATTAGAAGATGTAGAAGCATGGCTACTTGGGATGAAGAATTTCTTCAAGTTACATGGTTATAAGGAGAATATGAAAGCCATGATTAATCAGGGTCCGTCAGCTACTAGATTTACCCATGATATTTTACTTTTGTGATGTGGTTAGAATTGCACTGAAAAGAGCATTAAAAGAACACACATGCATGTTTTAAGCAAGAGGAAACAAGACAACAATTAGCAACATAAGAACACAAGACATTGATAATGGAGCTCACCCAGTGTGGGCTACGTCTTCGGGCACGACGTCAAAATGGGGTAGGCCGCTTCATATAGTGTTGGAAGTGGTGATGATGTACATGGACTATGTTTTCTATCGTACAAGGATATATGCCCTCAACATGAGTGGTTTGTCTCTCCACGAGAAGTTCCGCTACAGGAATTCTCACTCACAATAGACCTCCTATCAACATGACATAATCTCACACAAGGTGATGATGAGGATACCTTCAACAAGGTTACCTAGGGATCATAACAATGCATGGCGAATACATCTCACATGAAATAGAAACATAAATCCTGCAACATACATGAAGAAGGGATCTAACAACATATTACATTTCACAGCAAATGATAAAAGCGACACATGACATCAATACTGCATATACCTCAACCCCTGAAGTTGGCTGAAGAATTGGATGCTTAGCTGATGAATCTAGCTACACCATCGAATTCGTGGTGTCGAGAGGCATAAAATCGACTGTCCACACTTGGGAATCTGACACCGTCACTCCAATCTGGAAAATGGCTGAAAATGGGAAGCTATACTACTGAAAAAAACATCTCCACTGAGTTCCTATCGCCGAGAGGTGTAAAATCGACAAAAAAATTTCAAAAACTGACTCCAGCAAGTTTTACGCCCCAAGGAATCTTTTTGATGCTCTCAAGATTCCCTAGGGTTCCCCCTTGTCGCTCATGGTTCGCACTGCAATAAAAAAATATATATATTATTACGGAAATTCATGTCGATCTACTCCAACGTGCTTGGCCTCCTCCTGCACTGCGCAAGAATGTTTATATCACTTGGTTGGCAAACCTTTCAAGGTCCACCGTTTAGCGCAATGGTGAGAATGGGTAAGTGGTTGGAGAGGGTCATGGAATCGTATCCTGCCCCTCTCAAAATAATACACATTGGATTTGTGTTTGAAGTGTTGGGACACCGCATCGGGTGGGTTGGCCCTTTGGCCCATGGGTTCAAATTCCGTCGTCCCAGATGTCGTGGCATTGGTTGTTAGATTTGGTGGGCGGGGGCCGCGTGGAACCCAACCCACCTCTATTTATTATATATAGTTTGGGCTTCGGCCAGGGGTGGCGAGGTTTGGCACCTACCACCCAATTTTTAATACATACGTTTGTAATGAGTGGTGGGGTGGCGGGGGTGGTGGCTCGCCACCCTATTTTTATATATTTTTTGTTTTTAAAAGAAATTGGTTATTTTCGTATTCTTCCAAAATAGGGTTATTGGGCAATTTAAAGAAGGTGCGCTTTTCCCATTCTGGGTCTTGTTCCACGCTGATGTGATGAAATTGTAGGAGACATTTAAACAGCTCAGCAACTTTGACCAAAACTTTTACTCACTCTAACTTCTCCATACGGGCTCGGATTGAGATCGTTCACAGTTGGAATCAAGGCGAAACACTAACCGAACCTGGTTTGAGAACAATCTGAACACTTTGAATTTTGACCATTTCTGAGCCCTCTTGGTCTCCTAAGGGTGTCTAGAGCCCCCTGGATCAATCCTCCCCATTGAGGAGCTTTTGTTCCACCAAAAGCATGAACATAATCAACAACTGCTTTGTAACCACCACAAGTGTCCTAAAAGGTCACCCTTCATTCTCCTTCTTGTTGTCCTTCGAGCCATAAGCGATGAGCTAACACCTACATCCTTTGCAAACCTGTAGTACATTCATCTTAAATTATATGCTTAATTACAAGACCAACTATTACCCAAGAATCCCATACCCATACTTACCACGAGTTTATAACTCATACTCGCGGTCAAGTTTACGGCAAAATGGAATTATCAATACAAGGCCAAAACATCATTGTCGCTAGTGATGGAAACACATCATCACCTTTACATTTTAAGTTTCAATTAATGATTTAAAAATTAAGGCCATGACACACTACCACACCTAGAAAAACCATGTATCTCTTATCAAAGTGAATGGGTCATCTCTACATGGCATTCGCTTGTCAAATTTTTAAATGGTTCATGTGGACATTTTGTCTTGAGATCTTTGCTCTGGATGGAGCCTCCAACACGTGGCTCTTTGATGGCCACTTTTGTTGCAATGATTGCATGATGAGTCTTCTTCCTCGGACACAGCTTTACCTTCTTCTTTCCCTACGGAGGAGATGGCATTTCGTTCATCCTCTTTTGTCTTGAAATTCTTTTCCAACACTCAGAAACACATGTTATGTAATCCAAAAACTACATGTTTTCAAGTTTGATTTATGTTCATTGTTAGCGACATGCTTGTAATAAAAATGAACACTAGAGAATCTTGAGACATGTTATACCTTTTCTTGTTGGTCTCTAGTGCAATCATGGTGACAAGAGCTTGCCTCAGCTCTTTCTCCAATGTGCGTTGTCATAGGATGATGGTGAAGTGTTCCCATCATTCTCTTTCCCCAATGGTTTCAACCATGTATTGGAATATTCGACACTTTCGACCATCCCTTGTAGTATCCCAAACTTGTGAATTGAGGTCTCTGACCTCCAATGGTAGGTTATACCTTGGCCATTAACACCAAGTCCTCCTCCTTTGCAACCCCATTTTGGTAAGGAGTCTCATGCCAGTTACTGTAATGGGTATCTCCACATTTCCAATAGAAATAATTCATGTGAAGATGATACTGAAGAGTAATCAGCATTGTTTACCTCAATTGTTGATTTGGACACAGTTGATGATGGATTTTTTAAGCCTTCGTTGCGCTTCAATTCCTACAAAGCCTCTTTCGCAACTCGCAATTGAAGCTACAATCTCTACTTCTCCTCTTTCTCTTCTTGTAGTAGCCTCCTTAATTCAACATTCTCTTCCCAAAGACTCTATTTGATCTCCTCACTCGAATGATGAGAAGATGATGAAGGCGACGAAGAAGATGCATAAGCATTGGAAGATGTGGATGAAGCATCATTCTTTGATCTTCCTTTCTCCTCTTCCTCTATTCTCTTCTCATAAGTGTTGGCATTATGTCCACCATTTTGGACGTCCTCGATAGGGCCTCGTACATGTCTTCATCATCCTCCATTGATGCACGCTCATCCGTTGTTCACGCTCGCAATTCACATGACGATAATACGGCTACGATACCATCTTGATGCGGATCCATCGTACAGTTACCCACATCTTCTTACAATGATGTGGTTAGAATTGAACTAAAAAGAGAATTAAAATAACATACATGCATTCTTTAAGCAAGAGGAAACAAGACAACGGTAAATAATCGTTAAAACACAAGACATTGATAATGGAGTTCACCCAGTGTGGGCTACGTCCCCGGGCCTAGTGTCAAAATGGGGTAGGTCGTTTCATATAGTCTTGGAAGTGGTGATGATGTACATGGATTATGTTTTTTGTCATACAAGGATATATGACCTCAACATGAGTGGCTTGTCTCTCCACGAGAGGTTCCGCTACAGGAACTCTTAGTCACAATAGGCCCCCTATCAAGATGAGATAATCTCACACAAGGTGACGATGAGGATCCCTTCGACAAGGTTACACAAGGATCATAGAAATCCATGGTGAATACATCTCACATTAAGCAGAAACCTAAATCTCGCAACATACATCAAGCAAGGATATAACAACATATTACATCTCACAACAAATGATAAAAGAGTCACATGACATCAATGTTGCATACATCAACTCGAAGTTGGGTGAAGAAGTGGATGCTCATTCAGCTGATTTGCACCATCGAATTCGTGGCATCAAGAGGCATAAAATCTACTATCCACACTTGGAATTTGACACGTCACTCCAATCTGAAAAATGGCCAAAAATGGGAAGCTTTCTTCTTAAAACGATTATCTCCATTGATTTATTGTCGCCGAGAGGTGTAAATTCGACTTAAAATTTGTCGAAAGCTAACTCTGGAAAGTTCTGCACCCTAAGGAATCTTTTTTATGTTCCTCAAGATTCCCTAGCAAGGTTCTGCCCCTCTGGCTGCTCATGGTTCCACACCTACAATTAATAAATAAAATATTATTCTGTAAATTCGCGTCAGTCTGCTCCAACGTGCTTGGCCCTCCTCCCTGCACTTTGCGAGATATGGTTTTTATATCACTTGGTTGGCAAACCTTTCAAGGTCCGACGGTTTGGCGCATTGGTAAGAATGGGTAAGTGGTTGGAGAGGGGTCAGGGGATCAAATCCTGCCCGTCTCCAAATAGTCATTGTGCGTTGAATTTTTGTTTGAAGTGTTGGGCCGTTGCATCGGGTGGGTCGGCCCTCCGTGCGGCAAGAGGTTCAAATCCTCGGCCCGGATGTCAAAGCCTTAGTTGTTAGATTTGGATGGTGGGAGGACACGCTCACGCGGCCCCGACTCAACCCACCTCCATTTCATTATATAGTTTGGTTTCGGTCGGGGGTGGCGGGGTTTGGCCACCTGCCACCCCGATTTTTAATGCATACCTTTATAATGAGTGGTGGGGTGGTGGCCCACCACCCTCTATATATATATATATATTAAATAAATTGGTTATTTTCAAATTCTTCCAAAATATGGGTTATTGGCCAATTTAAAGAGGCCACAATTTCACCTGTTCTCAAGTGTTGGGTTCACAGCAATTTGGGTGAAATTGTAGGACATTAAATTGTTGTGACCAACTTTGACCAAAACTTTGACCGCTCTAACTTCTCCATACGAGCTCGGATTGGAGATCCGTTCACACCTTTGGAATCGGGGTGATGAGTATTCCAATCTTAACTTATTTTTTGAGAAAATACGACCACTTTGAATTTTGACCATTCCTGAGCCCTCTTGGTCTCCTGAGGGTGTCTAAAGCCACTTGGATCAATGATATCTATTTTCAGTCTCAAGGGAAAAGTAAAAAATATGTTGGGAAGACGTGAAGTGCGCCAGAGGCATCAAGGCATAAGAGTTGAGTTGGCATGAGTTTAAAAGACTATTCAGAAAGAAGTACTTGTCCGAGAGATATTACAATGGAAAGGCTAAGGAGTTCTATGAGTTGAAGATGGTTTCTATGACATACGAAGAGTATACAATTAAGTTTCTAGAGTTGTTGAGGTATGTTTCATATCTTAAGGATGAGAAGACAAAGTTCCAAATATTCATAAGTGGATTGCCTTTAACATTTAAATATCAGATTGAGTATGATGAGCCTCGATCATTGGAAAAATTCATTGGGAAGTTGAAGCATTGTTATGAGCAGAGTAAGTGTAAGTCTAAGCCTAAGAGAGATTTGAAAGGTAATGATAATACTAAAGGAAAGTGGGTTAAGAAGTGAGTAATACCTGAAGATGTAGGTGACAAGGAGAATGTAGCACCTTATAAGAAGTTCAATGCAGTTGAAAAAGAATATAGATTTCAGTCTAAGGAGCAAAACAAAGGCGATGACAAGAATCCTTTGCAATGTTGGACATGTGGTGGAGAGCATCGCAAGAGATATTTTCCACAACATTAGGGCGGCAGACCTTGGTTTTATAGTGCTCAAGAGGCACAAATAGTTGGAGGCATTGGGCAGTGTATTCCTTGGATTTATGCAATAGTGGATGATAGGTAGGTTGATCATCAAACATCCATTATTGACATGGAAGGTAATATTTGTGATCAAGTTTTTTCTATTTTGACTAATCTTGGATATAACTATATTTATATCGGTCCTAACCTCGTGGATAAGTGTTGCATGAATAAAGAAGTGTATGCAGAATCTTGGTTGATGCAATTGGCTATAGGGAACAAGAGAGTTCATCATTGCGTGAGAGCTTGTGCATTTGAGTTGAGTGGTATGTCTACACCAACACATCTAAATGTGCTTCCTTTGGGTTCATATAATATGATTTTGGGCATGGATTGGTTGCTCATTCACAATACTAAAGTGGATTATTATGACAAGTCTATTGAGTGCCTATATGATGATGGGGAAAAAAGAATTTTGTAGGGTAAGAAGAAGCCTACATCAGTGAGAATGGTTACAACTATGAAGGAAAAACACAATTTCAGGAAAGGATATGTATTTTTTGTAGTTTCTAGTGACAAATGGAAGGATTTTCAGGATGATGTAGTCTTGAAGAGGTATCATGTTTTGTAGAAGTTTCAGGATGTGTTTCCTGCATAGATTTTATAGTTGCCTCCTCATAGAGAGGTGGATTTATCTATTGATTTGTTACTAGGATCAACACCAACATCAAAGGAAACTTATAGGATGAGCACTCCAAATTCGATGGAATTGAAGTCACAACTCAAGGAAATGCTTGATAAGGGATACATTAGGCCAAGTGTGTCACCTTGGGGTGCACCAGTGTTGTTTGTAAATAATAGGGATGGTACTTTCATATTGTAAATTGATTATAGGCAGTTGAATAAAGTGAATATCAAGAACATGTATCCATTGTCGTAGATTGATTGTTTGGTTGATCAAATGAAGGTAGTAGAAATGCTTGTTGGAAATATGTTGTCATTAATGGCAAAGGCAAAGAAAAAGATTGGAAAAGGAAAATGCATTGGTAAATATGTTGTGATTGATGGAAAAGGAAAAGGAAAAGGCAGTGGCAAATATTGGAAAAGTAAAATGCATTGGTAAATATGTTGCCTTATTGGAAAAGGAGAAGGAAAGGAATGGAAAAGGATTAGTCACAAGAAGATCAGCATAGTAGCAGTAAAGGTGCAAAGAATTTGGAGCTTGTTTAGGAGTAGTGGGTCATCTCAAAAGTATGTGGAACCCACTTAGATGGATAAAGATCTAAAATATCTTTCCAGTGGTAAGTGGAAGTCTGAAAATGGCCTCTTGGTGTGAAAGATAGAACCAATCAAAGTGAGCAAAGTTAAAAGGTGATTGGAGGAATCTTGACACATAGCCAAAGTTGGCAGAAATTCCAAACTCAATGGTAAACTTGAGCGGAGTATACAAATAGAGGATCGGGAAGACGTGACCAACAACAAAGTAGCTAGGAGGCATTCTATTGGGCATTGGTGGAGCCCACCTAGAGGTAGTATCTTGACGAAATGGATACCGCACAAAAATTCTAAGCGTCGAGAGACAAGCACCATGAAACGTTAGAAGTGGGAAGCACTTTCATTGGCCACAGGCGGAGCCCACTTGACATCCTGGCCCAACGAGTGCACCCTAGAGCTTTGCATAGGACTCACAAAATTTAAGTGTCGCAATGCATGGACTGGGAGGTAGGTGTTGGAACACAACAACAAAATGTTGTCTAATGGGAAGCAAGCAGAGGAGCCCACTCTAACAACTTAGCCCGCTGAGGACTAGCCTGTAGGTATAACAAAGTTGTAGTGAAATGGAGAGTTGAACCGGTAGAAGAACATAAGAGCTAAGTGATGGGAGATAAGCATTAGGCCACGCAGTGGCATTTCGACAACACTATAAAGGTAAGCCATGTCAAGTTTGGAGGCCACAAGAGGTGGTTTCCCATACCGCCAATCGCATTGATCAACAACAAAGATCCATGTCAATACCACTCCTCCAAATACCACAATCAGTCATGGATAGGAGGAAAGGACTAATGGGGCATATGGTAGCAGGTCTCATGGAGGATACAGATTGGACAAGGATGACACAGTCAAAGGTGGAAAATGGTTGGATACACATGGAAGGAGAGGTAGTGCTTATTTGGACATCATGGTCATCACCACCATCATTCTTATAGGAGGAGTGAGAAGTGGTACTTTCCAGATGAGTTCAAGAAATCCAAACCTCCTACATTTGATGGAGAGATGCATAAATTAGAAGATGTAGAAGCATGGCTACTTGGGATGAAAAATTTCTTCAAGTTACATGGTTATAAGGAGAATATGAAAGCCATGATTGATCAAGGTCCGTCAGCTACTGGATTTACCCATGATATTTTACTTTTGTGATGTGGTTAGAATTGCACTTAAAAGAGCATTAAAAGAACACACATGCATGTTTTAAGCAAGAGGAAACAAGACAAAAATCAGAAACATAAGAACACAAGACGTTGATAATGGAGTTCACCCAGTGTGGGCTACGTCTTCGGGCATGGCGTCAAAATGGGGTAGGCCGCTTCATATAGTGCTGGAAGTGGTGATGATGTACATGGACTATGTTTTCTGTCATACAAGGATATATGCCCTCAACATGAGTGGTTTGTCTCTCCGCAAGAAGTTCTGCTACATGAATTCTCACTCACAATAGACCTCCTATCAACATGACATAATCTCACACAAGGTGATGATGAGGATACCTTCAACAAGGTTACCTAGGGATCATAACAATGCATGGCGAATACATCTCACATGAAATAGAAACATAAATCCTGCAACATACATGAAGAAGGGATCTAACAACATATTACATTTCACAGCAAATGATAAAAGCGGCACATGACATCAATACTTCATATACCTCAACCCCTGAAGTTGGTTGAATAATTGGATGCTCAGCTGATGAATCTAGCTGCACCATCGAATTCGTGGTGTCGAGAGGCATAAAATCGATTGTCCACACTTGGGAATCTGACACCGTCACACCAATCTGGAAAATGGCTGAAAATGGGAAGCTATACTACTGAAACAAACATCTCCACTGAGTTCCTATTGCCGAGAGGTGTAAAATCGACAAAAAATTGTCAAAAACTGACTCTGGCAAGTTCAACGCCCCAAGGAATCTTTTTGATGCCCCTCAAGATTCCCTAGGCAAGGTTCTGCCCCTCTAGTCGCTCATGGTTCTGCACCTGCAATAAAAAAATATATATATTATTCTGGAAATTCATGTCGATCTACTCCAACGTGCTTGGCCCTCCTCCTCGCACTCTGCAAGAGATGGATTTTATATCACTTGGTTGGCAAACCTTTCAAGGTCCACCGATTTAGCGCAATGGTGAGAATGGGTAAGTGGTTGGAGAGGGGTCATGGAATCAGATCCTGCCCCTCTCAAAATAGTCATTACACATTGGATTTGTGTTTGAAGTGTTGGGACACCGCATCAGGTGGGTTGGCCCTTTTGGCCAGCGTGGGTTCAAATTCCGTCGGCCCAGATGTCGTGGCATTGGTTGTTAGATTTGGTGGGCGGGGGCCGCGTGGAACCCAACCCACCTCTATTTCATTATATATAGTTTGGGCTTCGGCCAGGGGTGGCGAGGTTTGGCCACCTACCACCCCAATTTTTAATACATACGTTTGTAATGAGTGGTGGGGTGGTGGGGGTGGTGGCTCGCCACCCTATTTTTTTATATATTTTTTTGTTTTTAAAAGAAATTGGTTATTTTCAGATTCTTCCAAAATAGGGGTTATTGGGCAATTTAAAGAGGCTGCAATTTTTCCCATTCTCGGGTGCTGGGTTCCCTGCCGGTTGACAGTGAAATTGTAGGACATTTAAACCTGGCTCACTGCCCAACTTTGACCAAAACTTTTACTCACTCTAACTTCTCCATACAGGCTCGGATTGGAGATCTGTTCACACCGTTGGAATCAAAGGCGAAGAGCACTTCAATCTGAACCTGGTTTGAGAACAATCCGACCACTTTGAATTTTGACCATTTCTGAGCCCTCTTGGTCTCCTAAGGGTGTCTGGAGCCCCCTGGATCAATCCTCCCCACTGAGGAGATTTTGGTCCACCAGAAGCATGAACATAATCAGCAACTGCTTTGTACCTTGTCTGCACCACAAGTGTCCTAAAAGGTCACCCTTCATTCTCCTTCACTGTTGTCCTTCAGAGCAATAAGCAATGAGCTAACACCTACATCCTTTGCAAACCTGTAGTACATTCACATTACAAATTATATGCTTAATTACAAGACCAACTATGACCCAAGAATCCCATACTTACCACGATTTTATAACTCATACTCCGCGGTCAAGTTTACAGCAAAATGGAATTATCAATACAAGGCCAAAACATCATTGTTGCTTAACAAGTGATGGAAAACACATCATCACCTTTACATTTTAAGTTTCAATTAATTATTTACAAAGTAAGGCCATGACACACTACCACACCTAGAAAAACCATGTATCTCTTATCAAAGTGAATGGGTCATCTCTCTATGGCACATTCGCTTTTCAAACAACTGTTTTAAATGGTTCATGTATGGACACTTTGTCCTTGAGATGCTGCTCTGGATGGAGCCTCCAACACGTGGCTCTTTGATGGCCACTTTTGTTGCAATGATTGCAATGAGTCTTCTTCCTCCAGACCTGCTTTACCTTCTTCTTTCCCTACAGTGGAGATGGAATTTCACGCTTCATCCTCTTTTGTGCTGAAATTCTTTTCCAACACTCAAGAAACACATGGTTATGTAATCCACAAAAACTACATTTTTTTCGATGCCATGATTTATGTTCATTGTTAGCGACATGCTTGTAATAAAAATGAACACTAGAATACTGAGACTTGTTATACCTTTCTTGTTGGTCTCTGGTGCAATCATGGTGACAAGAGCTTGCCTCAGCTCTTTCTCTGCAATGTGTGTTGTCATAGGATGATGGTGAAGTGTTCCCATCATTCTCTTTCCCCAATGGTTTCAACCATGTATTGGAATATTCTGACACTTTCGAGCACTGTCCTTTAGTGTATCCCAAACTTGTGAATCTAGGTCTCTGCACAACCTCCAATGACTGAGTTATACCTTGGCCATTAACACCAAGTCCTCCTCCTTTGTACCCCATTTTGGTAAGGAGTCTCATGCCAGTTACTGTAATGGTTATCTCCACATTTCCAATAGAAATAATGCATGTGAAGATGATACTGAAGAGTAATCAACATTGTTTACCTCAACTGTTGATTCGGACACAGGTGATGATGGATTTTTTAAGCCTTCGTTGCGCTTCAATTCCTACAAAGCCTCTTTCGCAACTCGCAATTGAAGCTACAGTCTCTGCTTCTCCTCTTTCTCTTCTTGTAGTAGCCTCCTTAATTCAACATTCTCTTCCCGAAGACTCTAGTTGATCTCCTCACTCAAATGATGAGAATATGATGAAGGCGACGAAGAAGATGCATAAGCATTGGAAGATGTGGATGAAGCATCATTCTTTGATCTTCCTTTCTCCTCTTCCTCTATTCTCTTCTCATAAGTGTTGTACATTATGTCCACCATTTTGGACGTCCTCGATAGGGCCTCGTACATATCTTCGTCATCCTCCATTGATGCACGCTCAATCGTTGTTCATGCTCGCAATTCACATCAGCGATAATACCGCTCTTATACCATCTTGATCTGGGTCTGTCAGCTACAAGATTTATCCATGATATTTTACTTCTGTGATGTGGTTAGAATTGCACTAAAAAGAGAATTAAAATAACACACATGCATTCTTTAAGCAAGAGGAAACAAGACAACAATCAATAACATAAGAACACAAGACATTGATAATGGAGTTCACCCAGTGTGGGCTACGTCCCCGGGCCTAGTGTCAAAATGGGGTAGGTCGTTTCATATAGTCTTGGAAGTGGTGATGATGTACATGGACTATGTTTTTTTTTCATACAAGGATATATGACCTCAACATGAGTGGCTTGTCTCTCCACGAGAGGTTCCGCTACAGGAACTCTTAGTCACAATAGGCCTCCTATCAAGATGAGATAATCTCACACAAGGTGACGATGAGGATCCCTTCGAAAAGGTTACATAGGGATCATAGAAATCCATGGCGAATACATCTCACATTAAGCATAAACCTAAATCCCGCAACATACATCAAGCAAGGATATAACAACATATTACATCTCACAACAAATGATAAAAGAGTCACATGACATCAATGTTGCATATACATCAACCCCTGAAGTTGGTTGAAGAAGTGGATGCTCAGTTGCTGAATTTGGCTGCACCATCGAATTCGTGGCATCAAGAGGCATAAAATCTACTATCCACACTTGGAAATTTGACACCGTCACTCCAATTTGGAAAATGGCCAAAAAATGGGAAGCTTTGCTGCTGAAACAGACATCTCCATTGATTTATTGTCGCCGAGAGGTGTAAAGTCAACTTAAAATTTGTCGAAAGCTAACTCTGGCAAGTTCTGCACCCTAAGGAATCTTTTTTATGTCCCTCAAGATTCCCTGGCAAGGTTCTGCCCCTCTGGCCGCTCATGGTTCCTCACCTACAATAAATAAATAAAATATTATTCTGTAAATTCGCGTCGGTCTGCTCCAACGTGCTTGGCCCTCCTCCCTACACTTTGCGATATATGGTTTTTATATCACTTGGTTGGCAGAACTTTCAAGGTCCAGCGGTTTGGCGCATTGGTAAGAATGGGTAAGTCGTTGGAGAGGGGTCAGGGGATCAAATCCTGCCCCTCTCCAAATATTCATTGTGCGTTGAATTTTTGTTTGAAGTGTTGGGCCGTTGCATCGGGTGGGTTGGCCCTCCCGGCCGGCACGGGTTCAAATCCTGTCGGCCCAGATGTCGTGGCATTAGTTGTTATATTTGGTGGCTGGGGTCTGCTCCACGCGGCCCCGACTCAACCCACCTCCATTTCATTATATAGTTTGGCTTAGGTCGGGGGTGGTGGGGTTTGGCCACCTGCCACCCCGATTTTTAATACATACCTTTATAATGAGTGGTGGGGTGGTGGGGGTGGTGGCCCACCACCCTATGATATATATATATATATATATATATATATATATATATATATATATATATATTTATTTTTTTTTTTTTTAATAAATTGGTTATTTTCAAATTCTTCCAAAATATGGGTTATTTTCCAATTTAAAGAGGCCACAATTTCACCTGTTCTCAAGTGTTGGGTTCCCTGCCAATTAAAGGTGAAATTGTAGGACATTTAAAATTGGCCCACTGACCAACTTTAACCAAAACTTTGACTCGCTCTAACTTCTCCATACGAGCTCGGATTGGAGATCCGTTCACACCTTTGGAATCAGGGTGACGAGCATTCCAATCTTAACCTATTTTTGAGAGCAATCTAACCACTTTGAATTTTTACCATTCCTGAGCCCTCTTGGTCTCCTGAGGGTGTCTAAAGCCACCTGGATCAATGATAGCTATTTTCAGTCTCAAGGGAAAAGTAAAAAATATGTTGGGAAGACGTGAAGTGTGTCAGAGGCATCAAGGCATAAGAGTTGAGTTGGCGTGAGTTTAAAAGACTATTCAAAAAGAAGTACTTGTCCGAGAGATATTACAATGGAAAGGCTAAGGAGTTCTATGAGTTGAAGATGGTTTCTATGACATACGAAGAGTATACGATTAATTTTCTAGAGCTGTTGAGGTATGTTTCATATCTTAAGGATGAGAAGACAAAGTTCCAAAGATTCATAAGTGGATTGCCTTTAACATTTAAATATCAGATTGAGTATGATGAGCCTCGATCATTGGACAAATTCATTGGGAAGTTGAAGCATTGTTATGAGCAGTCTAAGTGTAAGTCTGAGCCTAAGAGAGATTTGAAAGGTAATGATAATACTAAAGGAAAGTGGGTTAAGAAGTGAGTAATACCTGAAGATGTAGGTGACAAGGAGAATGTAGCACCTTATAAGAAGTTCAATGCAGTTGACAAAGAACATAGATTTCAGTCTGAGAAGCAAAACAAAGGTGATGACAAGAATCCTTTGCAATGTTGGACATGTGGCAGAGAGCATTGCAGGAGATATTTTCCACAACATTAGGGCGACAGACCTTGGTTTTATAGTGCTCAAGAGGCACAAATAGTTGGAGGCATTGGGCAGTGTATTCCTTGGATTTATGCAACAGTGGATGATAGGTAGGTTGATCATCAGACATCCATTATTGATATGGAAGGTAATATTTGTGATCAAGTTTTTTCTATTTTGATTAACCTTGGATATAACTATATTTATATCGGTCCTAACCTCGTGGATAAGTGTTGCATGAATAAAGAAGTGCATGCAGAATCTTGGTTGGTGCAATTGGCTATAAGGAACAAGAGAGTTCATCATTGCATGAGAGCTTGTGCATTTGAGTTGAGTGGTATGTCTACACCAACACATCTAAATGTGCTTCCTTTGGGTTCATACAATATGATTTTGGGCATGGATTGGTTGTTCATTCACAATACTAAAGTGGATTATTATGACAAGTCTATTGAGTGCCTATATGATGATGGGGAAAAAAGAATTTTGCAGGGTAAGAATAAGCCTACATCAGTGAGAATGGCTACAACTATGCAGGAAAAGCGCAATTTCAGGAAAGGATGTGTATTTTTTGTAGTTTCTAGTGACAAATGGAAGGATTTTGAGGATGATGAAGTCTTGAAGAGGTATCATGTTTTGTAGAAGTTTCAGGATGTGTTTCCTGCATAGATTTTAGAGTTGCCTCCTCATAGAGAGGTGGATTTATCTATTGATTTGTTACTAGGATCAACACCAACATCAAAGGAAACTTATAGGATGAGCACTCCAAAGTCGATGGAATTGAAGTCACAACTCAAGGAAATGCTTGATAAGGGATACATTAGGCCAAGTGTGTCACCTTGGGGTGCACCAGTGTTGTTTGTAAATAATAGGGATGGTACTTTCATATTGTAAATTGATTATAGGCAGTTGAATAAAGTGAATATCAAGAACATGTATCCATTGTCGTAGATTAATTGTTTGGTTGATCAAATGAAGGTAGTAGAAATGCTTGTTGGAAATATGTTGTCATTAATGGCAAAGGCAAAGAAAAAGATTGGAAAAGGAAAATGCATTGGTAAATATGTTGTGATTGATGGAAAAGGAAAAGGAAAAGGCAATGGAAAATATTGGAAAAGTAAAATGCATTGGTAAATATGTTGCCTTATTGGAAAAGGAGAAGGAAAAGCATGGAAAAGGATTAGTCACAAGAAGATGAGCATAGTAGCAGTAAAGGTGCAAAGAATTTGGAGCCTGTTTAGGAGTAGTGGATCATCTCAAAAGTATGTGGAACCCACTTAGATGGATAAAGCTCTAAAATATCTTTCCAGTGGTAAGTGGAAGTCTGAAAATGGCCTCTTGGTGTGAAAGATAGAACCAATCAAAGTGAGCAGAGTTAAAAGGTGATTGGAGGAATCTTGACACATAGCCAAAGTTGGCAGAAATTCCAAACTCAATGTTAAACTTGAGCGGAGTATACAAATAGAGGATCGGGAAGACGTGACCGACAACAAAGTAGCTAGGAGGCATTCTATTGGGCATTGGTGGAGCCCACCTGGAGGTAGTGTCTTGACGGAATGGATACCGCACAAAAATTCGAAGCGTCAAGAGACAAGCACCATAAAACGTTAGAAGTGGGAAGCACTTTCATTGGCCACAGGCGGAGCCCACTTGACATCTTGGCCCAACGAGTGCACCCTAGAGCTTTGCATAGGACTCACAAAATTTAAGTGTTGCAATGCATGGACTGGGAGGTAGGTGTTGGAACACAACAACAAAACGTTGTCTAATGGGAAGCAAGCAGAGGAGCCCACTCTAACAACTTAGCCCACTAAGGACTAGCCTGTAGGTATAACAAAGTTGTAGTGAAATGGAGAGTTGAATCGGTAGAAGAACATAATAGCTAAGTGATGGGAGATAAGCATCAGGCCACGCAGCGGCATTTCGACAACACTATAAAGGTAAGCCATGTCAAGTTTGGAGGCCACAAGAGGTGGTTTCCCATACCGCCAATCGCATTGATCAACAACAAAGATCCATGTCAATACCACTCCTCCAAATACCACAAACCACAACAGAGTGGTGTCGCGGTTGGTTTCTTGGAATCCTATGGTTTTTGTGTTAAAACTTTTATAAAGGAAATCACTTGCAAAACAGGCCTCGGGAGTCTCCTTTATCTCTCCTCCAACAAGACAAGTGGTAGCATGCGATTGGACCAAACGATAGAGGATGATGACATCAACACCAACTAATAATAACATGACATGTGGCAATCATATTTGGTGTTTTTGGGCACCTAAAAGGCATATTTTTTAGTGGCACGTGTCACCTATCACAGGTCGACATGTAGCACAAGTGACGTCAGAATGATGTCATCCCATTGGATGGATCTCGATGGTTTGCTAGTTGTGCGCAAAGAGGTAGCACCAAGACACATTATGCATGGACAAGTTGGTAGAAGTGACAACAAATGAGATTGAGGCCAGGGAGACCCCACATGACAACTCATCCCATAGAGATAACCTTGGTGGTTTATAAACAGGTGAAAAGGGAATGCGTCAGGAGAAGAGGCATTAGGAAAGGGAGTATAGTGATAACCAATCAAAAGCAAGCAGGTGGTCCCCATGGGACATGTCAACTTGGCGGCATGACCCAACTGGATGAATAAAGGGGCACATAAACAAAGTGTCGGGATAAAGGGGGCTACGGGGTAACTTCTTGCTTAGGGTTTTATACAACATGTAAGAACCTAGGGCGTAGAGGTTAAAAAGAGCCGCATAGGTTCTTAAAGCAAGTAAGTGCCACCTCTTGCTTGTTTCGCGTAGAAACAATACCAACAACATGAAAATGTTAACAAATAAGTTTGGCTCGCGAATGGCTTAAACAAGCTAAGCACTTGTAGCCTTAAGCGAGTGGTCTCAGAGACCTAGTCCCATGGCGGAAAGCAGAAAAGTGCCAAAACATAGGGGCTTAAAAGGAATATTTGGTGATGTTAATCTCTTTTATGAAATAGAAGGGTCGAGAAGTTGTTTTAACAACAATGCAGTTTGTGCATGACTGAATGAGTTGACAGCTAGTGTTGGCACCACATTGGGCTAGCGGTAAAGCGATAGTTAAGTGAAACATTCAGCAGTTAGAGCAAAACACAACAAAGTGCTAAAGTGCATGAACGAGTTATCAGCAAAGTTTGTTATTAAGCCAAACATAACAACAAGCAGAGTGTTAAATGCATGGATAGCATAACATACAATTAAAATGCAGAATTAGTAGTTTGGATAAAACTAGAGATTCGCCAAAATTATAAGTCCCAGTTAAATCATTGTAACAAAGCCAAAATTGCTAAAATCAATAGTTTAACTTAGAAATTGAGCCCAAAACTGTAGATCAGAGATTGAGAAGTTAAGAGCATGGTTAAAAGACTAAGTTGAAAATAATAATAATAATAAAGAAAAAATTAAAAATTAAAAAAATAAAAATAAAAATAAAATCCATGCAACAGATTAGGGAACAAGTTAACTAAAGATCAATCCAAAAATAGGAGTCAAGAATTCTTTAAAGGCAGAATTCAAGTAGCAAACTTGCGTGAGGGCAGAGCAAAGTGTGTGGATTAGAGGTTGTTGGTGTAGACTGATGCATAATAGTTTGTGTATGCATCAAAGGTGAATTAGAGAGAAATCCTCATGTCTCAAAGGTGTTTGATAAGGCAAAGAATGAATTGGTGTTGATGAAAAATTACTAAAGGTGGTGGTGGTTTGTCTCAGTAATTAGATATTGTTGAAGGTGATTTTATTAGTAACCAAATACTGTTGAAGGCATTTGTAAGGTGGCTTTGGTGAGTAGTATCATTGACCAATATTTATTTGATTGTGACATAAGTGGCCTATTGATATGAGTTTGAAAATGGATGAAATATGGATCAATAAGGCTGGCAAGTGGTAGCTTGAATATCAGGGGTAATAGCTCCTTTTAGTGGTTGCTAGTAAACGAGCAAGGCCAAGAGTCCCTTTCAGCAAAGACTAATAAACAAGAAGGGGCAAGAGTCCCTTCCAGCAAGTATTGGTAAACGATCAGGGGCAAAATTCCCTTTCAGTGATAACTCATAAACGAGCAGGGATAGATGTTTCTTTCAGTAGAAACTCATAAACCTACAAGTAGTAGCTTGTGGGGAAATGATGTAATCAAGTTGAAGCTTGCAATAAAAAGAATATTAGTGTGTTGTGTATATGTTCTCATGTGCTTGATGTTTATGATGTTATGTTCTACATGGCTGAGTTGTGTTTTTGATCCATGAATCATTTTTAAAATGATTGAAAAGTGTAACTTGTGAAGAATTTTATAATTTGGTCACACTACTAATTCACCCCCCCTCTTAGTAGTGTCGTGTTTTTTTTTTTTTTTGGGCCAAAATCTTCATTATATTATCATTTTGAAAGATACAATAATATACATCAGGTCTTCAATACGACTGAGCATCATAGGCTTCAAAAAGTAAAGGTCCAAATTTCTACAAAACAACAAGCCTGGAAGAGAGCCAAGACAACCGATGTCTATGGTTATTGCCGACACAAAAATGGAAAAAAGAGTTGTAGAGAAAGACATCAAGAAGGGGGATTGGGAGGAAATACTAGAGGTGCGGCGAAGAGGCCTGCATGATTGTGAACTTGATAATCAATGTGTTCCACATGAATTTCCGGATCTCGGAGGTGGTCGTGGGAGCACCAAAGAGTCTCCAGAGCATTCAAAGTTTCATTCTTCAAATGCTTAATGTCATTAATGTAGGCAATAAGTTCGTTTCTCTCCTCATACCTTTGTTCCCGCATGTTGTCCAATTTGAGTTTAATGTACTGCAGTTGGGCCGCTATCATGTCCAGGGTGAGCGGGGCTTCCCCCTGGACTGGGGAACGGGTTGGGGAGTCCGCCATAGCAATATTGAGTGTTGGTTTTCCGTAGACACTGACTCAGAGTTGGGCTCACCATTTTACCGTCTATCCTCCACACAAGGCCCAAGACCACCCCTTAGTGCTCGACCACGCTACCATGACATACAACCTAAATTTCCACCCCACTCTGTGCTGAGGCTATGAGGAGCCTCAAAGTCAAAAAAAGAACCCACAAACAAATTAAAAATTAAATTGTGCTTTCCAACACTGCTTACAATACCCCAAACGCCGGTCAACTCTCGACTGCAGGGGGTTGGCCTGGTCACCAAAGTCTTTCTCACATTGTTGACGTCAATTGCATATTCAGGAGACGCGCACCAGGAAGCCGAGACCTCCGAGATCCACCCTAACTTGAACCAAAAACACTCACCGGGCTCGTCCACGAGCTTAAATACCTGTGCAGCCACAATGAACCAACAATTTGCCCAAAAACACACCCAATTGGGTTCACTTTCCACCATGAGGAGTGCAAGCCCCAAACCAGTCTCGACTCTATTCGCAACAAGGCAAGAAGTTCCTGGATCCTACAACCAAACACATAACCATAGCCACTTCCATGCACTCCCCCAATTACATTCCTCACCCTGCGTAGGTGCCCCAAGCCTTGGCTTGAGTTTGAATTCCAATACACAGGGTGCTCTCGCCCACCTCTCTCTCACCATCACCAAGCCACTGGAGATAGTGCATACCCAACCCATAAACCTGAATAAGAAGTGGATGCATGAAACACGGTGCAAGTACCAAGGTGCCATAACCCCGAGCATGTGAGGGACCATTAATGCGAGCATGTGGCACGTGGAGGCCTACCTGACTCCTCTGCCCATGAAACCTCCAATTTTCCACCTGAAGTGACACCCCCATCGAGGAGTCCCAGTTTCCATTGTTTCTAACATTGTTCTCGAAGATTGATTTAAGGTCAGGTTATCATCAAGTGCGCATCAAAGAAAAATATATTTACAAGAACACATTTCATACCAGGTATGGGCATTATGAGTTTGTGGTGGTTCCTTTAGGTCTTAATAATGCTCTAACGCCTACTTTCATGTGTTTGATGAATAATGTGTTATGTCCTTATATAGAAAAGTTTTTGATAATTTTTATTGATAACATATTGATATATTCTAGGAATGAGGAAGATCATGCATAGCACCTGGAAGCAATGTTGAAATTGTTGATAGAGCATCAGTTGTATGCCAAGCTCAGCAAGTGCAGTTTCTTTCAGACTGAAGTTCACTACTTGGTGCATGTTTTTCCAAGGAAGGTATAACAGTGGACTCGTAAAAGATTAAAGCTATCATAGAGATGCCAACTCCTCCGAATGTGGATGAGATCATATCATTCATGGGCCTAGTAGGTTATTACAGGAGGTTCATTAGGAACTTCTCATAGATTCCATATCCTATTACATCTTTGCAACGAAAAGGAAATAATTATTAATGGACTGAGGAGTGTGCAACTAGTTTTAAGTAGTTGAAGAATTTTCTTAAAAATGCTTCGGTCTTGAAGATTGCACGTCAAAATAAAGAGTTCGTGGTATGTACAGATGCTTGCAAGAGAGGAATTGGTGGAGTCCTGATGCAAGATGGACTAGTAGTTTGATGTGAGTCAAGGAATTTGAATGAGAACGAGAATAACTATGTGACTTGTGATCTTGAGTTGGAAGCTATCATTCATGTCTTGAATATGCGGGGACATTATCTTCTTGGCAGGAGGTTTATTCTGATGAGTCATCGTAGTGGACTGAGGTACGTGTTTGACCAACCCAATCTGAATGTCAGACAAGCTATATTGTTGACTACTCTCAGTGAGTTTGACTCTAAGATCAAGTACATTAAGGGTAAGGAGAATAGGGTTGCAAATGCTCTTAGTATGAGAGTAGGGGTGAATCATAATGCAACAATAAGTTCTTATGGGACAGACTTGCAGGAGTGGATCTTGTAGGAAGGGGAAAATGATGATAGGTACTAGCAGTTGAAGCATATGTTAGAAAATTAGGGTGAAGGTGATAGGTATGAGGAGTATCACCTCATGACATACGGCTTGGTTAGATTGAGAAACATGATTTATGTATCAGACAAAAATGAGCTCAAGAAGCTTATCTTGCGGGAGTTTCATGTCAAGTCGTATTTAGGTCACCCAGGATATTAAAGGACCTTGACAATATTTAAAAAATTCTATCATTGGCCTAATTTGAAGAAAGAGGTGGCATAGTTTGTTGTTAGATGTCTGGAATTTCAGCAGGTGAAAGATGAGTGTAAGCACCCAACTAGTTTTTTATAGCCAATTTTGATTCTAGAGTGGAAATGGGAGATCATTTCCATGGACTTCATTATAGGTTTTTCGAGGACATCCAAGCAACATGATTCCATCATGGTTGTGGTTGACAGGTTAAGTAAGGTATATCACCTAATTGTAATGAAGTTTATGAATTCAGTAAGTGAGGCAGCTCATATCTTCATCAGGGAGATAGTGAGATTGCATGGTGTTCCCAAGAAGATCATATCAGACAGAGAAGCCAATTTCACTTCCAGGTTTTTGAGGGAGTTGTTTGCAGGCTTGGGGACAAAGTTAACTTTCAGTATATCTTATTATATGCAGACAGTTGGATAGACAGAGAGGGTGAACAAGATTCTTGAGGACATGTTGAGGATGTATGTTATGCATCAACAAAGAAAGTGGAAGGAGATGTATCTTCTATTGGTAGAGTTTGCATATAACAATGGGTATCAATATTATTTGAGGATGAGTATGTTTGAGGCACTTTACGGGAAGAGTTGTAATACTCCTATCAGCTGGAGTGATCAAATGAACAAGGTGTTGATTGGACCAGACATGTTGCCTGAGATGGAGTAGGAAATGCAGGTTATCAAGATGAATATATAGGCAACACATGAAAGGAACAAGAGTTATGCATATCAACATAGAGCATTCAAGAATTTTCAGGTTGGAGAGCATGTGTATTTGTGCATCAAACCCAAGAGGAGCTCCTTGAGGATTGGATCATGTGCCAAGCTAACACCTCAGTATTGCTGGCCTTTTGAGACCCTTAAGATGATTGGACCGATGGCTTATAGACTTGCACTTCCGGCAACAGTGAAATTCCATTATGTTTTCCACGTTTCATTGCTTAAGAAGTATGTCGAGGATGTGATCATGTGATTGATTGGTTTTTATTGCAGGAGGAACCACAGGGAGAATTCTAGCCAAAATCTCAGTGCATTTTGCAACAAAAACAACACATGCTTTGAAACCGAGAAATCAAGCAGGTTAAAGTGAAATGGAAACACTTTGTCCCCAATAAATCTACATGAGAGATGGTTGATTAGATGCGGGATATGTACGCTTCCTTATTTTTTGGTTGAGAAGATGAGTTTGATTTATGTGTTTTGGTTTATTTTATGCATATGTGTATTGTATATACTGCAATGATCTGTGTTATAAAGCTCCAATAAGCAGTGTGTTGTAAATATTGCATTGAGTTGTGGTATAAAGATCCAATAAGGAGTATGGTGTTCATGTTTTCAGCATTTTGGTATGATGTAAATGTTGCATCGAGCTATGTTATAAACTCCATGGGCAACATGTTTTGTTGGTTATAAGCGTCATTGAACACTAAGGGCGATGTTCCCCCAAGGGGGAGGTGTTTGTAACAACCCCTGGTTGATTTTCCATGTAAATAAAATAAGACCAAGGTCATGGGTCATGTATTCCAAGCTGAATGTTGGGAAAATCACTTGAGATTAATTAATGGGTATGGAAATTTCCATAGGAAAAGAGGCAATAATTGGCATTTATTTATGGAAATAAAGGAAAATAGGAGAAAAGGAAGGTGAAGAGATAGATATTTACATGCAAGGTAAATTAGAGGAAAAATGAAGGAAAATGAAGAAAATAGAGAGATCAATGATAAAAAGACATCAGAGAATCAGTTGCTAGCCTTTTGATGGTTTTGAGTTGAGCTCTCCTTTCATTCTCTCTCTCATACACTCTTGCACACTTAGATCATTCTTGGGGCATGCTTGGAGCACTCTAGCATTCACTTGGATTTAGAGAAAGAAGGAAATGGAAATCAAGGGAGTGCAAGGGAACAATTGGATCAATAGCTATGGTTGGATTGCTTTGCAAGTAACATGCTACATGTGTGATTTCCTTGCTGATTTTGGATGCATGGTATATGCATTTGGTTCCTTGGTTATGTGTTGTCATTGGCATGGATATTTTCCTGGATTGACAATGGTTTTAGCCTTGCCTTGCCATTTGCTAGATAACCATGGTGTTGTGGGTTTTCCACTTGTTTTTTTTCTTATTAGTGCTTAGGTTCCCGATGGTTGTGGGACAAATGCTCTAGAATACCTGAAACAACTTGGGTTGAATTTCTAGTTCTTGGAGCCATAGGTTGGGACAAATGCTTTGGACCCCTTGATGGTTTGAGTTACTAGTCTTTTGAGCTGCAGTTGGAACAAAAACTTTGGAGCCCTAGAAGGTTGTAGGTTGAGATACTAGTTCCTATAGCCTTGGACAACTTGGGTTGAGACTGATCTGGTTGATGTTAGTGATTTCTGGACCGTAGATGTGGAATCACTGTGGTTGAGGGTTGAGGTGGTTTGGCCTCTGGAATCCCTGGTTGGTTTTGTCTTGGTTTATTCCATGAGATCTCACATTCATGTTTGGAATATGGCATTGGGGTGATTGGCTGAAATAGAGATTTGGTTCATCCCAATCTATGCTTGAGTGGTATGTGGAAATCCTTGACTTGGTTGGCATTTTCATATATTAATAAGAGTCATTTTCCTATTGTGATTTATGAATACTTGTACAGGTTATGATGTTCATATTATGGTTGATTTGCCTTTGTTTCTATGCTGGTTATTTGTTGGTTATAAGATGTAATCTATATATGACTCTTGACATGTTTTGATAATTTATTGATTGGTTGATGAATGCATGGACTAACAAATGTTATTGTAGCTAGCTAGAAATGGCTTAGATCCTTCTAGGTGATTCTCATATGAAGATTATTAGTTTATGATCATATATGCATTTATGACCTGTAGCTTACATGTTTTCCATATGTTTGACAAAATGTTTGTTATGGATTAGGAAATCTAGGTCAAGTTCTTGCTTCAAGTTTGAATGATTGGCATTGTCATCATGTTAATTGTGATTCTGGAAAGTTATAGCCAGTTCTTAGTAGTGATCTAGAGGTTAGCCTGAAAAAATGGCTCAAATCTCAGAACCGTTGGCACTAAATTGGGCGTTTTAGGTCATAACTACATGGAAGTAGGCTTGTGCAAGTTGTTGGGGCCTCATAATCACACTCTTGCCTTGTTGTGTGTGAATTTGGGGGTTAAGCATATGAAAAGTAGTTCCAACTCAAGATCTGGTCATCAGAGGTTGTGGATTGAATTATGGGTGATTTGCGAGGGATGTCTACAAGTGTCGGTGTGTCGGCCCCACTTACATAACTGGAACTTGGAGGCCAGGTCATGTCATAGTGACACTCGTCTCATGTTTACCCTTGCAAGCTTGTGAAAATGGTTAAATGTGGGAGTAGACGATTACAATAAATAACAAATAATAACCAAGCACAATTGTACATTGACTCAACCCATAACTTATACATATTTTGCTAATCAATCTTAACCATTTTTAGGTTATCATTACAGGTATACATAGTAATCTAGTGTAGCAATAACCATGAAACAATGAACAACAATTTCATTTCATTAACAAGGAAATAATGACACTTGTTTGCTTTACTTATGTTTTGATGGAAACTACGAAGGGAGTTCCATGTTCCATCCCACCATAAGCTTAACTATGCTATAATATTTATTGCAATTGGCCACCCCCAAGCCATATCCGGTGACTTAAGGGAAAGCTACTTTCGGGGTGTTGTAGGTTTCACCTCAAGTTACAGGACATGAAGGCCACTCTCCTTACACAGAAGAATCATTATTTTTCCTTTAAATTTTTGAGGTAAGGGCTTGTTATTTTTCATAGTATGGCCACTCTGGGTTTACACAATGCAAAGGGAGATCTTCATTAAACTAATAGTTCCTCGATGCTTCTCTCCGTAGTTATTTTATGCCTAAAATAAAACAATTCACTTTGATTTTTCACTTTATCTTCAACCTCAAGAAGAGAAGGGATGACATTGTTTGTTTTATGATTATTGGGTAAGACTCTACTTAGTATTGATAGGAAATATATTTTGGGCCTATGGTTTTTCGAGTTCAATGTTCTTTTATCTTCAAGAGCTTCATGGACTATTAATTTATCATTAATTTTCAATCTTTCACAAAATATCCATACTCATGTTGTCACATGTTACATTTGAAAGACAATTGTTCGTAGTATAGAGGTTGAAGAAATTGTTGACTTGATAGATCTAGATTCATTGCTTTAGGAGGGCCCTTTTCAAGATGCAACTTTACATAGATCCAAGCATAAGAGAGTTGAATAGATGTGGGTTTTGTTCTGTCGATATAACCATCCAATAAGTTTATACTAGAGAAATGGTTTGATCATCCTAGAGATTTGAGGGTATGTTTGGGAGTCTTCCCTAAATTGAGGCTGGTATGGAGATATTCAGTTCTATGTTGAAGTCCAAAGATCATATTTTGAGATGCATTCCTCTCAGGGCCATGAAGTATGGATCACTTCTAAAATATCGTATCTCTATCTTCCTTTCTTTAAAGGAGCAACGTGTAAAACCCTCCTCCATAGAAGAAGGCCTACATATGTCTTTTGATCAATGGGTATTCATCTATTTGAAGCGATATTTCCATCAAACAAGGAGAAGGCCAAACTCTAGTGAATTTTCCTACCAACACTATTTCACGAACATAATTTCTTTTTGATTGGTGCTTGATGAGGCATCATGACACATGCGATCTCTTTTAGTTGCTTCATAGATCTTCTTGTAGCTTGATGGGATAAAGCCACTTTCTTTACTGATGTGTTAGCTATGGCTTGAAATGCCAACACTTTTGATGAGAATGAAGAGGCGGAGAAAGGGGAAGTTGTCAAGTACACCCTTACTTCTCATCATTTCCATTATTGATTGGGACACTTGCTTTAAAACCCTAACATAAGAGTTTCTCATTAACAACTCTTGTAATTTCTCAAGAACACAATTCTATATTAAAGTGCTATAAATAGTTACTTTAATATAAAATAAAAAAATTTTAAAACTTATATCTCTCCCATATAAAAACAAAAGCTTTACTAAATAATCAATTAAAAATCATTATAAAGAGTAATGCATTATTAACATGTAATAAAATATTTATGAAAGGACTATTAATCTCCATAGAACACAATCATACAACAAATTGTAAGTTGATATTATTCTATAAAGCATTTGTTCAAGTAACTTTGTTAATTTAAAAATTGGTTTGGAAGTGCAAATTCCTAAATAGATTAGATGACATCATTTCATTTTCTCATACTAATATATTATTGATTCATTATCATACTTTTTACTTTTCTTTTGGATTTATATTTGTATGATTTTCATAATAATTAAAAAGTTTATTATGTGTTATATTTATATTGGAATTTTGTTAAACATTATTTATTTTCTTATTTATAAAATATATAATTTTTGATATACAGTGATAAGATTAGAAGAATGAATATTTTTTAAAGTTAGATCTTCAAAAGATAGTGTGCATTTCAAAATCTTAATCTTTGCTAAACTACAAATTTCTTACTAAATAAATACAAGTTATTAACATTAAATTTCTAATAACAATTAATAAATTAAATTTGATGGTAAATTTTATTTTAATAATTTTAATTAATTACCAATTTTTTTATATTTAAAATAATAACAAGAATATAATTATGATAAATTTTACCTAATAATTTTAATTAATTACCATTTTTTTAAAATAATAATAAGAATATAATTATGTAGAACACATTTTACACTAAGTTTACCTACTTCCATAGGTCTAAACGCCTTGAGATATTTTGACCACCTAAACTCTATTGTTTTTCCTTTTACAAGCATATCCATTGTATTTAATGATGAATATCACACTCTAGAAAGCCTTGTCATTAGCAACTTCTAGAATTTATTTTTACTACTTTTTCTCATCATGACATGTTTATTCTTCCACTAGAGAATATTACTCTTAATTTTATATGACAAGTTGGGTTTTATTTAATTTCAAATATTATATTTGAAATAGTTTTGTTTATTATATTTGAAATTGTAAGTGGTATTGGTTCAATCATCAAAATCACACGTGCTTGATTATCATTATAATTAATCTAGAGTTAAAAATTTATATTTACTTTTTTTTTTTTTTTATAGTAATTTTATATGTTGTAATGATTTTTTTTGGGTCAATTTCCATTTATTAATTAAATAATTTTTTATAATATTATAATTAAAAGGTATTTGACTCTAACATTTAAAAGTGGCATTGATATGAAAATCATTATTAATAATTTTTTTATTAATATATAATTGATAAGTATTAATGAAAATTAGAGTAATATAATTTTATATTAAAATTTAAAATTATTTTATAATAATATATAAATTAATAATATCATATCAAAATAAAATGGTATTTGTTATTTTGATATTTATAAGTTGAAAATGTATATTTGTTTAAAATATATAACAAAGTAGTGTTGTTTTTAGAGATGATTGTGTATAGTGTGAGAATCATGTTCAATATTTTTTTGAGAATGAGTGGAGCGTTTAGTAAAACATTGGACACGATTCTCGCACCACACACATAGTGATGATATCCAGAAACAATGCTACTTTAATATATATATTTTAAACAAGTGTACTTTTTCAATATATAAATACTATGATTATGGAGTGTGGAAGCGCATATATATATAATGTTTTTATTTGGTCCTTGGGGTGTAGCTTAGTTGGCAATCACCGTGAAAATAAAGTCTTGTGAGCGAGAGATCGAAGGCTTAATTCCACCAAACATAACCTAGTCTACAAAGAAGAGGACAAGTTACAAGCCCCAGAGGTTATAGTGGCAGCTGTCATAATCAACCTTGTGTTACATAAGTATGAGAGAGACCCCAATTGCCTCTTCCTCTAGATACAAAAAAATATAAATAATGTCCTTTTTTTTATGTTGGTTTGGGACTTGCTATCCCAAATGCCCCACTAAGAAAACCTACATATTAATACAAAATCAATGTTTGCTACTTTTACATAATTTCATGTCTTAAAAAGACATAATGACATGAAACATGTGGGTTTACTTGTTTGTCAATGTCTTTATCAATAACACCTTTGTATTAGTATATAATTATGTTCATTGCTTTTACACATTTAATATCATGGTGTTGGGTTGGAGCTTGCTATCCCAAATACTTCACTAAGAACACCTACATATCAATACAAAATCAATGTTTTCTACTTTTACATAATTTCATCCCTTAAAAGACATAATGATATGAGACTAGTGGGTTTACTTGTTTTTCAATGTCTTTATTAATAACACCATTGTATTACTATATAATTGTGTTCATTGTTTTTACACATTTAATATCTTGATGAGATAATTCCACCTAAAACTTACATCTTGTCTTATCCATGAAAATTATACAGACATAAAAACTATTATTTTTTTGACAAGACATTTAAAGGACAATGTTCTCAATTAACATAGTTTGAAGCTTACTATTCTCAAGAGTTTGTGAAGAGCACTTTCGTATTTATACAAATTCAATGTTTGCTACCTTAACATTACTTCACATCTCGAAAATGCACAATCACCAACTACTCGTACTTGGTCTCACATGCAAATATGACATTTTCATGGGGACCACTATAATTACACCTTTGCGTTAGCTTAGAACCATGCTTGGTGCTTAACACTTCACACCTAAGAAAATCACACTCACTCGAGACTTCGACCTTCTCTCATCTACAAGGATCAACAACATAGGAATTCTTAATTTATTTATAAAACATTTGGATGACAATGCCCCATTTGTTAGCATGTGATCAATATTTGCTACCTTAACACAACTCTACTCCTTAAAAAAACATAATCACTTAAGGCTTGCACTTGGTTTCACACATAAAGATTACATTAGCATAGAAATAATCACTTACAGTTCCTTCACAATTAAATAGTGGTCATTGCTTTAATATTTCACACCTTGAAATACACACTCACCCAAGACTCACACCTTTGTGTCATCTACAAACACTACATTCACACATGAACTATCTTTTTGTTTTCTAAAGCATCAAATAATAAATGCCCCCAATTTATGCTAATTTGGAGCTTATTACTCTAATGGTTCCATTAAGAGCACCTTCACATTAACATGGAGTTAATGCTTATTATATTTATACAACATCACATTTGGAAAATACACAATCCTCTAAGACTTGCACTTGGGTTCACCTACATAAAGGACATTAGCATGAGGATCATCATCAATAAAATATCCAAATTAACATAGAAACCATGTTTGTTACTTTAACATTTCACACCTCATAGAAACACATCCACCCACTAACACTGCATGAACATGTGATCATCACTTTATTTTAATAAGATTTCATTAATTTGGAGCTCCATGTTATCACAAAATCAATGTTTTCTCTTTAAAAAGAGAAAATCAACTAAGAATTGTACTTGACTTCACCCATAAAAGGCAACATTACCATTCACATTAGCACATAACAACGTTTTCTCCTCAAACACATCGCAACTCAAAAAATCACTCATATAAAACTTGCACATTGGATCATCCATGAACCATTGCATCAATTGCCATTTTCTTTTTTGACAAAGCATTTGGATGACAATACACTTGATTGTTGTCAACTTTTTACTATTACAAGGATTCCATTAATGACACCTCTCTGTTAGCACATAGTCGATGTTTGCCAGCTTAACATGACTTCATGCCTCATAAAGTCATAATAACCCAATACTTGTACATGGTCACAAACTCTACATGCAACACAATCATTCATTAATAACAACTTTGCATCAAGAAAACACATAATCACTATTTTAACACTTCATGATTAAAACAAACACATTTACTAAAGACTTGTGAAATAAGCTATTCTTGTAGCACACAACCCATTTTCTAATGGATCTTTTTACATAAATCCTAAAGAGATTTTCTTTAAATTTGGATTAAAAATAAAAAATTGCAATGTTTAAGGTTTCTTAATGGAAATAGAGGTCAAGGAATCTATTTACAATGTTAAAAAATGTTTCATCCATAAAATTGAGATTTTCACTACCAAATTTCATGAAGTCATTGGAAGGAAACAATGGTTTACTATACAATTAGTTCACTCCAAGACTTCCATATTGTCTCATTGATGGACACTACACTAACATATAAATTAACATTATTTTTCAAAAAAAATATGATAATATCCTTGATGAATCTAATTTTGTTTTTGTTTTTGTTTTTTTAATGAAAGAAAAATCACCATTTCTATTAAAAAATTGAATAATAATTATATTTTCATATACAAAATACACTTACAATTTTGATGCCCATTTAGTTTTTACTCCATTGAAAACTAATATTTTTATTCCATTTCTTCTTTCTCACCTTATGCTACCCTATAGAAAGGTTCTAATATCATTAACTATGTTCCAAAATTCAAATAATTAAATTGAGTATAAAAAACCAACATCTTGTTGAATTTAGAGATATTAGATTCATAAGATTTCTTAGTTGCACTTAATAAAACTTTATATATGACTACTACATTTAAATTGGAGAGCTTATCACTTTGTTGCATCTTCAATACTTTTAACCAATATCTTCAACACTATTAACCATTATCTAATCTCTCTTTTTTATTTTTTCCTTTTATATGAGGTTCATGGTCCTCGGAGATTGGTGACCGTACGTACACATAATATTTATACCAAGCAGATCTATCCAAAAAGATTACTTCCTACCAACTCAACAACGGACCCTGACCCCAAGATGCAGAGATATCTATCGAAAATGATTTCACTTCTTGCCTACTGAACATCGAAAATGATTTCACTTCTTGCCTACTGAATCGCAGAGTCACAGTCCAAGATGTAGATGGATCTATCCAATTTTTTTTTACTTCTTACTAACTTAACCACATACCCTGATCCCAAAAGTGTCGAGAAAATTGAACCTATAATCTCTTAATAACAAAAATATTTAAACAAATAAGACTCAAACAACTAAACTAATTTTCAGTTTGTGAGTTCTTGGTTAAACGATGATGAGGTAAGCTGTTATGGCACTCATCACAGGTTCAATTCCCTTCTCACATCGGAGTGATGTATCTAGACATGTTGATGAAAATGTAAAAAGATATAGTCCTACCAAACTTAAAAAAAAAACTAAACTAATTTTCAAAATGATCTTATCATTATCACTGACAACCATACAAGCAAACATTTACCACAAACACACACCATCTTAAACAACTTCAATAGTCTATTACACAATATTAAAATTAGATATTCTTATTAAAATATATTAAAGAAATTAGATATTTTTATTTTAGAGGAGGAAAATCCCCCACCTCATAAATTACTAAAAAGAAAAAAAAGCAAGTATAACAACAAGAAAGCTGTCCGAAGCCGTCGATCCCAAGGAGATCCTACGTGGTGCGTTACGAACCGTCCATTCCACTGAAGCGAAAGTACTGGCCGCGACACTTTGCACGCGTGGGCAAGGCGGCTTTTAATGGCACGGACACAGTCAGGTTCCTTAAGCGCGGTTTTCTACACAAAACCGCCGTAAAAAAAAAACCTCTTTTCGAACCTTTATGTCTCGGTAATTATTGACGCGCGGTGAAACCGCGCGGTTTGGGCGAAGAAAAAGCGGACAAAGTGAAATGAATGAATGAATGAATGGATTCCTCTCCTCGGAAGGCAGAGCTCCTGTGGAGAGGACGCCATTGTTTGATTATTTTTTTACGATTATTTTTTATCAGATCGATCTGTGGGATGAGGCAAAACCCATCTGCAGAAGCCTGTGAAGAGCGAGATTACGTTTTCAAGGAGCCTTTTTGATCCCGAATTGGAGGAGAACCAGAGAAAAATGGTGTTTGTGGTATAGCGGTTTTGCTTTTTTCGGTTTACAATTGTACAGGGTTTGATGGAATACAATGCGACAATGCAAGGCGGTTTTGCGAGGCAGCGGGGTTTGGTGATCGATCCTGATGGCTGGCAGCAGCATGGGAGGCCGAGAGCAGAGATTGCTGGAGTTGAAGGTATGTGTGGCCGAGATGATGAATTGAAATTGGGGTTCTGATGTGATTGAATTGGGGGGTTTTTGATTGAATTTGTTTGCATTATTCAATGGTATTGGATAGGCATTGTTGGGTCAATTTGCTAGTATAGTTAGGGTGTAAATTGGGATGGATAGGAAGCGGGTTTGGGTAATGGGGGTTGGGATTATGTGGCTTCAAGCATTTGTTGATAGTGGATGATTGTCTAGGTAGTAGCATTTGTTACGGAAGGTGTGAAATGGGTTTGGGATGGTAGGGGATTGTAGTGTCGATGAAATGGTTTTGGGCTGGGGGTCCATGGATGGCAATTGATGAAATGGCTTTGGGCTAAGAGTCCATGGATGGCAATTAGTGTAATCGGTGTCGATGGTTCAGATCTCATTGGGTTTATTGAGAAGAGGCTGGGAATTGATGGGGTAGTGGGTTTGAGATTGGGGTTAGTGGGTGCAACTGAGCAGAGGACGGGAGTTGTTGAGGTTGTGGTTTTGAGACTGGGCTTAGTGGGCGCAATTGAAAATCCGTGGTTGGGACTTGAGATAATCCAGGCCGCAGGGAGTGCTTGGGTGCCTAATAAGCATGGAGTTTTGTTTGAGCCCTGAGCTTTGTTGGCTCAAAACGAGAGTCTTCCAGATAATGTGTTCAAGAGATTGGCAGTAATGAGATGTAGTTGTTCTAGTCATGAGTGGGGATTGCGAACAAAGCGTTGCAACTGGAATTACCCTTTTGATGGAATTGATTTGGTATTGGAATGTTCCTTGAACTGTGAAAGGTGGCATTTGCGGTTTATTTCCACTAGTGATCTTGGATATCAGCGATGTTAATTAACATGGAGTGAACGAGTTGAGCTGGATCTAGTGGTTGGTAGATTGCAATTGATGAAATGTGAACGGATGGATCTTGTTGGTAATGCAATTGGTGCTTTATCTGACATTTTTATTTCAGGGAGACTTCCCGGGATCCAACAATGTTATAGGGTCTATGCATTAATGAGAAATCCGTGTTTGGATTTCCGCAAGGGAGTTCAGACATGGGTGATGTTTGTTAATATGTAGGGGATGGACTTGGTTGGTTCTAGTTGTAGGTGTATTGCAATCGGTAAAATGCGTGGATAAATTTTGATAATTACGCGATCGGTTTTTTAATCAAACATTTCCTTTCTGGTTTTTATTGGTAAGAAATTCGTTAGTTTTTGGACTTCTATTTTTTGGAGAAACTTCCTCATCATTGCGGGAGACTGTACAAAGTAACCAGACAATCTGTGCCTAGATTTCTATAAGGGAGATCAGACATGGGCAATGTTAGTTAACGTGGAAAGGATGAGTTGGGTTGGTTTTAATTTTAGCTGGATTGCAATTGATAAAATGCAGGGGTAATGCATTGCTGACAATGTAAACGATTTTTCATAAACAGTTCCTCGTTGTTTGCTATTGATGAAGTGGTCCTTGCAATTTCAGAATAGTGTAATTACTAGTAGGTAGTTAATCTGAGAATGAGTCGGTCTATTGTTTAGTGGGTTGTACTGTTGATAAAGTGCACCGGGCATTTAATCTCTAAAAGGATTTGACTTGGTGGTTGTGGGTTGTGATTGATAAAGTCCGCAAAAGGATTTGACCTGATAGGCATGGGTTGTGATTGATAAAGTGCACCGAGAAAATTTGCTCTGGAGTCTGGCCTAGTGTTTTTTTCTAAGGAAAACCTTGTAAGGAAACCCAAGGGATGCTTCCCACATTTGTGGATGGCATCGCTAGCAAACCTGTCGTTGGTGTAGACTACTTTGCCTAACCCAGGGTAAATTTGAACTGGGCATTTGTTGGCACAGAACTAGCCAAATGCCTAGCAACATTGGCAAAGCTAACCCCTTGGACTTTGCCTGTTCTAATGTCTTCTGGATTTTGCAATCAATGAAATCTGAAATAGATTTGGATTGACAGGTAGTGGGTTGCTCACTAAGTGTAAAGTTTGAATAAGGGTGCTCTGGGTGGATAATATGATATGTGTCGCAGTAGAACTTGGTGCATTTCCATCGCTGTAATGCACCTGGCAAGATTTAGTGATAGTGAATTTATTGCAATTGATGAAGCTCAAGGGAAACTTTCGTAAAAATACACTAGACAAACTATCTGAACCAGGTTTGGTGGCTGTGAGCTTGATGAACTGTTCTGAGTTGAATTCCCACAAGAGTGCAACAGGTGTCTAAGCTGGAAACATTTTTCAACAAGTGTTTAGTGGGATGCACAGTAGATTAAATGTGCTGGCTCATCTAAAATGGGTTTTACCTAGCAGTTAGTGTGTTGCAACTGATGAAGTGTCTGTGGTAATATCAATCTTGCTTGGAATTCGTAGTTGGAATGGGTTTGCTAAAGTGATCAGTGGGTTGCAATTTGACATTGTAAAGTTAAATGAGGGCATTGATCTGATCTGCTGTTAGCAATGGAAGGGTTGCAAAGATTGTTAAGGGTTTCAGAAATATAGTGTTCTAACTTCTAAGTAATTAACTTTGCAATTTTTTCCAAGGAAAACATCATGGGGAAACTTCTGAGCACTTCCCCACATTCACAGATGATAGCGAGTGCAAACCCATCAGGGATGAGTACATTCCCTGAACCTACAGGCACATTGAGTGAGGCACACCACAGAGGCAGCCAGCCTGGGGAATTGACTCTGAGAACTTGTGCATGAAGTTCAAAGTACTCAACCACTTGAGTTAGCCTACCAGGTTCTAACTTTGCAATTTACACAAATTGAATGGTTTTGTTTAAAGTTGTTCTGAGGAAGTGTGGTATGCTGGTTTATGTTAATATTGGTACCACTAGTCATGATTTGTAATGGAAGGATTGGCTCAGTGTAATAGTAATTCCTACAATTGGTGGATTTCCCAGTGGTTAGATTCAAATAGTATGAAGTCTTTTCTCTGGTTGTGCATTGCTATTGCTGAATTCTTCATGTCAACTTTCAGGTATAGTGCAACAAGTGGTTGATCTTATCAGCTGTCAAGAGCGCTTAGCCATATGTTTTACTCTCCATGTTAACTTAACAGTAGGTTTGAAGTGATCCTGATTCCTAAGTGGGTTAGTTTTTTGGGGTTTTGACATCAATATTGACACACTGTAATAGGATGTCAGATCATAGGTGAGTAATCTGGCTGTTAGAATAGTATTAGGAATTATACAAGTCACCTTATTGAGTGATATGTGAGCAGTGGTATATTATAAAGTTATATTAAATTGGGTTGTAGGTATCACAGCTCGGGCTCCTGGGTATCTACTTTGGTGCATCATAAAATGGATACATGTGACATTTAGTATTTTGTCCATATTTTTGGGTTATCTCATCAGAATGTAGTCTGACAATGAAAATTATATATTGCAGAGGCTATGTGGCAAATGACTCTGCAACAACAGCATGAGAGTTTGGAGCCAGAAATTGGATCTTATCCAGAAAGGCCCGGTGAACCTGACTGCACATATTACATGCGGACTGGACTTTGTGGCTTTGGCATGAACTGTCGGTTTAACCATCCTCCAAATAGGAAGCAGGTATTTTCACCTCTTTTGTTCTCTTGCTATTTCCCTAATTTGAATTTGACTAGGGCTTTACCTAATCAGTTGTATGTACATGGTAAACTAGAATGGAACTTCAACGATTACAACCTTGGTACTTTGGGCCAGTGTTGATAATATCGGCGATATTTCGCGAAATATCGGAAATATCGCGATATTTTCAAGGAAACGATATTTCGGCTTGAAAATATCACGATATTTTGAAAATATCGGCTAAATATCGCCAAATTTTTAAAAATCTGAAAAAATGATTATTTATGCTTGCCGATATTTGCCGATATTTTGCCGATATTTTTGCTGATTTTGCCGATAAGATGTTTTCTGGACCATCGCCGATATTTTGCTGATACTGATATTATCAACACTGCTTTGGGTAGTTCTCACAGATTGCTAAGATAAACTAGTTAAACTTTCACTGCGCAGCTAACATGAAATGCTAGCACCACGCCTTGCTTCTTGCAGGTTGTTACATATTATTAGAATACTGATATTTCCTTCTATCTACTAGCTGGTAATGACTAATGTGTCATACTGTTAATAGCAGTCTCAAGACTGCTCGAAGTGAGCGCTGTGGGATTTGTCTACTGTATAACGAACTAGGGTTAACATTTGCAATCCTCTGTGATTTCATTTCTACATATCCCTCAATGATAGGTTAGGGATCTCAAAAAATAGTGTAGCAAATCATTTTATTATAATATTTTTGTGATAAAAATGTGATATTTCTGGTTTGCTTAATGACATGCTAGGCTGCAGCAGCTGCAAGAAATAAAGGCGAGTATCCTGAAAGATTAGGTCAACCTGAATGCCAGGTATTAATTTGCTGACTTCACATTGGAAGTAAAGCTTATTCTTTTTGTTTTCTTCATAATATTGTATCATTCCTCTTAACTATTTTCTTATTGTTTGGAGGATTTTATAACCAAAACAATTGTTTCTGCACCTTGAAAAACCCTATATTTTCCACCAGATATCTATCATTTCTATCATATTATGGTCTCTATACCATTTTTTGATTGGGCATTTTCTTATATCTGGCTCGTAATGTTAGAATGACTATAGAAAGAATTTATTAATTTCTTTCTTGTTTCATTATCTAGATTCCATCTTGTGTTTTTTAATACTTTAGATAATCCTATGTCATATTTCGTTGTAATATGTCTTGAATTGTCTTGTGTAGTATTATTTGAAGACTGGAACTTGCAAATTTGGTGCTACATGCAAGTTCCATCATCCAAGAGACAAAGCAGGAAGCACAGGACGGGCAGCAATAAATGTCTTAGGCTACCCATTACGCCCGGTTTGTAGTCCATCTTCTTTATGCGGATCAATTAAGTGAATATAATTTACACTAAATATAGTATTTTCTCTTTAGATATTGCAATTGGTTTTTATCCAATAACTAAATTTATGTACTATACATAGATTTGAGAAGAAATGTATCTTGAGTTATATAATGAATGATGTGGGAAATATGGCCCAACATAATCCATGAATCTTGTTTCTACAAAACACTTGCTTGGTTAACACTTGGGGCCTGGCTTTCTGGCATCCCCAACTTCCTTTACTTTGACCGTAATAATATTGCTTATTTAGCAAATGTTAAATTGCTCATGTGAACATCTCATTGATATTATTTACTGTCATACAGAATGAAAAGGAGTGTGCATACTATTTGAGAACGGGACAGTGCAAGTATGGTGCTACTTGTAAATTCCATCATCCACCACCAGTTGGTCCATTAGTTCCAGTGCGTGGGTCTTCCCTTTTCACACCTGTACAGTCTCCAACAACTCCTGGCCCTCAACCCTATCCAGGAAGTCTGCAAACATGGCCAATGCAAAGGGCGTCTTTTATTCAGAGTCCTCGCTGGCAAGGCCCTTCTAGTTATGCACCATTGATCCTTCCTCAAGGAATAGTGCCAGTTCCTAGCTGGAGTACATATCCTGTAAGCTTTTCCTCTAATTGCTTAGACAAGTTGGCTATTTATTTATTCATATTTATGTTTTTTAATTGTTAAATTTGGTAGTTGCATGATTTTAAGTTTGGGGAATTTTTAAAGTTTTTCTTTCTTGGCATAGCAATTGGGCTGATCATTATTCTTCCTGGTTGTGCTTTCCGGTTATAAGGAACTAAGTTGAACAAATTGAAGAAGATTCTTGCATTTGCTGTACTTCTTTATTTGAACTAAACCACATTTATGCCGTGAGATGAGATTTTTTTGTAGCTTGCTTTTGCACGTTTTCTTTTTGTTATGGTATTGATTCTTGAGGCTGTGTGATGCAAACTATATCAATTTGTTGCATTCGTTGTATGTGCAGACTGTAGGTCAATTGTGTCCTTTGTTCTTGTTACAGTATGCAATGAATATTGATGATTGTCATGGTGTTTATTAGTTACATGATTACATTACATCTTTTATTGGATATTTGCAATATTAATATCTAGACTGCTGCCTAATTCACAGTAGCCAAGACTTTGACTTGTAGCAATCACGGTAATTTGCAAGCTGTCATGGGTACGTGTCTCAGTTGGAGAGTATATCACTTAGACACATTCCATTCTTTCAAACCTCAAGCTTTTTTTTTTCTTTTTACTTGCAGCAAGGACAGGTGGGTTCACTTTCATCTTCAGATGGTCAGCAACAAGCAATAGGAGCGGGTTTAGTCTACGGGCCGACATCCCAAACGGATCCAATGGCCTCTGGAATTCAGGGCACCTTTTCTTCTTTTCCACCTGGATCTCCAGGCATGGGGCCTCCAACGTTGCAATTGCCATCAAGCAGTGCCCAGAGGGAAAGTATGTTCCCTGAAAGGCCTGGTCAGCAAGAATGTCAGTTCTACATGAAGACAGGCGACTGTAAATTTGGCATGACGTGTAGATACCATCATCCTAAAGAGAGGATCATTCCCATTCCAAACTGTGTCCTCAATCCTCTTGGCTTACCTCTGCGACCTGTAAGATTTTAGTTTTACGTTTTGTTCTGTTTCAATTTTTCTTATAGAATTGTAGGTAGATTCTCATGCCTGATCTTGATTTAAAGTTGTTCATGTTGAATGCAATAGATTATATGCTTTTATGCATTTGCTTGGGATGAGATGCGATAGTTTATTCCATTCCATTTTCCCTGCTTAATATTCTTCATTTGTGACGAGAGTCCTAGTAGCATGTTAACAAAAACTACTTCTGATGCTCTCTTGTGACATGTTTCTTTGCAGCTTGGAAGTTGGTCTATGATGTATCACATTCAATAACCTTCTTTTGGATGTTTTACCCATGTCATATTAAGAGTTATATCCAACCATAGAAAAAACCTTTGACTTAAATATGCAATTCTCAGTGTTGCATGATTTCTTTGATGAGCAAATATAACTCTGGCATGATGTGTAGATACCATTATCCTAGAGAGAGGATCATTCCCATTCCAAACTGTATTGTAAATTCTCTTGGCTTACCTGTACGACCTGTGTATTATTTTGCTGGTTTTTCCATTTTGTTCTGTTATATTTTAGAATTGGAAGTAGATTGCTCATGCCTGATCTTGATTTGAAATTGCTCATATTTAATGCCATAGCATCCTATGCTCTTATGCATTTTCTTGGGATGAGGTGAGATAGTTTATTTTCCATTTTCCCTGCTTAAATGTTCCCCATTTGTGATGAGAGTGTTAGTAGCATGTTAAAAAGAACTGCAGTTGCTTTCTTGACATATTTCTTTGCAGCTTGTAAGTTGCTGTACCATGTATTGCATTCAATAACCTTCTGGATGTTTTACCTGTGTCATATTAATAATTATACCAAACCATCAAAAAAACCTTTGACTTGAAATGTGCAATTCTGAGTTTTGCATGATTCCTTTGATGAACACATATAACTGAAATACCAGAGGTAAGAGATGGTTTCACTCGGGTCTTCAACGATTGCATGAACAGTGCAAAGATTGGAATGCCTCAGTTTAGTATTGTCAGGTCTTTCAGGCAAAGTTTGGAGTAAACTGAATTTTTTATTGTTACATCAGAATTAACCCAGCTTAAAGCTAGACTGGAAAAACCAGTGTGCTTGTTCAATTTTTGGAATATACCTAACATAATTGCATCATGGTTAATTTGGGTACACTTATTCTCATTGTCTATGTTGCATTTGTTGCCCCCATAAATATTGTACTATTCACATGTCTCTTTCTTTGTCATTCTGAATCTCTCTCTGGTTCATGTGATTAAACAGGGGGCCCCAGCATGCACGTTCTTCTCTCGTTATGGTATCTGCAAGTTTGGACCAACCTGCAAATTCGATCATCCCATAGGACACTCTAGTTACAGTCAGTCAATTTCTTCACCAATTGATATTCCGGTTGGTCGTCATCAGATAGGATCTGCATCAGCTACTCTTGCTTCAGTTTCTTTGTCTTCAGACTTAGTTGCGGATTCTGGTGGAGGAAAGTCTATAGAACACTCTTCTACAGAAGAAGCTCGTCAGCAGTCATCTGATGTTGAAAATTTAGGACCAGATGCATAACGTTTCCACTTCAAGAAGAAAAGTTGGCTTTACTTTTTTGCAAGGTTGACAGGATTCACTGGTTTAAACTTTAAACGCGAACCAGTCGTCTATTCTGTCAACTGGGTGCATAAGCCACACTAACATTGTCTGTTCAGGTTCTTGACCAATAAGCAGCAGATAATTTCTTCATGATAGTTGTGACCAGAGCTCTTTGGAATTTGATGAACATAATGAAGCTCTTCATAATTGTCAAAGTCACCAGTTTGCCTTGGACAAGGCTGGATGAATTTCATTGTAACTAGAAATTTCATTAGCCTTTGTTTCCTCCTATGAAAAGAAAGATGCTTTTTTCCGTGTTGATCAAGGCACACATTTCTCTTCCTCTTTTGGGTGGTCTTCTCAAGTCCCTTGACTTTCATAACCATTGCTTCTGCCAGGTCCTTCTGCAGTCTCAATCAATAACTCCCTTGTGAGGCTTGCCACTGTTTACTGTTCAGCATTGTACCTTTCAGCCTATGTGCTAGATTTACTCCAGTTTCTAATGCTATTATGTCCAATGTAGCCTGTGTCCTATATGCTTATTTTCTCCCTTTAAGCTTGTAATTAGTGAATTTGGTTTGATTGGTTTGTACATTCCATTGGAAACCATTATCCTGTGAGAGTTGTATCTGTAACTTGATGTGGAGACGTCTATACTCCTTTGTTCTGTAGTTACTGTTAAGGCCTGTGGTTTTATTGTCCTTGTCATCAGTGGCCCTTCACCAGATGCCATTTTGTGCTCAAGCCATGCAAGTTCACCTCCATCTACTTGTCAGCAGCCTTCCTTTTAGTTATCATCTGTACAATCTAAGTGCTATTATTTTATTTATTCTGCATTATCGAATGCACCTTGAAATTACTGGGGTCTAGTTGGTCTTTCTACGTCTGCAATATTTTTTAGTAGTCCTTTCCATCATACATTCATCTTCCAAGTTCTTATGCTCAAGCCTTGACTCAATGCAACCTAGTTGGCGACATGAGCACATTTACTGGAAGCATTGAATGGCTTCATATTCTTCAATTGGTCAAGGTAATCTTCATTCTGGATATTGGTTGGCTTTGATGTCTTCATTTATTTTTTATGCAGAACTGATCTGGCTTTGAGAAGTTGGTGACTCATCGGTTATGGCTTTGAATGATGTGTCTTCCAGACCTGTGAAATTCCAGCTTTCGTATTCTTGACAACAGCTTTGTTGAAGCATAGAATTGGATTGAGCACCAGAACCAATTCATATTTTAGAGACAACTGGTATATTCTCTCCTCTGCAAGTCTCAGAGGAGAGCTTTGATCAAACACTTGGAACTCTTGACATTTGAGAAACTCCAGTTAGAAATGTCCATTTTAAATGTATGCTATTTTTCTGCTTTGGATCCGTGAAAATTTGAGAAACACTTCTCAGGTTTGGATAATAATATTTTTAGAATCTTGATTCATCAGGTCTTTCATGCAAGTGCCTACATTTATTGGCATACAGGTCTTTTGCATGGTGCAATCCTTTTTCTATTCCGTACATTCATTAGCTTGAGGGCTATAAATGGATAATAATTTCTTCTGGGGGAAAAGTATATTCAGTAGGTTTTCAAACTTGAGACAAGTCTCTGTTGATGGATACTGATATATACATTTGTCTGTAAAGTCAGTGGAAACTTGTGCTGATTATCAAAAATAGTTTTTTAAGAATGTAGAAAGCAAAATATATATTTGTAGCCATTTTGAATTGGGGCATTGTTTGTGTTAACTGTGAAATATTGGAGAGTGCATTTGAAAACGAATAACTTCATCGAGACTTAATTTCATGCAGGATACCTACAAATGTACTTCAACTTCCAGACAAAATTTCATGCAGGATACCTACAAATGTACTTATCCGGGCAAGCTTTGCATCCATTGTTGGTATTTATTGGGTTTGGAGCGTAGCACAGAATGCGAGGATTGTTCCCTAGGCCAACCTGTTCTCTTTAGCCCAAAAACGGAAATAGCATTATATCAATCAGAACACATAATGTTCATATATTGCAGAAAAATTCACTTGACCTTCAACTTAATATGATATGAGATGGGTATATTTATTTCTTTATTTTCTTGCTGTCCCTTATTGGGTTGAGGTTGGATGGACCTCTGCTGTCTCAGCAAAGTTAATCCATCATAGACAGATGAGGTAATCCAACGTTCATAAAAAACCGATTCACCTCTGAACCAAGAGAATCAACAAACCATCTTCACACCCTGACCACTACATCCTTGCCCATGACATCAATCTAACTTTAATGTGCTAGTTTATGTAGATTAACTTCCCAAAGCTCTTGAGAATAATGCAAGTCTCTGATTAACAATATTTCAAAAACTTGGAAGAAAATATATCTTCAAACTGGAAAGAAATTAGAGTTCAGAACATCTCTAGAAGTGTGAAGAAAACATATTTGAAAAGTAGAAAGAAAAGAAAGTTCACCATCGATAATATAGTATCTTAATAAGTGGAAGAAAATGTATATTTTGGAAAGTGTAAAGAAACTAAACACAATGAACTTCCAGAAAGGGAAAAGAAACTAAACGCATGAAAATAATAATTTAATAATATTTTATGTGATTACTTCCAAAAAGGTTAATATAGAATAATGTCAATAATATCTCAAAAAGTGGAAAGGAAATTTAGGATTAGAATAATGTCGATAATATCTCAAAAAAGTGGAAAGCAAAAAATAAATTTAGGAGTGAATTAATACTATTTTAAGAAAAAAAATAGAGTTAGATAATGAATTAAATTATCTGTGATTATTCAATTTATTTGTTTTCCCAAGAAAAAATCGTTATTTTATTAAGAAATGAAATTACATATTATCATTATTTTATTAAGAAATGAAATTAAATATGGTAGATGCTCCAAGGGCATTCAATCATATCAGTTTAACCAGAAAATTAGAGGCTTAAATAGTGGCATAAAAGCATAAAAAAGACATAAATCGGGACTACGATAAAATGCTTAGTTGTCTTTTTCTTCTTTTCCACTTTCCGCCAACATCTAGGAGGGGCATTACAATTGCTAGCTGATTTTCTTCTACTGTCAGTGGGATTTCCATATTTGAATCTGATTTCTCTGATACATGAGAGCGTGTATAACCTCTCATCTCCTTTTCTATAGGAATATTCTCTTTTTGGATCACTGGGATTGAAGTACTTGTTGTCACCAACCTTGCCGAACTTGGATCCATTATTTCTTCTTGTTCGCTTCCTCCATCTGATATTATTTCTTGTTGATCCTCATTGAACTCAGAAATGGGATTACCCATGTCCCCTTTGTCCTCTTCTTCTGAAGATGCTTAGGAAATTTCCATTCTTCTAACTTTTTGGCTTGTTTATTTTTCCTTCTTGGATCTTTCTTTGCCAAAGTACATGAATTTGTAAATGACTTGTTTGTAGACAAATTCAACATCTAAATGTCATATTTTCAAAATCTAAAAATTGGGTCCAACACTTTTTATCATGTAACAGATGGATTCGATCAAGTAAGTCTCTACCAAGGTCTAACTCCACATAGATCTTGATAAAAGTAAAGATTGCTTCTTTGGTTCTCTGTGTATTTGTCTTTGTATATTTCACCAAGTTGTTTCCAATTCCTTCTAGTATTTTATGATGCCAAAAATAAAGAGGGAGATTATGTAATCTGATGCACACCGGCATTTTAGAGACCATCATTGTACTGGTATCAAAATATGGGAACCATGGGGTTATAAATATACTGACAGATCCCCAAACCCATGGTCGCTGTACCAAGACAAATTCCTTGTCCTTTATTGATTCAAATTTAACAATGAAAAAACCTCTGGAGCATAAACAAATTTCACAATTTTATGTCCAATTATGAAAAATCCATTGAAATACATCCATTGGTATTGGCCATAAGCCATTATATTTGCATATGATTGCTTGGGATTGGAAGATTGAGCTAATATTATTTGCTTATGAGAGATCTACTACCATTTTAGGAACTTGATTCATTTGTTCCACAATGTAGGGACCAGGAACATTGAGAGGTTGATCTGATTTCACTGGAGCATCAATCTTCCCTTTAAGAACATCTTCGAAAGAGGTGGATCCATTTGGTTTCTTTGAGTTTAAGTTGGGTGACCCTCTCTTCATCCTCAAGCTCAAAGAAATAGTGGAGTCCTTTCCCACTCCATGAGCTTTCACTGAATTTTGATCTTGCATTACCTTGCCCTCATATTCAATCCCAAGAGTTGTGCGAATACCCATGTAGAGGATTGAATAATCAACTTGCGATGTTCCACCAACTCTTGTTCTTGAATCCATAAAATAAACATATTTCCCATTAAGATTTTTTTATAAAAATTTGGAAAATTTCCTTCCTCTATTGTCTCATCCCTGGATCTGCCCCCTCCAAAGTTTTTTTAGTCAGATCTCTAATTGATGGATTCAGATATGGGTAATGAGGGCTTCTCTCTGCATGGTTTGCCACCATATCTGGGTCAATGCAGTAGATCCAAGGATGAGGGAAATGAACCAGATTTTCCACACCCATTTCTTGAAGATTTTTCTCCTTTATGAACCCTTCACCTTCTTTGCGCTCAAATCTACGGTGGGGAGGTGTGGATCTATGCCTATGACGCTAGATCTACACAAAACCATTAGCCAAACAAAGGGTTCAAAGAGAGCATGCATTGATCCAATTTGTTGGAACCCACAACAATCATTCCCCAACTGTGGCTTCGTAGCTTGGAAATACTGGAGCGACTTCATGATTTGGCTCTAAACACTTCTCGGATACATGATAAAAAGGAGGCAAGCACGCATATCCATTGCGACATTGCAGATGCATTTGGAAAACCGCTACCGGAAATCAAGTATGCCTCAAAACATTGATTCCCGAACTGCCAACATCTGTTGACCTGGATAAAAGAGGTATTGGCAACATCAATCTAATGCTTTCCTCCTTTGTGAGATGTCAGTTCAGTGCCTTAAGCGGCATCGACCAGAACGTTGTAGAGAGAGGAAACCCTAACACATCTTGTGTTGAAAATGACACCCAAAAAATGGCACCATAGGGGGCTTCTGATTTAATTTTCCCTTAATTAAATTGGAAGAAAAATTGTAATTTCATCTCTTGACAACTTGTATTAGTTCACTGAGTCTAGAAGTCTTATTTAGCTTAGGAAATTCGAGTTGGAGGTGAGAGAGGAGGCATGTAGAGTTCTCCCATGATTTTAAGGGGGGTCCAGTTACAATTAATTGTAAGTTGTAATTAATTAACTCAATCAAATGAGTTAAAATTAGTTTAACTAGTTCTAACTAAGAGATGAGCTAGCGATAGGTGCAGTGAATTAAATTTGATTTAGTTCACAAGTAGCGATCAATCAGTTAATTGATAATTCGCTATAAATAGTTGTTGCATGTCAGTTCTAAGGAAGATGCAATTGAGACTAAGGTTAAAGGGAAGAGATCTACTAGTTGTATAATTGGGAAGCCTTAGATGAATTGCGCAATCATTATTCGAGATTTTCCTAATTAATAGGAGCTCAATTAGCCCAGGAATGCGTAAGGAAGGCAGGCCAGACCTAGGTAAACAAAAGGTTAAACATTGGACCAAACTTGCTTAGATTGCAAGTCAGATTCAAGCAAGATCAGAGTGAGACAGTCAACAAAGTGCAAAGGTTTCTCAGGAAGGGAAATAACATTGTATTGTTTCATGATCTTGAATTTATGCAATATACAGATAGTGAGGTTTTGAGCAGTTGCTTTCCTGAGATACATCTTGTGTTGTGAGTTTGATATTTCTTTCTCTTTCTTGTTCATGTGATTGTGTGATCGTATTTGGTTTCCGCAAATTGTCGGAATGATTCATTGTTTTGTTTTAGTACATTTCAAAATCAGTGGAATGTCGTTGATAGATTTTCTACATCTTGCACACTCCATTTTTCTGATGAGATTATTCAATTTATGGTTTTGGATCAAATTATTTAGTTTAGGGTTTCTATTAAGATGTAAATGCGTTTTTTGTAATCCAAGTAAATTTAAAGGTTAGTTGATTTGGAAAAATCAGAAAGAGTATTCTAATAATGAACACTGCAAGAACACACACATATTTATATGGCGAAGCATTAAGATGTTTTTTGTAATTCAAATAAATTTGATGGTTAGTTAATTCTGAAAAATCCGAGAAAGAGTATTTTGATTAATAAATGCGGCAAGAATACAAAAATATTTATATGGTGAAGCATTAATAATCTAAAGGTAAGATTATTCAAGGTATAATTTTGGACAAGGGATGAGGTAGAGATGCTTTTCTTAAAAGGATGGTAAATTTGAAAAATTAAAAAGAGTTCCAATTATTTATCACAATATTGCAATTATATGGTAAAGCTTAAATAATCGAAATATTATAATGATCCAATTAAAAGCTATGCATGAAAATTTATGTGATCCAATTAGAATCTATGAATGCAAATTTATATGATGGAACATGAGTCAAAGTAAAAGAGGTCAAAGTGAATGGCTATTTGTATATTTCAACAGTATTCATATCCATTTATTATACTTTTCCAGAGAAAAATAACAACAACAAATAAGGATTTTTTAGTGTGATGTAGCTGCTCCTTTTACCCCCTTCATATTCATAGAAAGCATGGAATAAGCTTCATCCCCAAAAATGGGGTAAACTTCAAAGCTTATTGGACAATTGGTAGAGGAGGTTGAGGCTTGCATAGTTTATATCATCCTAGAACCATTTGGTTCACATGATTGGCTTGGTTTGGATGGACATGGTTCATCTTTGTAACCCATTGTTTGTGCAATAATGTTTATGCAATGGAGCATAATAAATCAGAAGAATATTATAATAGTCTAGCTAGATGTTTTCCAACAATATTTTTCGATGGAGGACGAGGCAAAGTAAAATAGATCAATGATTTGCTAATTGTGTATTTTAACAATGTTTCATTTTTTTCGTATAATAATGTCTTTGCTTTTACAATGCTTTTGCCTGCACAAGTTAAGTTATTATGTCATGATTCTCATTTTGATTTAGAGATGCAAGTTCGAGTGACTATGTCAATTTCCATTTATTTTTTGAGGGAAATTGTGACATCCTTGATAACATAGTGGTTACCATTAAATAAAATCCAGGTTTTTAATAATGTTCACACTATAAATGTTATCATGATTGAGATCATGAGATTTTTCTTAATGATTATTTGTCAAGGAAAATGATATTATATAAGCAAAACCCCAATAGCAAAGGCAATGGATTATTTTTTATTTTTTATAAAGGGAAAGGATATTATATAAGCAAAACCTCACTGGCAAAGGCAATGAACTAACAAGAGGGTTTGATAGTTTTCTCTATTATTTTAGTAGCTTGCTACACATGAACGGTCAATTTTTGTTAATTTCCACTAACACAACCGGTTGAGGATGGGCCTCGTCAGCAAGGCGACCCAGGATCAAACCTCACAGGTGGTGGTTGTGCCTGTGCTAGGGGGAGGAGTCATACTAAAAAATCCAGTCAATTAAGGGTTGGTGGGGCCCACGCCGGGTGCGATCCCCGAGTGACTTTGACGGCGTAGATGTCCCTAGGTCACGACTCGTCAAGCCACAGGTCAAGCTTGGAGGATCACAAACAACTTGACAAAAAAAAAATTTCTACACATTAACTAAATTACTCCATGAAAATATGCAACAAAGATTAAAAGACGAACTTCTTGTTATAATATCTATATGGATATATTTTAGTGAGTGCAATTTTTACAAGAAAACAAAATTTAAGTTATGAATCCATAATCAAACTTGGGTGGGGAAGATTCCATTCTTTCCTCCCAAACCACCTAGGATAGCCCCAATTGTTGTGTGTTTGTGTGTGTAAACATGATTTATATTGATTAAAAATATTGTGCGCATGTGTGTGTAAACGTGATTTATATTTATTAGAAATGGTGTGCCTTAGCTAATAACTTGTACATAATTTTGCTTACTGCAAGCATAATATATCAAAGTTTAAAGATAACCTAGCAATTGAGCTATCTGCTATACTTATAGGGCTATTGAGCAACTCCATGTTCCATAGATGTTTATAGGTTGCAACCTTAAAAGAATGCCCAAAATATGAACAATTAAGAAAAGCATAACATAACATAAGATTTTATCGTTGCCTTGGACTACCAATCCCAACAACGAGAGGATATTCTCAATCCTCAATATTCATTTGATTATTTGATTGATGCATAGATTCATCTTGTTGACTCACGATGGTTGAATGGCCCAAAGTTGCATGGTTGGAGCCTAGTGTTAGGGCTTCCATTCTTTGATTTAGGAGGAGAGGCCTCAAAGTTCCACATTCTACTTTAACATTTTCAATTGGTTGGCTTTGCATTTGCAACAGGTTCATTACAATTGCATTGCATGCAATTATACTTTGCTAATTTTCCACGAGTTTGATCGAAATCGCTTGGATACATTCCTCTCATCTCCTCAAAACTATTTTTATTTCCTTCACCTTTGCTTTAACCATTGATTCCTTACTAAAAAGGTGACAAGGCGAAGTTGACTTATACAAAGTAAAGCCACAATAAAAGGACCATACCAAATTAGGTTTAAAAGCATTTTTTTCCTCTTAGCATTTGTGGCGTTTTGAAAGGGATTTGGTCTTCATATTGACATATAATCATGATTTTATGTATTTGATGTAAAGAAGAATTTTTTTATTATTATTGTCATTAATGATGCATTAGTTTCATGCTTAAGGTTATTTTATTTAGGTTAAGCATCCATTGAGTGCTTCTAGGGTTTTTCATTGAGTCATCAAGTTAATTGAGTCATCAAGTTAAAGTGTCGCAATACCGACGCTTTGCAAAAGTGTCGCAAGACCGACGCTTTGCCGAAGTGTTGCAATATCGATGCTTTGCAAAAGCGTCGCAAGACCGATGTCGAGAAGAAGTGTCGCAATAGCGACGAACATTTAAAATTTAAAAAAAAAGTGGAACGTCGCAAGACCGACGAAAAGGGAAAAACGTCTATTTTCTGCGTTTGGGAATGTCGCTCTTCCAACGTTGGTAAACGTCACTTTTCCAATGGCATAGTAAGAAAATTTAAAAAAGGGACATTGGTCTTCCGACGCTTATGAAGTTTCGGTCTTTCGACGCACGACTTAAAATATTTAAAAAAAATGAATGCGACCAATTTCATTTTAACTTTCACAATTGACAGAATAAAGTAAAGCTTATATAGGATTTGATATAGTTTAACTCTCACAACAATACATTCTTTGACTTTGCAGGCAGCGATACCACGCAGTACCAATGTGGATCCTTTCATGGAGCAGAAGTGAGTAAGCCCGATACTTATTAATACTCTTGATTCACTTCAAATTAATTAATAACTCACCATTCCTACAGTCTAGATGAGTGGATCATGAGTGAATTTAGTGAACAAGAGGAAATCTTTTGTAATATCCGTATCTATGCATTGCTTGCACATCAATAAATCGATAATCTGTTTATTATCAGCGTTGATTTCATTGTCTTCTCCTCTTTTATTTGCGGCGTTGGGAATCATGGCAATCATTAATATTGAAACCTATGATTTGAAAAATAAAATCGAATGATATATCTTATGTACAGAACCCCATTTCTCTGGACAATTATATATATGCTGCATAATACATAATCACAAAACAGATATGGACAATAATCAAGGTTTCAGTAATCAAGGTTGCTTTTGTGCATCAAATCCTAGCACATTGTCTTCAACGTTGTTGTCACATCCATCTTGCTGTCAGGTAGATATATCAACTGCCAAACCAGAATGTGCTTCACCGGACAGGTTATCTCAAGGCCAGGGTCACTGTTTCACTGTTAAAATTATTCATGTTCACAAGTTTTCATTGTCAGGAAGGGTCATAATTTTATTGTCAACAAAGCATTTTTATGAGCCACATAAGGGATGCAAGTACTTCTGATGATAATCCTTTACAGCCAAAATTATAACTACCAATGCAAAACACCCTAATTTATTAAATTGGTGTCTCTTCAATCCATCACAAAGTTGGTCTCATGAAATATTGCATTTCTAAGATCCTTGACAGACCATTGATGATCATAGGAATGCCTTTAAGAGCTTTGATGACAAACAGATATACAAAGGTTTCCATCAATTGTGTTGTGTGTCTATATATATCCAGACTCCATAAATTAATTGATTCAAATATGCTTAAGAGATTTCTTATTCTTTCTTGCTTCATAATCGAAATATTCTATTGTGCTTTCACCGAATTCTTGGTCAAGTTCATGTTCTAAAGTGTAGAATTTAGTTTGATATATATAGTTGTTTAATTATTGGAAAGGATGTGACTATTGGAGAAATTGAGCCTATTAACTTTAGACCTGCAACAGTTGCAGGTCTAAAGTTGCTTGCACATGGGTCAAAATTACAGGCTTCCACAGAGTGAATTTTGTTGGTCACAGAGTCGAGTTGTAGACTAGAAGAGAAGTGGAATTCAGGATTTTACTTTGGCCTAATTACAGGCTTGTTGAAGGCTGAGTTGCAAACTTCAAAAGGGTTGAATTATGAAATTTTTACAGAACTGAAACCTTACCCACAAATCCAAAATAAATTCATTGTCCAGACTCCATAAATTAATTGTTCAATCAAAATAATTTGCAAAAAAATGGACCATGTAGTAGGAAATTCATATCCCAACATTAGTTACCCAAGCGTAATGATCTATGTAAAATTATTGAGTTGATATTTTTCATCAATGCCACTGTCATCCAAAATTTCAACATCATTGCATTCAGAATAAATGGTAAAAGGTTGTGCGTCACTATTTCTATTTTAAAACAATCAGAAGAGCATCATTTAGATGTGGCAGATAACCATGAAAGTGCATGCAATTCTGCTGCTACAAACTCCAAAATCTTATGAGCCTCAGCTTGACAGTCCTTTCCTTCTACAACATGTAAACAATTTTTATTACCTTTCCCTGTAGTTTCAGATGTAACAGATCCTTGCTGGTCAATTGATATAGTACATGTTCCCCCATAATAATCTACCAAGCTCACCATAAGAGTAGATGGCCACTCATCTTTGGCCATACGCTGCATGGAATCTCTCCTGGTGGAGTGAGTTGGTTTGGATACTACAAAACTAGTAGCAAAAGGGGACAGGTAATCAGAAACCCACTTGTAAAAAATAATGTACAGACACATCGAGCAGCTGAGAAAATTATTTAAAAGAAACGTGTACTTCAATTTTCCAAGAAAACAGAAAATAGAATATTCAAATTTAATATACATACAAGAAAGCATAACAATTAAGATTACCTAATCGAGAAAGTAGAATGCATTTTCTTGCCATATACAACATAAGAGTCACAATTTGGAATTGACTTAAAGTGAGAAAAACTGCAATCTGAAGGTTTACTTGTCCAAACACACCCGATAGGCATGATATATATTTAATACAGCATATCCTTCAATTTACCAACAAACCAAAGAGTTTAGTTAGAATTCGTTTGCAATTAAACATAAAAAAAGAGGCATAATCATTTGATTTACATTTGTGGAAAGCATGAATGACATTCTCTAACTATATATAGAATAGCATTGAAAAGAACATGCTGGAAATTATCTCTTTATATGATTCTTTATGGCCTGATTCATTGTGCTAAAATGAATGTCAAAAGGTACATAATGATGCAAATTTTAGAGACACCTTTTCAATAACACAGAAGTAGCCCTCGCTCAAGTAAAACCCTATTATTTGAAGATACATGAAGAACGAAGTACTGTGCAGAGGTTTGAAGTATACTCTTTCTCCAAGTTCTATAAACCTAAATTTGTACTCAATGCATCACCATCTTAGATCTAGTTCTAGACCAAGAAATAGAACTAGTTCTAGTTCTCCGAGAGTTTGTTTTTACTCTTTACATTATGAAGCTAATCTCCAGGCTAAAATTTAGAGGGACAATATAAGTACTTCACTATGTGATCATCTTCTCTATAGTAGCCATCATTGAAAGACGTTATTGGAAGCCAAATCAATACTCTTGATATATTCTCTTTCCTTTTACAAGTTATCCTCTATGCTTTATTTCTGCGATCCAAAAGTCTATATCCTAATTTGAGACTATGGTTTGAAGCATCTTTCCAAAAGTTCTGTAGGTTGAATCCTAAAGGAATCTAGGACCAAGACTGAAAGAATACAACCTACATCTCTTTGAAGCTAATCTCTCGACCAAGTTACAGAAACAAGCACTTGTGATGACACCAAACAGTTACATGTGACTATAATACATGACATTACAATATTCTTTGTGATTTATGGAAGAAGATGAAATAATATCCAATGAAGTTTGAAACCTCTTAACCATCTATTGTAACTCGCTCTTGCTTAAGGTTGAAGGTCAAGTTTATGATAATCATCTTTACAAAAGGATAAATATTTTATGGGCAAATGAAGGTAGAAAATGAAGCAGAACAGAATTTGGAAGAGTACCGTATATATGTAACATGTGATCTGAAGTATCAAGATCATATGACAATAATTTTTTTGAAGCATCTAATCTCAAAATATTGGGAGAATTGTTTACAATAGAAAAGCACAAGAAGCATTCACGATAGATTTGAACCTATGACTTCTTTGGTGGCATCTGAATCATTTATGGCATTATAGTATACTGAATTTTTGTGACACTCTGACATACAAGTTTTGAAATATTTGTGGCATTATGCCTATGTGGTAGTTGAGTTCTATGACATATCTTTCTCTTTATATGATTCTTTATGGCCTGATTCATTGTGCTAAAATGAATGTCAAAAGGTACATAATGATGCAAATTTTAGATACACCTTTTCAATAACGCAGAAGTAGCCCTCACTCAAGTAAAACCCTATTATTTGAAGATACATTAAGAACGAATTATTGTGCGGAGGTTTGAAGTATACTCTTTCTCCAAGTTCTATAACCCTAAATTTGTACTCAATGCATCGCCATCTCAGATCTAGTTCTAGACCAAGAAATAGAACTAGTTCTAGTTCTCCGAGAGTTTGTTTTTACTCTTTACATTATGAAGCTAATCTCTAGGCTAAACTTTAGAGGGACAATATAAGTACTTCACTATGTGATCCAAGATATATTTACTAAGGCAAAGTCCCGAGGAGGGTTGACTTAGGATGTACCAGATCAATACTTTCTCTGGATTGTAGCCTTCAATCCAAGTACCCAGTACCAGATCGATACTTTCTTTTAATACCGCTCATGCCTTTTGCAGAGACTTGCCAAAGGCTATGGAGGTAATGGGGTTCTTAATTATGTTGTAATTGCAGTCCCATCTGCTCCACCAACATCAGGGACTTCTCCAACAAATACTACAGGATATGATTTGAAATTTTGTCATACCTTGTTCGATTATTAAGGCGTTGTTTACTCATGTCACAATCTGTCTAAGACGACACTTTCTGGCATGAATTTAGCTAATTTTTTTATCAAAAAATTTAATCAATAGTGGAATAGTGGAAGTGTTTGAATTGTTGTGTATTTTTTTTTATAAAGATGGTAATGGATTTAGCATTATGGTATGACTTGAGGCTGAGTCCAACCCAGAAACAAGTCGGCTTGGATTCCAAACAGAGAAGAGTCAAACTTGAGAATCCAACTCAAATCAGAGGGAATGAACATATTTTATGGTAAGAACGAAAAGACAAATAAGAAAAGCCTATTTAAAGGGAAATGCCTTACCCAGATACCAAAAGAAGGAACTGAATGATCGTTTTACAGTACATTGGATTTGATCTGAGTTCAACTGACCAGGAAACCTTAGGCAACAGGTAACTCCGCTCATGGTTGCCGAGATCAGGTGGTTCAAGTCACCCACTGCATGGACACACAAATCAATAGAATGTTAGTTATGGGTTTTTTCCCCAAAATAATCACTCCCCTGTATCACTCAAGCTGTAGAATATCTTCACATCAATCACATCAATCCTAATATCTTCATCAAAAAACTTCAATCCTAATATCTTCACATCAATCCTAATATCTTCACATCAATCCTAATATCTTCATCGAAAAACTTCTCACGCCGAGAATTTTTCGCAGACGAAGAAATATCACAAGAAGAAAAAATTATAAGATACATTGACATATTAACTGAAAATCTAATTGGTGATAAAAATACGAAATCTAGGTAATCAAAAACCCACACAACAAACAAAAACCCACATCATTTTAGCAAATGAAATCCTACATTTCAAAAACACAAGGTTAAGGATTCGAATCTGAAAAAGACACATACCTTGCAGGCAATCACAGTTCTCAGCCTCCTTCCTAACGACATCAAGTAATAAAAATTAACCCTTTCAAGCTGTAGATCTGAAGTGCCCTCATATCTCCCAGTAGGATCGATCCCGTGTTCTTCACAGACCGCTTCCCAGAACTTGGAGCCGATCTGGTTGCCACATTGACCCCCCTGAATGTGAAGGATCTCTCGCATTTTTTCTATCGATCCAACTCAAATTTGGATCATATCCTCCCTCCTTTGGACAAACCATGCAACCGGAGGGAAATGAACGAGGGAAATCGAAACTTTTGATATTTGAATTTTTTTTACATTTTGAAATGAAACACGTGTGTTTTGTTAAGGCCACTCAAATTAATTTAAAAATAAATATTTTTTAATAATTATAATCATTTTTAAATAATTAAAATAATTTCTAGATAATTAAATGTTTGTTTATTTTGATTGTTTAAAAATATTTACAATAAAAAAAATAAAACATATCTTTTTGAGAAGCAATTAAAGTTATATGAGTAAATAATGGACTGATTTTTGCATATAGTAATCCTTCTACCCTACTAAATCATCGTGCTTTATTAAAAGGAGTTTTAAACTTTACACTATTAAATTATGTTGTATTGTAAATATTTGGAGTTTTAATCTCTTTTTTATATATATATTTTTTCTTTATAATTTATGTATTATTTTTTCCTTATTTTTAAGTATTACTTTAAAAGTGAAATTTACATTTTTTTTCTTTAATGATAGTAATCTATGTATTCATTCATTCAAATTAGATACATTTTCTATAATAAATAATAGTGTAGTCTAATTAATAGATGAAATGGTTTTTTTGATTGAAACCTCACAATATCAAGATTGTGATTTCTTATTGTTTATAATCAATTTTTGAATACATAAATGAATTAAACACCTTAAAAATCTCTTTAGAAATTAAAACTTAATAAATTAAATAATTTAAACTAGTTTGGGTAAATAAGTGGTATTGTTGATTATAAATAATTATTAATGAGATTAAATCTAAGACATTTATTTAAATTATTAATTATATAAAATTGTTGAATTTTTATTTCATAAACTAAGGATTTTGGTTAATTTTTTAATCTAGTTATGTGATATTAAAGATGAATTATGGCAAACGGGTTGCCCGAACATGCACAAGGCACCCGGGTGGTCACAACTTAGCAAAACTGATACGGCACCCTCGAACGAAATAGCCTGACCCGACCCGAACGCGCTTGATCGGGTGACCTCACACGGCGCGACACGAAGCGCCCGAACGAACGATGCCACAAGGGAGAAAACAGAAAATGGGCCACCCGAACGTTCACAAGGCACTCGGGCGGTCACAACTTAGCAAAACTGATACGGGCGCCCTCGAACGAAACGACCTGACCTGAAAGCGCCACGTCGGGCGACCTCACACGGGGCGACACGGCGCGCCCAAACGAATGATGCCACAAGGGAGCAAATGGAAAACGGGCCACCCGAACGTGCACAAGGCACCCAGGCATTCACAACTTAACAAAACTGATACAGACACCCTCAAATGAAACGACCCGACCCGAACGCGCCTGATCGAGCGACCTCACACGGCGCGACACGACGCACCCGAATGAACAATTCCACAAGGGAGAAAATGGAAAACAGACCACCCGAACGTGCACAAGACACCCGGGCGGTCACAACTTAGCAAAAATGATACGGTCGCCCTCGAACGAAACGGCCCAACCCGACTCGAACGCGCCTGGTCGGGCGACCTCACACGACGCGCCCGAACAATTGATGCCACAAGGGAGAAAATGGAAAACGGGTTGCCCGAACGTGCACAAGGCACCCAGGCGGTCACAACTTAGCAAAACTGATATGGGCACCCTCAAACGAAACAGCCCGACCTGACCCGAACACGCCCGGTCGGGCGACCTCACACGGTGCGACATGACACCGCGCCCGAACGAACGATGCCACAAGGGAGAAAAAAACAAACGGGCCACCTGAACATGCACAAGCTGGCACCTGGGTGGTCACAACTTAGCAAAACTAATATGGGCGCCCTCGAACGAAATGGCCCGACCCGAACGCGCCCGGTCGGGCGACCACACACGGCGCGACACGGCGCGCCCAAACGAACAATGCCACAAGGGAGAAAATGGAAAATAGGTCACCTGAACATGCACAAGACACCCGGGCAGTCACAACTTAGCAAAACTGATACGGGCGCCCTTGAACGAAATGACCCGACCCGAACACGCCCGGTCGGGCTACCTCACATGGCGCGACACGACGCGCCCAACCAAACGATGCCACAAGGGAGAAAACGATAAACGGGCCGCCAAAACATGCACAACGCACCCGGGTGATCACAACTTAGCAAAACTGATACGGGCGCCCTCGAATGAAACGACCCGACTCGACCCGAACGCGCCCGGTCGGGCGACCTCACACGACGCGCCCGACCGAATGATGCCACAAGGGAGAAAATAGAAAACGGGCCCCCTGAACATGCACAAGGCACTCGGGCGATCACAACTTAGAAAAACTGATACAGGCGCCCTCGAACAAAACGGCCCGACCCGACTCGAACGCGCTCGGTCATGCGACCTCACACGGCGCGACACGAAGCACCCGAACGAATGATGCCATAAGGGAGAAAATGGAAAACGGGCCACTCGAACGTGCACAAGGCCCCCGGGCGGTCACAACTTAACAAAACTGATACGAGCAGCCTCGAATGAAACGGCCCGACCCGAACGTGCCCGATCAAGCGACCTCATATGGCGCGACACGACGCGCCTGACCGAATGAATATGCCACAAGGGAGAAAATAGAAAACGGGCCACTTGAACATGCACATGGCACCGGGACGGTCACAACTTAGAAAAATTGATACAGGTGCCCTTGAACAAAATGACCCGACCCGAACGCACCTGGTCAGGCGACCTCACATGGCGCGACATGGCACACCCGAACGAACGATGCACAAGGGATCAAACGAAAAACGGGCCGAACGAATGTGCACAAGGCACCCGGGTGGTCACAACTTAGCAAAACTAATACGGGCGCCCTCGAATGAAACAACGCGACCCAACCCGAACGCGCCAGGTCGGGCGACCTCACACGGTGCGACACGAGTGCCCGAACGAACGATGCCACAAGGGAGCAAACGGAAAACAAGCCACCTGAACATGCAGAAGGCACCTGGGCGGTCACAACTTAGCAAAACTGATACGGGCGCCCTCGAACGAAATGACCCGACCCGAATGCGCCTGGTCGGGGACCTCACACAGCGCGACACGGCGCGCTCGAACAAACGATGCCACAAGGGAGAAAATGGAAAACATGCCACCTGAACGTGCACAAGGCACCTGGGTGGTCATAACTTAGTAAAACTGATACAGGCGTCCTCGAACGAAACGGCTCGACCCGACCCAAACGCACCCGGTCGGGCGACCTCACATGGCGCGACACAACGCGCCTGACCAAACGATGCCACAAGGAATAAAATGGAAAACGGGCCGCCCAAACGTGCACAAGGCACCTGGGCGGTCACAACTTATCAAAACTAATACGGGCGCCCTCCAACGAAACGACCCGATCAGACTCGAACGCGCTCGGTCGGGCGACCTCACACGGTGCGACACGACACCGCGCCCAAATGAACGATGCCACAAGGGAGAAAATAGAAAATAGGCCACCCGAACATGCACAAGGCACCCAGGCAGTCACAACTTAGCAAAACTAATACGGGCGCCCTCGAACGAAACGACTCGACCCGAACGCGCTCGGTTGGGCGACCTCGCACGGCGCGACACAACACGCCCAAACGAACGATGCCACAAGGGAGAAAACGGAAAATAGGCCACCTGAACATGCACAATACACATGGGCGGACACAACTTAGCAAAACTGATACGGGCGCCCTCGAACGAAACGGCCCGACCTGACTCGAACGCGCCCGGTCGAGCGACCTCACACAACGCGACACGACGCACCCGAACAAATGATGCCACAAGGGAGAAAAATGCAAATGGGCCACCCGAACGTGCACAAGGTACCCAGGCGGTCACCACTTAACAAAACTGATACGAGCGCCCTCGAACGAAACGACCCGACCAAACCCGAATGCGCCCGGTCGGGCGACCGCACACGACGCGCCCGACCGAACGATGCCACAAGGGAGCAAACGGAAAACGGGCCACCCAAATGTGCACAAGGCACCCGAGCGATCACAACTTAGCAAAACTGATACTGGCGCCCTCGAACGAAATGGCCTGACTCGACCCGAACGTGCCCGGTCAGGCGACCTCACACGGCGTGGCACGACGCGCCCAAACGAATGATGCCACAAGGGAGAAAATGGCAAATGAGCCACTCGAACGTGCACAAGGCACCCGAGCGGTCACAACTTAGCAAAACTGATATGGGTGCCCTCGAACGAAACGACCCGACCCGACCCGAACGTGCCCGGTCGGGCGACCTCACACGGTGCGACACGGCGTGCCTGACCAAACGATGCCACAAGGGAGAAAATAGAAAATGGGCCGCCTGAACGTGCACAAGGCACCGGGGTGGTCACAACTTAGCAAAACTGATATGGGCGCCCTCGAACGAAATGGCCTGACCCGACCTGAACGCGCCCAGTCGGGTGACCTCACACGGTGCGATACGACGCGCCCGAACAAACGATGCCACAGGGGAGAAAATGGAAAATGGGCCACCTGAACGTGCACAAGGCACCCGTGCGGTCACAACTTAGCAAAACTGATACGGGCGCCCTCGAATGAAACGACCCGACCCTAACGCGCCCGGTCGGACGACCTCACACGCCGCGACACAACGCGCCCGACCGAACGATGCCACAAGGGATAAAATGACAAACGAGCCACCCAAACGTTCACAAGGCACCTAGGTGGTCACAACTTAGCAAAAGTGATACGAGCACCCTCGAATGAAATGCCCTGACCCGACTCGAATGCGCCCGGTTGGGCAACCTCACACGGCGCGACATGATGCGCCCGACCGAATGATGCCACAAGGGAGCAAATGGAAAACGGGCCACCCGAACGTGCATAAGGCACCCGAGCGGTCACAACTTAACAAAACTGATACGAGTTGCCTCGAACGAAACGACCCAACTTGAACGCGCCTGATCGGGTAACCTCACACGGCGCGACATGACGCGCATGATCGAATGAATATGCCACAAGGGAGCAAACAACAAATGGGCCGCCCGAACGTGCACAAGGCACCTGGGCGGTCAGAACTTAGTAAAACTGATATAGGTGCCCTCGAAAAAAATGGCCCGACTCGAACATGCCTAGTCGGGCGACCTCACATGGCGCGACACAGCGCGCCCGACCGAACGATGCCACAAGGGAGAAAATGGAAAACGGGCCGCCCGAACGTGCACACGGCACTTGGGCTGTCACAACTTAGCAAAACTGATACGGGCGCCCTCGAATGAAACAACTTGACCCAAACACGCCCGGTCGAACGACCTCGCACAGCACGACACGAAGCGCCCAACCGAGCGATGCCACAAGGGAGAAAACAGTAAACAGGCCGCCCAAACGTGCACAAGGCACCATGGCGGTCACAACCTAGCAAAACTAATATGGGCACCCTTGAAAGAAACAGCCCGAACCTAACGTGTCTGGTCGGGCGACCTCACACGACGCGACACTGTGTGCCTGACTGAACGATGCAACAAGGGAGAAAACGAAAAACAGGTCGCTCGAATGTGCACAAGGCACTCGGGCGGTCACAACTTAGCAAAACTAATACAGGCACCCTCGAACGAAATGGCCCAACCCGAACATGCCCGGTTGGGCGACCTCACACGGTGTGACACGACGCGCCCGACTGAACGAATATGCCACAAGGGAGCAAACAATAAACGGGCCTATGGTGTATGACTGCAGGTGAAGCCACCTGATGGTGTATGACTGCGGGTGTTTTGTGGTCGGTAGGCCTCGCTGATTCACAACCTTTGCTGAAATGAGGTTCTTTTGGCTCTTTTTTTCGACAATGAACTGCAGTAGAGAACCCTTCACCCACATCTATGAGTGGAAGAGGCGATCCCCCTCCTCTGGATCTTCGGGCTCATCCTTATGGATCTTGGTGGTAGTAACAGTGGCACTGGGCTTTGCATCAATCATATGCTTCCCTTTGTCATTCCCCTTCATCAATCATATGCTTCCCTTTGTCATTCCCCTTATCAGGTTCTGACTTAGAATCAGAGCATGCATCTTGTTAGCACTCATTTTTTCACCCTCGAAATTTGTCTTTCATGATCATTTTTTGGCTATGATTCCTTATGCCTTCACTATATTCACCATTTTCCATCGTTATCATATACCTCGATTTTTCTAAAAAGCCCTAAATTACCCCAATCCGGCCATTTGCATGCTAAAATATATGAAATCCTATTTTTCCTAAACTACCTTAATGATTGTCCTATCTATTTCCCTCTTTTGCCATTTTTGTAAAAAATCTCAAAATGCCCTAATCCTATTGTATTCTAGCTTATTTTATTACGTAAATAAAAAAGTGTATATCAATTTTATATTTAATATAAAATTCTTCGTATTCTAGCTTATTTTATTGGGCAAATAAAAAAGTGTATATCAATTTTATATTTAATATAAATTTGTTTATATTTTTAATAAAATTGTGGGCTTTTTACTCCCAATAAAAATGTGTATATCAATTTTAAATTTAATATAAAATTGTTTATATTTTTAATAAAATTGTGGGCTTTTTACAAATTGTTTATATTTTTAATAAAATTGTAGGCTTTTACAAATTGTTTATATTTTTAATAAAATTGTGGGCTTTTTACTCCGTTGAGCCCCTGGCTTAGCCCAAGAACCTACACTAATCACCACAGGACCGAGGCCAAGAACCACAAGCTAAACCACAACCAAATCCAAGTCATGAGGGGAGGGGCCGAGCGCATGCGCTGAGTCCCAATTGATTGTATGAGTGTGCATAGCATTCGGCTCGTAGTCGAAACATGTAAAACCTCAACACGTATATAAACACCAATATCTCTTATACGCCCGGTGAATATGGGATTATCCCACCGAACACCTTTGCCACCAACCATTGCAAGAGCGACACTCTGCCACCAACCGTTGCAAGAGCGACACATTGCCATCAACCGTCACAAGAGCGACACTGTGCCACCAACCGTTGCAAGAGCGACACTTTGCCACCAACCGTCGCAAGAGCGACACTTTGCCACCAATTGTTGCAATAGTGATGCCTTCCTCTAAACGTTGCAATAGCGACACCTTCCTCTAAACATCGCAATAGCGACACCTTGTCTCTGTAACGTTGCAATAACGACATTTTTCAGAAATCTGTCACAATTACGATGTTTTTTTGCAAACGTCACAAGACTGACACTTACCTCTAGGTGTTGCAATACCGACACTCGTCTCCAAACGTCGGTATAGCGACACTTTGTGGCGAGATTTGAAAAATTGATAAAATTTGGGGAAATTTCTGACATTTCGTCAAAAGTTTTGGAACTAAAGTGTCGGAATTTCCGCCAAATGTACTAGTGTTTGCATTACCGCCGCCCACGACGTCAACAGAAATTGCAAGCATAAAGACCTGCTACATGATCTCTTCCACTCTATCTGGCTTAAGGGAGAGTATGGGTGATTATGATATTTCTATGTTGGATGATGTTTTACCGCCTAGCCCTATTGAGCTAGCATAACAATCAATCTATTTGGCTTCGGGGGCAAATCCGAAATCAGCGTCGCCGAGTGTTTGGGTTGATCATTCATTAGATTTTGGCACTCCATCTAATCCATTTTCCTCAAAATTTTTGACAAATGAAAATATTTTGGAAGCTATGACGTCAGAAGGAGAACCATGGGAAGATTATCATCATCGTTCCCATCTTCCTGATTATGAAGAAAATAATCTCAATGAACTATATCACCCATCCATCAAAACTTTATTTTCGAATTATTTATCGAATAATGCAATTGAATATGAGCAAAATTTATCAAATATCGAATAAACTATTTCTATCGATATTTTGACCAAACCTGGCATTGTCGAAAATATTCATGTCGGCATACCTTGTTCTCCATCAGAACTTGATTCATGTCGCTTTATTTTTCATGAATTTCGTGACATATTCGCTTGTTATTAGGAGGAAATTGGAGGCATAAATACTAGTATAGTTGAACACACTATTAATATGTATCCTAATGTCAAACTGGTGTGTCAACGACTTCGTCTTGTTCATCCGAAGAAAGCTGCTACCATAAAAGCAGAAGTTGAATTTTTTTTGCATGCTGGTTTCATTTACCCTGTTCCGCTAACTGAGTGGGTTTCCAATATCGTTCCTATTATGAAAAAACAAGGAACCATTAGAGTGTGCGTCGACTATCGGTATGTCAATCAAGCTTGTCCAAAAGACAACTATCCTACTCCCTTTATCGACCAAATTATTGATGATTGTGCTGAATGCGAAATTTTTTCATTCATGGATGGATTTTTTGGCTACAATCAAATCAATATCCACCCAGATGACCAATATAAGACAACATTCATCTGTCCCTGGGGCACATTCACGAATAGGAAACTTCCATTTGGTTTAAACAACGTTGGGGAAACTTTTCAGAGAGCAATGGATTATGCTTTCAACGACATCAAGCACATTGTTCAACCATATCTAGATGATTTACCAGCGCATTCACGAAATCAGACTGATCACCCGATGAATTTGAGAGCCATTTTCTTATGCTGCCAACACCACAAGATACGCCTCAATCCACACAAATGTGTGTTTTGTGTTGGTTCTGGTCGATTTCTTAGATTCATAGTCTCAAAAGAAGGAATTCGAATAAACCCATTGAAGGTACATGCCATTCTTGATTTCCCTGCACCATAAATCTTACTTCAGATATATAAACTTCAAGGAAAGGCTAACTTCCTGAGAAGGTTCATTCCAAACTACGCTGAAATGGCTAAAGGATTTACTCGACTATTGAAAAAGGGGGTTCCCTTCCATTGGGACCAAGTTGCGCAAGCTTCTTTTGATGTTGTCAAGGACCATCTTGTCCAAGTGTCATTAATGTATCCTCCTAATTATCAAAATGATTATTTCCTATATATCGTCGCGGATGAAATGACCATCGCTATGGTTTTTGTCCAAGTAGAAGATGGAATTGAACATCCGATCTATATTTGAGTTGTAATCTCAATGATACGTAAGTTAAGTACTCGTATGTGGAAAAGCTTGCTTGGTAACTTTTCAAGTTGTCCAAAGATTTCTCCATTAAATCCTGCTCTGAAAAACCACAATGGTTTTGGATTGCAACCCCATGACTTACATCTTATCACATCAATTGCTGGGGGGAAAATATTCAAAATGGATTGTCATTTTGGGGGAATTGGATTTGGAATTCATCAAATCCAAGTCAAAGAAATATTTAGTTTTGGCTGAGCTTCTCTGTGACCTTCCCTCTGATAGTACGGCTACTACGTTGGAACCATCTATTCTAGACGAGTCTCTATTTCTAATCGGATCATCTGATCCCTGGTATGGAGATTTCATCATTTATCTCCAAACCCAAAATTTTCGACTTAATACCTCTCGCTCTGATCAGTGACGTATTCGATACCAAGCCAAAGATTATCTGATCGTCGACTATACACTTTATCGTCGTGGTGTCAATGCCATTTTAAGGAGGTGCATCACTCATTAGGAGGCCGAAAAAGTGTTAAATGATTGCCATGTTGGGGCTTGTGGTGGACATTTATCTGGATATGCTACCACGCAGAAGATACTCCACGCTGGTTACTTTTGGCCTAATATTTTTTGAGATTGCATCCTCGGATTCATAAGTTGCCATGCATGCCTGATTTTTTGATGCAAGGGCATTAGGCTCAAGACAATACTTTGTACATAGATAGACATAGGGGGGTCTCATGTTTTTTATTTCTGATGTAATTGTTAATATTTGAGTGATTTTAATAAATTTAGTGAGAAAATTGTAAATGTCTCCAAATGATTGGAGGACATGAGAGAAGTCAATCAGTTAGAGTATGAAGAGTCTGTTTCAGTTTATCTAGGAGTTAGGCTAATTTTAGGCTAATTTGAGAATTCCAAGAGTTGTTGAGTCATCGTAGGAACTGGATCGGTTCATTACCATCCTGTATAAGAATAAACCTCTTTGGCAGAGTCCTGCAGACCTGCACAGAGTTGTATAGAGCTAGGGAGCCAGAGAGGCAGAGTAGGAGAATAGGAGGCCATTAAATTAGAAGATTTGGCCGAGGACCGGAAGACTGTAAGAAATTTCACTTATAAATGAAGAAACTGTACCAGCTTTACCTGTGCATTTGTTGATTTAGTTCTATATGAGAATGCTTGAATCCCCACGATTACTGTATGAATGGGCTTTGAATTCCAATAGATAAATGTATGAGCAATGCGGAATGTAACCTCTTAAATTTGGGGTTTAAGTGCCTTCTGTGTGTCAGTGGAGAAATCGGCTTCATGTCGATATTGTGATGGAATGCGCTTAGAATTTTCAATCGAATTTTGTGTGTTTTGTTGATAGATGTAGGAATAAGGATTCCATGTATAAGGGCAAGAAGAACCCCCTGTATGAATAGAATGTGGTTTTGAATTACCTTTAGTATGGCATGGAGAGATTTCAAATGATTGATTAAACCACAGTGGAATCGAAGGGTCGGTTAAATATCCTTGGAAAGGCTAAGTAGATGCACAAAACACATCTATAATGAAGTTGTATGGTGCGAGTGAGAACAATCACTTATTGAATGCATGTGTTAATATGGAGTACTGATGATAACTCTGCATACATCAATTGTGTATATACGGTGAGTGGGAGCCTAAATTTGAAGTCATATATGATGATCTCACTGTATTTATAACGATATCACAACGTCGTATTAGAATGCTAATGAAACCAAGGTTAACACGTGAAGAAGCGGAGTTTGTTTATAATAAGGCATTGAAAAGTTGGGCGGAACTTTGAACAAGGAGAGTTTGTTTATAATAAGGCGTTGAAGAGTTGGGCGAAAATTTGAACAAGGAGAGGCGGAACCATGAGAAGCTACAATAAGGGCGATTTCAGAGGATGAAACCAACGGGTTCGCGTTATTTAAAAGTGGTAAGGAGAATTGTTGAAAAAAACGCGATATACGTCTTTGCCTGACGTGTGGCCAAAAGTGGGTTGGAAAAACCACTCTCATCGCGTTTTTTTTTAGCGTTAACGCTCAGACGATAAAAAAATGTGAAACTTCATTATGTTCGTTGGATCGTTGATTGGAGCACGAAAACTCCTCCACCGTCAGATGTGAATGGAAAATTACGTGGCTGTGGGACCAGAAAATGTGCATCGGCATTGGGTGACAAACCAAGGTATGTTGCAATATTAATGTGTTTGCGAAGTTGGTTTGATATATGTTGTGGGGTCCAATATATAATATGGAGCGTGGTGATATGTCGGGTTTAACCAAGGGATAGAGTGTCAAAATTTATATGGACAAGTTTGAAGTCTGGCAAACCAAACATATGTCGATACTTTGGTTTGACTTTCTCAAGGCCAAAATTAATAAGACACCCTCTTAGATGGTGGATGAATAAAGCATTGCCGCATATGTTAATATATGGGTTTATTAAAAATCCGGATTTCGATGAGGTATGAAATCGAAGTTATACTTTGGTTTTGTTAGAACGAATATTGATTCGAACCATATGGAATGTTTTATAATGTGGCGACGCTCTATAAATGAAGAGTAGGTTGTATTTTGTGGGTTTTGTAACCACGAGACTAAGGCAACTTCCACTTTAGTATTTAAATTGACAAGTACAGAAAACAAAATATTGAATAGGATAGATTGAGAGTTTTTAAAGGATTGAAACTTGGGATTCATTTATATACACAGCTTGAGATTGAAAATATGAGTAAAGTGGGGACCGTGGGTTTTACCAGACATCATTTTTTATCGTAAAATCTGCAAACCGCCAGCTCCAATACAACCTGTTGTCTCTACTGGACCATTTACGAAATGGGGTATTGACTTCATGAACTGTAACCCTCCTTCGTCCAGGGGGCATGGTTATATTATTTTTCGCAGTCGACTATTTTACCAAATAGGCCGAAGCGATGCCTACATTCAACAACATAGGACAAACAGTTGCATTGTTTTTCTTCAACCATGTTATTGCACAGTTTGGGGTCCCACAAGCTATAGTTATGGATCATGGGAAGCATTTTCGCAACCATATGATGTCTGAATTAACTGCCAAGTTAGGATTGTCACATGATAATTCTACTCCTTAATATCCACAATCAAATGGACAAGTTGAGGTTATTAAAAAATTCTTAAACGAATGCTTCAACGAATGGTAGGAGTCCGTAAAAGGAAATCGCACTTGATACTGTACTTCGCCTTGTGGGCGTATCGAACCTCAGTGAGAAATGCAACCGGATTCACTCCGTTTCAATTGGTGTATGGTATGGAAGTTATCTTACCAATCCAATGTGAAATATCATCGTTAAAACTCGCGATAGACTTGTTACCTGACACCTTAGAAGAAGAAGAGTGTCTCCTTAACCTCATCCATCTAGATGAAATGCGTTGTGAAGCCCAATTGGCCAACAAAGCGCATAAGAGACGTATAAAGGCGTAATACGACAAAAATGTATAGCCTCGCATCTACTCAGAGGGTGACTTGGTCCTTCTTTATGATCAAGAAGCTAATGTAATAGGTACAGGGAAATTCAAACCATTATGGAATGGCCCCTATATTGTCAAAAGAGTTCTTGCTAAGGGTGCCTACAAGTTAGTTGACTACGATGGAATTCCATTGGCACAACCTAGAAATCGGTTGTATTTGAAACATTACTATGCTTAATCATGAGTGTAGTAATTTTTTGTATTATATTGTTTATATGTTGTTGATTTTCATTCACTATCTTAATTTGTTTTTTAGATTTTTCTTGACGTTAGTAATCTTCTTTACATTTCATCGCAAATGACTGAATCTTCAGAACCATTTGTTGGATATGTTGATGGTGCTAGTCGTAGTACGCAGAATCTATCCTCTGCAGCGTGGGCCATTTTCGCTCCGAACAACGAGTTAGTGAGTTTTCAAGGGATTTGTATCGGTAGATCAATGAACAATATCGTTGAGTATAGCGCGTTGATTGAATTTCTCATTGATGCCATTTCATTTGGTATTAACCGCATAATCATAAGGTTAGACTCACAAATGGTGGTATTACAACTTACTAGTATTTATACTGTTAAAAATCCAACACTTCTTAGATTGTTCCTAAGAGTTCGATTTTTGGAGAGACATTTTGATTTCATTAAATATCAACATATTTCCAAAAATTTGAACACTTTAACTAATTCATTAGCTAATCAAGTTTTAGATAGACATTTGCGACATAGGTAAAGAAAACATTCACATCATTGAATAGGATTGTACATTAAACATAGGAAAAACTCTGAAAACATATAGATAGATAGTTATAGTTTTTTTACAAAATTTGTGACCAAGACACATTGGTCATCTGACCTCAAAATATATGCAAAATGTCACAAGTAAACTAGTGGTGCTCATGGTAACATGCTATAGATCTAGCAATCCTACGAAGCAACTTCCTCCAACGGTTAGGAGCCCCGTTAGTGTGTCACTGCAGTTGCATGGGAAGCTCTTCGGTCCGGCAATCTGGAATCCAGAAAGTCAACCCCTTTATGTGCTGCTGAAGCTTAGCCTAAGTCTCAGCCATATCAAGGTCCTGAAGGACTGCTCTCCTGACAGCCCTCTCTGCTGGCGCATCTGCTTCGCACTCTAGTTCCTCTATTGGTTGAACGTGACCAATATCTGCATTACATTAAAAATTTAGTTTAGTCTTGGAAAGAAATCAAAACACAAAAACAATGTATAAACCTTATAAAATCAAAAAACATGGTCAAATCATTCTTACCTATTGCACCCCACTGAGCGCCTTCTGGTAATACTAGATTTGGATCTCCTCGGAAGTTGATGCCTGCATATGCATACTCATCGATGGCAACTATCTATCACCGAAACTAGGCGAAGAATGCAGTCGAGAACACAACGATCGATTTCCCTGCATGCCGACCCATGAGTACTACCCATCTCTGCATTCGAGGATCTCTAGGACTAGATATATCCAATGTTACATGTTGTGGCTGCATCAATGGAATTCGTTCCAAAGCGAAGGAGATAAGGATTGAACCATAGCTGAAGTTTTTCTTCCTTCCTCCCTTTGCTTTATTCAGTTGTTCCTTTATCTGAGATAGAACATCTTCAGACCAGTTGAAGACTATTGGCTCTAAGCACTCTAGCGCATATTGCATATACGATATGTTCGCTACATGTAGTGTAACAGTGCCAACAAGTTTAGCGATCATGAAAAGGATGGTTCTCAAAGGCAAATCCCTGACATCTCGGATGTTTATTTTTCCATCTTTGCTAGGTTATTCCCCTGGATAGAAATATTGCATAACATAATCCCTCACTGTCACTCCTCCAACGGTAGACCCTGTGAGAGAAATGGGAAAACCTTTCCTCGACAAACCTGTGAGAAAATACACATCCTCAACTGTTATGGGAACCACTTTGTTCTTAATCTGAAATGCCTCTATCGCCAGATCCCATGCTCGAACTAAGAACTCCAAGAGTTCTATTTTTTGCCTCATTCCTGACAATTTCAAGAACTTAAGTAGTCCACAATCTCTTAGGGCTCTTACAGTATCCGGATCATTCAAGGCAATCATATCTTGTTCTTCATGTTCTATTTACCTCCATGTAATCGTCATTGTAATCCGATGGAAACCTGAAAATCAACCATAAGATCCATTATATTCCAATAATTGCAAAAAATTAGGCAAATGTTGAACACACCATGAAAAATAAAAACTTGAACTACGCCCAATGCACTCCCTAGGCTGAGATAGTGCCTTGTACATGTAGGTACCCTTCATTTTACCTACTACGCAACACAGGTTTCGACATTTAGGGGTGCGTTTCCCTCATTTTGGGTAGAATTTACCCTAGGGGCCTCAAAACCATAAAAATTTGCAAAGAATGGAAATGAAATGAATACTAAAGGAAAGAGGATGTTCATGGCACTAACTTGGATCAAACGGCGACAAAATCTATCCACAGAAACGACCGTAATCAACAACTGAACTTTGGGGTAAAAATCAGGTTCATAGCTCCAAAATGAAAATGGTAACTATGGAATGGTAAAAATGAATAGTGAAACTACTTTTTATAGTCATTTAATTATTTGCAAGTTAAATTTATTGCTATGACTATAGTTTTATTATGTTTTTATCATGAAAAAGGTATTTTTAGTCTATTTGATGTTGTTCTGAACAGGAAATACAACTGATGAATATATTAGTTGTGCAGATTTATTCAAAGAATGACTTGACCACAAAGCATACTTTTTCTCCTTATTTTTCGATCTTTGTTAAAAACGAAAAAATGATTTGAAGCGCACTTTTATCTCTATTTCGAGCTTCGATAACAGCGAAAAAGGAATCCCTGGAGTCTTCTTTCAGCTCTTTTCAGACTTCGATAATATGAAAATATTGCCGAGCACTTGTCTTTTCGAGCTCGTTAAAGTAAAATAATTGATATCTACTCAGTATAAGTTTAACCCTTTTCCGGACTGAGATGGATTATTTACGAAAAAGGAATACCTTGGTTAAACATGGCCAAAGAGGTTCTCTCAGATATTATTTTACACTTTTTTCGGATCTGAGTGAAAAATTTACGAAAAAGTACTTTTGGAGTTATCTTTCATCATCTTTTTCAGACTCTCTAAATATGAAAAAGGACTGGACTATCACTATTTTTAAGCTCGTTAAAACATAAAATAGCAACGGGCTTGTCGATCATTGCAAGAAACGAGTTTCATTAATCGCTAGAATCGTTAAATTATTAAATAGCTATACATTATTCACCCGAAGGGTTGAATTATAGATAAATCATGCTTCCCTAGACAGTTGCTAGCCTAGAACAATATTTGAAAGACTATACGACTATTTCTCCTAACTCAGAACAGATACACAGAGAGGATTGGAGGCTTACTTGTTCAGTCGCTTCCAAATGGTTCCTTCTGTCACTTTCGTTGCAGCGTCAAATTCAAGTGGTTTGTGAGTTTAATGCCTCATGCAAGAAAGAACATTGAAACAAAAAAAGATGCAATAATATAGATATCTATTCAAGCTAGTTAGCTAAATCAGTAAAGCATAAACCATATACATCAACCAAGATCTTGCAATATGGAAAATCAAAGTCAATATAGATGCATATAGGGAAAAATAAGAAGTAATCTTTATTGATGATAGAAGGAGAGGTTACAACCTAGTGACTGATTTGAAGTGACCTTCCAGCAACGTTCCCAAGCCTCATCATAGTATAAATATCTCCAGCAGCAGTTTCACAAATCTAGCTCTCAATTGAAAATCCTCTAGCATTTCTCTACTCAAATTATTCCTTCTAAAACACTTAGATCTCTGCTGAATTTATAGATGAACTGTAGGTTGTTTTGCAATCAATAAATTTCCAAAAATAGGCAAGACATGTTTCCACTCATGTAGATGTCAAATGGACACTTGGATCCGAAGCTTGACACATGTGAACTCTTCTAGAAGGCACTAGCCAAGTGGAGATTCTAGAAAAATGAAAATTTCGCTGCCAATGTGACCAACACACCTGTGAATGTCAGGAAGTGCTTTGCAGAGCAGTCTTGCATGGGGCTACCTGCATATGCAACGCACTTAAGCCCCTTAGAGCCCGCGTTAGTGAGCTCTCATATGCTATATAATAAGATTCAAACCATGGAAACCTTTGCTTGATGAAAGTCTTTCTTTATTTGTCTTGTTTCTTGTCTTAGGGCCTGTAGCAACTGAAATGATAGGGAATGATAGACCCTTGATCATTGGTCCTAGAGATGATGCCCAATTAACCAGGCCATTGGGAATGGTGCCCAAATTGACCTATAACAATTGCCCCCTAAAGCATGAGATCCAAATAATAAGAACATTTGATTGAGATGCTTTACACTGTGATGAGTCTGGAAACGAAGCGGAGGGGTCACCTGCATCAATATTACTATTGAGCCCTAGAATTGCCTTCTCTTTTACAAACCTTCACTTCATTTCATCATTATTTTATCACTTCATAAGCCTAAAATCAATGAAGAATGATTAGGATTGCTTAAAGGTTACATGCAATTGATTAACATATTGTATTTTCATGATTTTCGCTGTTTTAATAATTTTCTGCAAAATAGCTACAGAATACAGGCATTCCGTAGCTGATCACGCATTCCATAGCTGATCACGCATTCCGCAGCTGTTTTAGTGTTTAAATGGGTTACAGGTGTCGTCTCAAAGAAAAGCACATATGGGCAAATTCTAGACTTCATCCACATCATTCCTTGCTCCCTACAAAGTCTGAGCACAATTCTACAGGTGGTTATGCACATGGGAAACCAAAACCAAGAGGTAGAGTTCTATCGGGACACAGACTCTACAACTGTCTGTAGCAAAGTACGCAACCTTCAATGAGAGTTTTAATTCGATTAGAAGTGGGAAAGACACTTATCCCTGTTTTTCTCAAAGAGTAGTTATGTAATTCCATTATAAGAATCACTCGGGAGACCGAGAGACGCTAGCTAGTGGATGTTTTGTTTTTAGCTCTCCAAGACTGTGTTACTCTGTTTTTCTGAACGTTTTCCTTTAATAAAAGCAGTTCAGCTTTGACGCATGAATTGAAGCAACGTTGAGGAGTTAAATATTTCGTGCTACTCTGGTGGTAGAGGGCCCCTGCCACCTGAGCATCCTTGTTTATACGATTTAGATAAGTAATTATCATTTCATTCTTAGCTTAGTTAATTTTCTGAACTCTGCATTTTTTTAATGTTCATTTGTATTGCATGCTACAGTTGAATCTCGTTCTTATGTACTCTTCCAAAATATCATTAATGATGAATGAGTTGCAATTTTAGTATTTTAGAAATTAGTTTTACGTTTGCAGCTAGTCTTGTTCTCATTAAACTCTTCCAAAATATCATTACAATGAATAAGTCATAGCTGTGGTATTATAGATTTTAGTTGCATTTCCTTTCGAATTTTAGCTTGTTTACACTAAGTGTCACAGCCGGTCTTACTTTTACAAACTCTTCCAAAACATCATGACAATGAGTAGGAAATAGCTGTGATGTCCTAGTTTTTAATTGTACTTGCTTTCAGTTTTTATGTTTGTATTCAATTGCATTGAATTGCACAGCCAGGATTGTTCTACAAGCTCTTCCAAAATACCATTCATGATGAACGAAATAGGCTGTAGAATCCCATAGTTAGTTGCATGAAAAATTAGTTAGAGTACTCCGGAGGCAAATTGCATTTAGTTCATGCTCTGTCCTTTCATTTCAAGTTTGATAATGGTTTTTTTAGTCTAATTCTGTTCACCATCTTTCTAGTTTAAATAATTGCATTTTATCCCAGTTGTGGTCACTGTGTTTTCAGTTTGATTAATTGAACTTTAGCTTAACTCTGTCATTTGTATTTCAAAATTGATTAATTGCATTCTTGTTCATGTTTTGCTTAATGTATAGTCAAGTCTCATTAGTTAGTTGTATAATAGTTCTGTTTTACTAGACTAAGGCCTTCATTATTTACAAAGAATATTCCTGTTATTAAACTTTTCCAACATATCACCATGCAGACAGGAATTGGTAATATCATTTCACGGCCTTTACTATTCTGCAAATTCTCATAATTGTGCAACTAGCCTTTTCCTCAAACTTATTCCAAAGGACTTTAACTTCCGAATAAGGTTTAGTAATGACAATTTAGGTTGCAGAGTAGATTAGTTTCAGTACCCTTGATTAATTTGGAGTAGAATTATTCACTGTGTTGCAGAACTATCTTCTCCAAATATATTCAAACAAATCTCTAGTCATGGATAAGATCTGCTTTATGATATGGTAAATTGTTGTTTAGGAAGACCTCACTGCACTAAATCTATCCTTTTCTTGAAGTATTCCAACATATCTCCAACATTGGACTAAATTTGTGTTGTGAATTACTGTCTAGTTTTGCATACCACACATGATTTAGGACTGTTTGTAGTGTGACCAACAACTGCTTTTCACCAATGTTTAGTTCTTTCTCTTCTTAACACAAAATCATAAAACCAAAAACATCATAAAAACACTAAACACAACATAGTGGGAAATAGATACCTAGGCACATATAGTGCACCACACTTCAGCAGTTTACTGACCCTGGTTGACAATTAATGAACTCAATTTAGGAGACTAGGTTGAGCACAAACATTTTGGCGCCGTTGCCGGGGAAGTGTAACTAGGTAACCTTATTTCTTACATCCAAAAACAAAACAAAAAAACAAAAAAACAAAAACAAAAACAAAAACAAAAACTTCAATCACCTACCACACCCACTATATCATGTGGTGCAGTAAGAGCCACACATCCACATCATGAATTCATATTTTTGCAGGTAGAAGAAGAGGTGACAAAGCAGGTTGAAGAAATGGATGGAGATGATGACAATGAGGAAGATCCTTTTGGATTTCCAATTCAAGAAACTGATATCAATGTTCAAATGAAGAACATCCATCCATCTGTGCTTCCTAACTTCAAAGGTATGAGATCAGAAGACCCGGAAACCTTTCTTTTTGAATTTGAAATAATTTGTAGATCTTATGGCTACTCATTGCACATGCAAAAATCGAATTTGTTTCCGGCAACATTGAAGGATAGAGCTCTTAGATGGTTCATGACTTTAGGAACATATTATATAGGGACATGGGATGATATGAAAAGAGTATTTTTGGAAAAATATAAAGGTTATTGCATGCACCATGACCTTAGAAATTAAGTCTTTAAGATGAACCAAAAGGAGGATGAAAGCCTAGAAGATTTAGTGGAGAGATTTACTTATAATATCAAAAGATCTAAATTGCATAATTTAGGATCAGATGCATTAAAAACTCTCCTACTAAATGCTATAAAGGATGAATGGATTGATCTTCTTAATATTGTGGGAAAAGGAGATGTCTATCAATTGCCATTTCAAGAAATTTGTGAACTGTGCAAGAACATATCAAGAGGAAAAGCAAAGTGTGTAAGGTCCCCTCAAGATCCATTTATGGCAAAATTAAGTAAGCCAGCATCAGGATTGGTAAGTCAAACTGAACCTAACAATTTGCTGAACATTCTTGGTAATTTAAATGAATAAACTGACATGCTAAGAATGAAAAACAAGCAAAAAGTTGCTTCATTTATATTTTGTCCTAAATGTAGAAAGAAACATGCTTTGCATGAATGTCCACTTGATAACATTAAAATGTGTAAAATTTGTGCAGGATCACATACTACTGAAGATTGGCCATCATTACCAGGGTTGAAGGAAATTTACCAGAAGAATAATGGAGCAAATCAAGGACAAGAGAAACTTTGTTATGTAGCTCCAAGAGGACTATGGCAGCCTCATCAACCCAATATGATGCAATATCCTTATGCACAGTTTCAAGGTTATGCACAACAATCTCAAGGTAATTGGAAAACACCCTTGCCTTGGCAACCCTGGGCATATCAATCCCAACCTCAAAATCAACCTTGGAAACCTTGGCCATCTCAATCCCAACCTCAAAATCAACCTTGGAAACCTTGGCCATCTCAATCCCAACATCAAAACCAATCTTGGCAACAAAGTTGGCAAAGGCCCCATCAAGGAAATCCACCATATCCTCAATCTTTCTCTCTCTATCCTCAATACCATGACCAATGTTATCCATACCATTTACCTCCAATACAACATCAATATCACCCTCATTTGACCTCAATTCAACCTTTCCCATTATCATCCACACAAGCACCCCAAAAATTCATTCCCACTCCACTACCTCCACAACCATTTCATATCCCCAACAATAAAACACCTCAATCAACTTACAATTCTGAGGTATTGCAAAATGATTCACCAGCTATCATTGAAGAACAACAAGAAGAAGAAGAAGACTCAGATAAGGTCCAAGAATCATGGATGTCTATTGATAAAGAGGAGATATTGGAACCAGAGATTGAAAAGTCTCATGCATGCCTATCACTAGATTCTATGAATAAATATCACATCTCCGAAGACTTGCATTTCATGATAGAGGAAATACAAGGACGACAAGATTACATTGAATCTTGGTTCAATTCAGTCATCGGATCCCAATGCTCAATTATTCAATATCTTCTGACATCATCTAAATCAAGACAATTGGCATCTCATATACAGGTACATGTCAAAGAATATCTTTCAAATCTGCATATGAGTTTATCTATCATCTTGTTACAGACATGGTTCCACTGGAAGTATTCATATACTTGAACAAGATTTTCTTTTTCAAGTAGAGTAGGACATAAAAAAAAAAAGAGAAAAAAAAAGAAAAAAAAGAGTAAAAAAAGAGTAAAAAAGAAGAAGAAGTCCTATTGTGAAAACCAGCTTGCTGGCGTAATTGGACATGAGATTTGCTTGAAAACCAGGCAACTGGCGAGAAAAGTTCACAATAAAGTTCTGCAATTTCATGATGGTTTCAATCTTTCATGGTTCTTCAAATCATTTTTGGTTCTATGCTCAAGTTGGATGATGTGGAATTCCTTAAGGTCCACCTTCCAACAGATCTTGTCCCATCGACCTCAACACTTTATCTGGGATCAAGATTAGAGATTATTTGGAGTGCCTTGGAGCTTGCATTCATCAATGGCAAGCCTCCTCGTTGATAACAATGGGAATATAACAATGTCTCTTGATTGTCAAATCTTGCAGGCGACTCGACTTCGACACATTCATTCGTCCCTATCAAGATGCACTGAGGTACCTTGACACTCATTTACATTATCGGTGAGTTGTCTCGCATTGGTTAACGATTTTCATTATTGATCGGTAATCCAATGATTTCTTCCCATGTTCGACTTCGACACATTTATTCGCATGGTAAGAATTGTACCATGAATGTTGGCTTTGATGAAGACTAATGGTTTTATGGAATCAACAACAACTTACAGCAGTACATTTTATTAGTTTCTTGTAGCAGCATGTTCATATTTTTTTCAATTCAATAACAGCTGCGGAAAGTGGCATTTTTTGCAGCTATTGCTGTAGCAGCCTGTTTTTGCTTTTTGCAACTTTTTCCAGAAGGCAGTTTTGGCACAATTGTTGCAAGAGATTGGAGCAGAAATAAAAAATTCTGAGCTTCTGGGTTTTCTCAGAATATGATAAATTGAGTAATATGTGGACAAAATTTGGAAAAAAACAATTTTTAAGGGCATTTCAGAAGGGTTTTTCAGGCAGATTTTCAATTTTCAGCATTATGGACAGAATATGACAGATTTGAGTATTTTTGCACAGCAGCGCCTTTTCTTCATCAAAATGAAATTCTGGAAGCATGTGGCAGTAGAGAAGGTAAAAATATACAGTTTCCCTTTGGAATCACTCAATTTGGCCTTAAAATGAGTTCGTGGCGTACTTTTTTGTTGCAACATTGGGCAAAATGAAGGGTGAAACATGGCAGAAATTGATTTTGTCATAACTTTCAAACCGTGCATCCGTTGGTCCTGAAATTTTTATGGTAGATGCATTGAGGTAGGGTGAATAAACACAAATTTCAGTTTGTATTCTTCAAGAAATTAGCCACTTTCACCTACAGCCATTTCTCATTTTTTGGGAGATCCGTGCAACCAATGGCAGAGATTTTTCGTCAGAAGATGCATAATAATATTGGTAAAAACCTCAGAAAATTTCAGGGAAGTCTGATGTACCATTTGAGAGAAATTGCAAAATTCATTTCATTCTATAATTCCACTCCATCTCACTCCACTTTCACTCCATCTCACGCCATTTTCATTCCATTTCACAAGTCATATTCCACTTCCACTCCATTACATTTCACATCCATCTTTCATAGTCATACTTCATTTCTTTTTACAGATTGCATGTTGCAGCCACATCTTATTAAGCAGTTCCGACACAATTGTACAACCTACAAAGAGATGATGGTTACAGGAAATTGAAGGATTCTGTTTTGAAGACCAATATGCTAAAAGAGGACCAAAGGAACAACATCAAGCACATCAATTAACAAGGTCAAAAATTCTGAGGTAAATTGTGAAAATTATTTTAATAGCAAAAACATGAAATAGATACAATGTGTATAATCATATGTTTCCTAAAACAACCTATCATTCGAATTGATTAACATATCTTCGCCATATCCCTTATCCAACATTCCAACCTACTATTCCACATCTCCTTAAGATTGTATCATTCACTTATTTCACCACAAGTTCATCATAAATTCTCCATCAGATCCATAGCCACTTCATTTTCCCTTATAGAATCCATTCACCTCCATTACACTTTGCAGCCAATCCATCTCTAAGTGCAGAAAAGAAATTCTGAGGGTGAAGCATCATTCTTCAACTAATCCATCTTCAGACATAGAGATACAATTTCAAAAATAAAGCATTAGACTCTGTAGTTAATCTAGCTTCAAGCATAGAAAAGTAATTTTGAAAGGAAGATAATCTGCATAGAGGAGGAATTTGGCTAATTGTCAGGACAGAATCAGTTGAAGTCAAGTATTTGGAAGGATATCCATAAGTCAAGGAACTACTACAATAAGTAGGGAGGCTAAATTTTATAGAGAAATTTGATGGCTTCCATAAGGAGATTACAAAATCTTTTGCCAAATCTTTTGATGGAGCAGAAGAAGAAAAACTGACATGGTTATTGAAAATAAACTTGGCACTCCATTACAAGAGGAAGATGAAGAACTAATTTCTGAAAAGTTAACAGAGATTAGAAAATAGATTAGGGCCAAAAGAAGCAGAAAGATAAAGTTGGATGTTCTAACAGACGTTTCAGAGCACATGGAATAAACTTTTGATGAAATTGCATGAGGACATGCAATAGTCTTGTAGTGGGGGTATGTTGAGCCCTAGAATTGCCTTCTCTTTTACAAACCTTCACTTCATTTCATCATTATTTTATCACTTCATAAGCCTAAAATCAATGAAGAATGATTAGGATTGCTTAAAGGTTACATGCAATTGATTAACATATTGTATTTTCATGATTTTCGTTGTTTTAATAATTTTCTGCAAAATAGCTACAAAATACAGGCGTTCTGTAGCTGATCACGCATTCCGCAGCTGTTTTAGTGTTTAAATGGGTTACAGGTGTCGTCTCAAAGAAAAGCACATATGGGCAAATTCCAGACTTCATCCACATCATTCCTTGCTCCCTACAAAGTCTGAGCACAATTCTACAGGTGGTTATGCACGTGGGAAACCAAAACCAAGAGGTAGATTTCTACCGGGACACAGACTCTACAGCTGTCTGCAGCAAAGCACACAACCTTCAATGAGAGTTTTAATTCGATTAGAAGTGGGAAAGACACTTATCCCTGTTTTTCTCAAAGAGTAGTTATGTAATTCCATTATAAGAATCACTCGGGAGACCGAGAGACGCTAGCTAGTGGATGTTTTGTTTTTAGTTCTCCAAGACTGTGTTACTCTATTTTTCTGAACGTTTTCCTTTAATAAAAGAAGTTCAGCTTTGATGCATGAATTGAAGCAACGTTGAGGAGTTAAAGATTTTGTGCTACGCTGGTGGTAGAGGGCCCCTGCCACCTGAGCAGCCTCATTTATACGATTTAGATAAGTAATTCTCATTTCATTCTTAGCTTAGTTAATTTTCTGAACTCTGCGTTTTTATGTTCATTTGTATTGTATGCTACAGTTGAATCTCGTTCTTATGTACTCTTCCAAAATATCATTAATGATGAATGAGTTGCAATTGTAGTATTTTAGAAGTTAGTTTTACGTTTGCAGCTAGTCTTGTTCTCATTAAAATCTTCCAAAATATCATTACAATGAATAAGTCATAGTTGTGGTATTATAGATTTTAGTTGCATTTCCTTTCGAATTTTAGCTTGTTTACACTAAGTGTCACAGTCGGTCTTACTTTTACAAACTCTTCCAAAACATCATGACAATGAGTAGGAAATAGCTGTGATGTCTTAGTTTTTAATTGTACTTGCTTTCAGTTTTTATGTTTGTATTCAATTGCATTGAATTGTACATCCATGATTATTCTACAAGCTCTTCCAAAATACCATTCATGATGAACAAAATAGGCTGTAGAATCCCATAGTTAGTTGCATGACAAATTAGTTAGAGTACTCCGGAGGCAAATTGCATTCAGTTCATGCTCTGTCATTTCATTTCAAGTTTGATAATGGCTTTTTAGTTTAATTATGTTCACCATCTTTCCAGTTTGAATAATTGCATTTTAGCCCAGTTGTGGTCACTGTGTTTTCAGTTTGATTAATTAAACTTTAGCTTAACTCTGTCATTTGTATTTCAAAATTGATTAATTGCATTCTTGTTCATGTTTTGCTTAATGTATAGTCAAGTCTCATTAGTTAGTTTTATAATAGTTCTGTTTTACTAGACTAAGGCTTTCATTATTTACAAAGACTATTCCTGTTATTAAACTTTTCCAACATATCACCATGCAGACAGGAATTGGTAATATCATTTCACGGCCTTTACTATTCTGCAAATTCTCATAATTGTGCAACTAGCCTTTTCCTCAAACTTATTCCAAAGGACTTTAACTTCCGAATAAGGTTTAGTAATGACAATTTAGGTTGCAGAGTAGATTAGTTTCAGTACCCTTGATTAATTTAGAGTAGAATTATTCACTGTGTTGCAGAACTATCTTCTCCAAATATATTCAAACAAATCTCTAGTCATGGATAAGATCTGCTTTGTGATATGGTAAATTGTTGTTTAGGAAGACCTCACTGCACTAAATCTATCCTTTTCTTGAAGTATTCCAACATATCTCTAACAAAAGAATGGGACTAAATTTGTGTTGTGAGTTACTGTCTAATTTTTCATACCACACATGATTTAGGACTGTTTGTAGTGTGACCAACAACTTCTTTTCACCAATGTTTAGTTCTTTCTGTTCTTAACAAAAAATCATAAAACCAAAAACATCATAAAAACCCTAAACACAACGTAGTGGGAAATAGATACCTAGGCACATATAGTGCACCACACTTCAGCATCGACCCTGGTTGACAATTAATGAACTCAATTTAGGAGACTACGTTGAGCACACACAATTACAATACATTACATCATGATATATCCGCTTTTGATCATAATTTCTAAGGGTAGGCATTCCCATATCCAACACATAAAACAATCTAATAACATGTACATAATTCAAAAAGTCGTCTACATTGGAATGTTGCCTAGATGCAGACATGCCTACAGATATAGGTCCATGTTTGGATGACACTCTGCATGTAAGGTCACCATACAGATGATGTGTACAGCAATCATGAAATCGTATCTCGGATGGCTGAAACTAGATCTGGGGTCTTCTTATCTCATTCACTCGATCATTCGGGTACAAGTCTAGCCATGTGAATATATGATTTGTAGTAGAACATGGAAATACATCGTTTGATTACTAGCCAATAATGTGAGCTGTTAACAAAAGTGAGAGAACCACCATTAATGTTAATGGCCCTCAAGGTACTGGAGTACATTTCGTAAGGCGTGAATAGATGATTTGATGTTGAATGCCAAACAAAATATTTCAGTCAAAAGTCCAGAAGCGAGGATACTATCGATGCTGTAACAAGCCTCATGGTATTGGAATATGATGTTTCTAAGTGAACTTCCTGGATATTTATTTTTCGTTGACAGGAAGTCACCTTATTGCAAAACTAGTGTTACTAATTTCAGAGACAAGGGTATGAATTGATATAGCAATTTTCATGGATGACAGTCATGAAAATGAAGGTTTACGAGTATTGCAGAAGGATGAGTTCTTAATCACTGGATGAATTCACTTGAACATATCTGTGACACTATGATGAGTTGGCAGCATTGACCCAAAACCGAAGTGAAGGTATGATGAAACATAGGTGTGAATGAAACATCAAGATGATTACCCAACCCAAACAGTCACGGACATGGAGTGAAAGAAGTGTTATGTTCAAGAGCGACTTCCTACCAAAAAGAAACTTTGCTTACTTTTCCTAAATTTTCCCTGGTCATTTTTCGACCTGTACCTCTTTATTTTTTAACAAGCTTGAGGAAGATAAATAAAATTCCTAATTCAATTTCCTAATGTGCCACAATATAATTTCAATGTTCCTCCTAAAATAAAGGACTCTCATGCTAAAGACGGCTTGATAAGCACTGCAAACACACACCACACTACTGCATCTGATCCTGCTCCTACTTCCAAAATTAATTCTGTGTCATTTGACAAAGGCAAAAGTGACAAGAAACCAGGAAGTAAGAAAAAGGGGAAATCAAAGAAAAATCAAACTTCTAACCCGCAGGAAAGATCATCTGATCAACCGTCTGGACCATGGAAACCTCATTATCCATGCATAATCTATAACGAGGAACACTTTGTTAGGGATTGTGCTCAGCGTGCTGAAGTCTCAAAAATCATCAAGACTTCTCATGCATCAACTTGTTGATAGACCCATTCCCAAATCCGGACACTAATTTGGTTGCTACGGATCTAGCTCCTAGTTCCCAAGTGTTAATGTTATCCACCGGAAAACCTTTACAAGATATTTTAGTGTCAACGCGGAATAAAGACTATGGTAGTCCGACCACTGATCAACCTACTACCTCAACAACGAATCCATCGAATGAATCAGTACCACCTACTGTTATTCCTGAATTGACAATTAAGTCATCGAAGGGAGTAATTCATAAATCGACATATAATCCTTGAGCAAGAGCTGCAAAAAATTATAATATAGTTGAATTTTTGGCTCAACCCTCTTCAACTATGTCTGCTTTTGAGGTATTAAAAAATTTTGCGTCCCAGAAGCAGGCTTTATTATCAGCCATTGGTGGAATTGATCCGACCGATTCTAATCTTGTTGTCTTTAATCATATGGGCTATGTGCCGCAATTACCAACAAAATTGACATTCTCCATACAAGTAAATGTTCTCAATCACCTTGTTTATCGCACTATTATTGATGAGGGAGCATCTACATGCATTATGTCTCTAAACTGTTGGAAGTCACTTGGCTCGCCTCGATTATCACAATCGTCAATGACGTTGAAGGCTTTTGATGGAAGAACATATAAACCTTTTGGTATTATCAATAACCTGCATGTTGAATTAGGGGACGAAATAGTGAATATTGATGTCGAGGTTGTTGACGGACCCCTTGACTATAATATTTTACTTGGAAGACCATGGGTATATGGAATGACTACTATTGTTTCTACATACTTTAGAATGATTTCCTTTCCACATAAAGGTACAATCACAGTCATTAATCAATTATCCTTTTTTGCCTCCGCTTCGTAGGTAACTGGAAGTGTTCCGTTTGTTCACTTACCCCAACTAGAAATTTAGAACATTGGTGTAGGACCCTTAGAAGATTCCACTCTTATGGGAACCTTTTCATTACCGCTGCCCACGACGTCGGCAAAAATTGCAAGTATAGAGACCTGCTACATGATCTCTTCCACTCTATCTGGCTTAAGGGAGAGTACGAGTGATTCTGATATTTCTACGTTGGATGATGTTTTACCGCCCAACCCTATTGAGCTGGCATAACAATCAATCTATTTGGCTTGGGTGGAAAATCCGAAATCAGCGTCGCCGAGTGTTTGGGTTGATTGTTCCTTAGATTTTGGTACTCCATCTGATCAATTTTCCTCAAAATTTTTGACAGATGAAAATATTTTGGAAGCTATGATGTCAGAAGGAGAACCATGGGAAGATTATCATCATTGTTCCCATCTTCCTGATTATGAAGAAAATAATCTAAGTGGACTATATCACCCATCCATCAAAACTTTCTTTTCGAATTCTTTACCAATTAATGCAATTGACTCTGAGCGAAGCTTATCAAATGTTGAAGAAACGATTTCTATCAATATTTTGACCAAACCTGGCATTGTAGAAAATATTCATGTTGGTGTATCTTGTTCTCCATCAGAACTTGATTCATGTCACTCTCTTTTTCGTGAATTTCATGACGTATTCGCTTGGTCTTACGAGGAAATGCCAGGCATAGATACTAGTATAGTTGAACACACTATTAATATGTATCCTGATGTCAAACCGGTGAGTCAACGACTTCGTTAGAAAAGGGAAATTTCTAAGTCATTGGGCAATGGAGTCAAGTAGAAGTTTGTAACAAGTTTGTAGATGAATTAGGGGTATCAAAGGGAAAATATAACTTGGTTGTTGGATCTACAAAGTTTTTCAGGTGAAATGAAATGGACATCAAAGTTTTAGAATGAAAATTAGAACTAAGGGCAGTTAAGAATTTTTAATTATATGTACTCTTCAACAAAGGGACTTAAAAAGCATGATTTGAACATGAAGAAATAATTGATAGATAGGGCTAACAATGAATTCTAGAAACTATACTTCAGCAAATAATAATTTCAAGACAAACTTTCAAAATGAAATCTAAGAGTCGAGGAACACTCTATTTCATCAAAGATTTCACTCTCAAGGATAAGAAAACATTTAATATTCACAAATAAATTCATTCATAGAAGAGGGAACTCCTAAAGATCTAGGACTGCAATTATAAAGGATTTCAAAACAATTATTTGAGCAGGTACAAAGGGTATGATCAAAACAGACCTCTTTGGAAAACTTTGGACAATGGTACTTTGAAAGGAGACTTCAAAAATAGTTTTTAAAGTGTCAACAAGAAGCAGGGAAAACCATAAATCATCTTGAGGCCAAATTTATTGAATTACTTATGAAATAAACAAGATTTATGGTTGAAAAAGCAGTTAAACGTAATCAATCAAACATTCAACAGATGAAAACATAAAGACAGTGAAGAGTAAACAGGTCTAAGGTGCTTCCAGGAGACATTTCTTAGCCTAAAAATTTTACTCTACTGTAAGTAAGTAGTGATGAAAACAGAATGGAGAACAGGAGAAAACATTGAAAATTTAGAATACTTCACAAACAACCAAGCTCAGGGATCCAATGGCAGAGCTTCCTTCATCCACAAACAGGTCAAAACATCCACAGGTTCTATTACATCAATTTCTCTTCAATCTCAACAGAACTATGTATTAATTCGAAGAATTATCAAATACCCACCCTACAATGAGTTCCAGTGCAGTATTTATACTGTAAATGAGGAGGTGGAACCATCTAGAGTTAAAAATGTTTAAAAGGACATAGTAAATGCATTCCTATCCTTAAAAACCATGCAAGGCATAAGGTAGGAATGTTTCTCAACTACTTCTCTATGTATTAACTCTGTCTTTACTTCCTGAGGAAAAAATAGCTGAAAAGATTGATTTTGAGGCTCTTTTCTGTCTTTCACAATAACTGTCTGACAGTTTGTAAAATATCTTTTCTGTGTAATAACTGCCAATTTGCCCTTTGAGGTATAAAGTAAGTGAAAGGTGTCATTTTTTATTTATTAAGTGAATAATTGCTTCTTTTGATGCATTCGAGGCTTTTTAGGCCTATCTTGCCTTCTTCGGTCTTCAATTTTTTCTTTTGCTGACTGTATCCACAGGGCTAAGCTCGTTTAATCTTTAAGCTTTATGTATTTAATCCCTTAATCTTCAAACTCTGTCTTCGTTTCTTTAAAATTTTCCCGCTGAATTGGATTTAACTTTAATCCCTTTTCTTTGGTTTTAGGTCTTCTATGTCGGGTTATGCCTTTTTATGTTCAATCTTTATGTATTAACCCTTTATCCTTGAGTATTTGATCGACTTCCTCTTAATCCTCTGTATCAATCTTTAAACTATGTTTTAACTTTAAAACAACAGGATTAAGCCTTTAATCCTTGCACTTTGCGTTTTAATCCTTCATGTTTAAATTCTGATACTCTTTTTTGATATTCAGTAACTTAATTTGCTCACAGATGATCCGTGCGGGAGGGTTTTTTTAGCTGTGAAACCAATGCTCGATGAAACATTATTTAAAACATGAAATTCGACCCCCTTTTATTTTGATTGGGCTCTGAGGATCGTCACCCTCGGCCACTATCCCTTTATGGACTGTAGGGGGGCTTTTGTCCTTTAAAATAATCATAGAACCTGCACAGAACCATAAAACATTTTATAAACCCTGCGTGGTTGGTAAAACTGCTTTGAAGGCTAGCGGAGGTGCAGGAGTATGACGTGTAGGCGTTTTTATGGTGGAGGGGTGAAAGAATCTTATGCAGAGGAGCAGAATATATAGGCAGAGGAGAAAAAATCAAAGAAAATTGATAAGAATTCGTATTTTGGCGCGAAATGGGGAAGGTGGTATGGTGAAAACCGCGAATGGTTTTTGCGTTTGTAAATGGTGGTAAGTGGTTTTCTAAGAAACGAGCGCGATCCAATCAACATATGTCGTGTGGATTTTTCAATACCAGTGGTCTCACGTGACTTTGGGAGGTTAAACCTCGGATGTTGAAATCACTCGAAAGTGATCGTAGGCCATTGGATCTCAGGGGGAAGATCCCACGACTATGGGAGAGAAAAAAAATGGAAAGGTGCACGGGCGGAGAACAATTGTGGAATCCAGGTGTCGAGAGGGGATTTGATGTCGGGATTGAAAGGAAAGGGGCTTATCGCATCGGCGGGGAACAAAGGAATGGGAAAGGAAACGAGATAATGTCGATGCGATGGGGGCTTAGGATAGGGCCTGGAGTATGGTCGTATGGCGGGGTATGTGACTAGGGGAAGGGGATAGAAAGGCTAATCGTATCGGCGGAAGGGGAAGCGATGTAATGATCCATGCGATATCGCCAATGCAATATAAAAGTGCCGCTGCGATGGGAATTCCTGATGCGATGAGGCTAGCGCCTGATCGCGGGGGCTTGGGCATATGGAGGAAAGGGGTCAAAGGTTTTTAAGCCCTCGGGGCTTATACTTTTATTTTAAAAATACTGTTTTAAAGGCCCGAAAATGGGTTTTTAGGCCAAATTGGAAGCTCTGATAGGTGAAAAGGTTGTTTTAAAACCATAACAAGGATTTTTTATGAGTTTAAAAAGGGATTTTGAAGGCGTTCAGAGGAAAATGAAGGACGAAAAGGGGAAAAACTGAGTGAAATAGGTTTAGTAAATAATGAAAAATGACCTACATATAGTCTCCTTTTGTTCAGTATTGTTTATCAAGGTTTCTGAACAAGGAACAAGAATAGCACGATTTAAGGAACAACAAGATAATTTTTTTAGGAAAACAGATGAAGATTTCAGTGGACTAATGGACTTGAAATGATGAAGGCAGTGAGATTTCTAGAACTCATCATGTTCTTGCAATTTTGTTCTAGAAATCTGGGTTTGTTTTATTTAGTCATCTTTGGATAAAGTCAAAATTATGGATTACTAAAAAATGAAATCAAGCACATTGTTCAACCATATCTAGATGATTTACCAGTGCATTCATAAAATTAGACTAGTCACCCAATGCATTTGAGAGCCATTTTCTTTTGCTGCCGACACTACAAGATACGCCTCAATCCACACAAATGTGTGTTTTGTGTTGGTTATGTTCGATTGCTCGGATTCGTAGTCTCAAAAGAAGGAATTTGAATAGACCCACTGAAGGTACATGCCATTCTTGATTTGTCTGAACCATCAAACTTACTTCAGAAACAGAAACTTCAAGGAAAGGTTAACTTCCTGAGAAGGTTCATTCCAAACTATGCTGAAATGGCTAAAGGATTTAATCGACTATTGAAAAAGGGGGTTCCCTTCCATTGGGACCAAGTTGTGCAAAATTATTTTGATGCTGTCAAGGAACATCTTGTCTGAGCGTCATTAATGTATCCTCCTAATTATCAAAATGATTATCTCCTATATATCGTTCCGGCTGAAACGACCATCACTATGGTTTTGGTCCAAGTAGAAGATGGAATTGAACATCCGATCTATTATTTGAGTTGTAATCTCAATGATACGGAAGTTAAGTACTTGTACATGGAAAAAATTGCCTTGGAAGATGTTCTAGCTGTCCAAAGATTTCGCCATTATATCCTGCTCCGAAAAACCACAATAATTTTGAATTGAAACCCCATGACTTACATCTTATCACGTCAATTGTTGGGAAACAAATATTCAGAATGGATAGTCATTTTGCAGGAATTTGATTTGGAATTCATCAAATCCAAGTCAACGAGATCTTTAATTTTGGCTGAGTTTCTCTGTGACCTTCCCTCTAATAGTACAACTACTACGTCGAAACCATCTATTCCAGACGAGTCTCTGTTTCTGATCGGATCATCTAATCCCTAGTATGGATATTTCATTATTTATCTACAAACTTAAAATTTTTGACCTAATACCTCTCGCTCTGATCAGCGACGTATTCGATACCAAGCCAAAGATTATCTGTTCGTCGGCGATACACTTTATCGTTGTGGTGTCGATACCATTTTAAGGAGGTGCCTCACTCATGAGGAGGCCAAAAAAGTGTTAAATGATTGCCATTCTGGGGCTTGTGGTGGAAATTTATCTGGATATGCTACCGCGCAAAAGATACTCCGTGTTGGTTACTTTTGGCCTACTATTTTTCAAAATTGCATCCTTGCAGTCAGAAGTTGTCATGCATGCCAGATTTTTTATCGTAAAATTCGCAAACCGCCAGCGCCAATGCATCCTGTTGTCTATATTGGACCATTTACAAAATGGGGTATTGACTTCATGACCTGTAACCCTCCTTCGTCCAGGGGGCATGGTTATATTATTGTCGTAGTCGACTATTTTACCAAATGGGCCGAAGCGATGCCTACATTCAACAACACAGGAAAAACAACTGCATTGTTTTTCTTCAACCATGTTATTGTACGGTTTGGGGTCCCACAGGCTATAGTTACGGATCATGGGAAGCATTTTCGCAACCATATGATGTCTAAATTGACTGCCAAGTTAGGATTGTCACATGACAATTCTACTCCTTACTATCCACAATCAAATGGAAAAGTTGAGGCTATTAAAAAAATTCTTAAACGAATGCTTCAACGAATGATAGGAGTTCGTAAAAGGAACTAGCACTTGATCCTGTACTCCTCCTTGTGGGCGTATTGAACCTCAGTGAGAAATGCAACTGGATTTACTCCTTTTCAATTGGTGTATGGTCTGGAAGCTATCTTACCAATCCAATGTGAAATATCATCGTTAAAATTCGCGATAGACTTGTTACCTGACACCTCAGAAGAAGAAGCGCGTCTCCTTAACCTCATCCATATAGATGAAATGTGTTGTGAACCCCAATTGGCCAACAAAGCACATAAGAGACGTATAAAGGCGCAATACGACAAAAATTTCCAGCCTCGCATCTACTTAGAGGGCAACTTGGTCCTTCTTTATGATCAATAAGCTAATGTAATAGGTACAGGGGAATTCGAACCATTATGGCATGGCCCCTATATTGTCAAAATAATTCTTGCTAAGGGTGCCTACGAGTTAGTTGATTACGATGGAATTCCATTGACACAACCTAGAAATGGGTTGTGTTTGAAACGTTATTATGCTTAATCATGAGCGTAGTAATTTTTTGTATTATATTGTTTATATGTTGTTGATTTGCATTCACTATGTTAATTTGTTTTTTAGAGTTTTCTTGACGTTAGTAATCCGCTTTACATTTCATCGTAGATGATTGAATATTGAGAACCATTTGTTGGATATGCTGATGGTGCTAGTCGTAGTACGCAGAATCTATCCTCTAAAGCGTGGGCCATTTTCGCTCCGAACAGTGAGTTAGTGAGTTTTCAAGGGATTTGTATCGGTAGATCGATGAACAATATCACTGAGTATAGCATGTAGATTGAACTTATCTCTGATGCCATTTCATTTGGTATTAATCGCATAATAATAAGGTTAGACTCATAACTGGTGGTACTACAACTTACTAGTATTTATACTGTTAGAAATCCAACACTTATTAGATTGTTCCTAAGAGTTTGACTTTTGGAGAGACATTTTGATTTCATTCAATATCAACATATTTCCAGAAATTTGAACACTTTAACTGATTCATTATCTAATCAAGTTTTAGATAGAGATTTGCGACATAGGTAAAGAAAACATTCACATCATTGAATAGGATTACGTATTAAACATAGAAAAAACTCTGAAAAACATATAGATATATAGTTATAGGTTTTTAAAATTTTTTTTGCCCAAGACACATTGGTCATCTGACCTCAAAATGTATGCAAAATGCCGCAAGTAAACTAGTGGTGCTCATGGTAACATGCTATAGATCTATCAATCGTTCGAAGCAACCGCATCCAACGGTTAGGAACCCCGATAGTGTGTCCCTGCAGTCGCATGGGAAGCTCTTCGATCTGGAAATCTAGAATTCTGAAAGTCAACCCCTCTATGTGCTTCTGAAGCTCAACCAGAGTCTCAGCCATATCAAGGTCCTGAAGGACTGCTCTCCCGAAAGCCCTCTCTACTGGCACATCTGCTTCGTGCTCTAGTTCCTCTACTGGTTGAACGCGACCAATATCTGCATTACATTAAAAATTTAGTTTAGTCTTGGAAATAAATCAAAACACAAAAAAATTGTATAAATCGTATAAAAATCAAAAAACATGGTAGAATCATTCTTACCTATTGCACCCCACTGAGCGCCTTCTGGTAATACTAGATCTAGATCTCCTCGGAAGTTGATGCCTGCATATGCATACTCATTGATGGCAATGATTTGTCGCCGGAACCAGGCGAAGAATGCAGTCGAGAACACAACGGTCGATTAGCCTGCATGCTGACCCATGAGTTCTACCCATCTCTGCATTCGAGGATATCTAGGACTAGATATATCCAATGTTACATGTTGTGGCTGCATCAGTGGAATCCGTTCCAAAGCGAACGAGATAAGGATTGAACCATAGCTGAAATTTTTCTTCCTTCCTCACTTTGCTTCATTCAGTTGTTCCTTTATTTGAGATAGAATAGCTTCAGACCAGTTGAAGGTTGTCGGCTTTAAGAACTCTAGCGCATACTACATATACGATCTATTCGCTACATGTAGTGTAACAGTGCCAAAAAATTTAGCGATGGTGAAAAGGATGGTTCTTAAAGGCAAATCCTTGACATCCCGGATGTTTATTTTTCCATCTTTGCTAGGTTCTGACCCTAGATAGCAATACTGCATAACATAATCCCTCATTGTCTCTCCTCCAACGATAGACCCTGTGAGAGAAATTGGTAAACCTATCATCGACAAACCTGTGAGAAATATACATCCTCAACTGTTATGGGAACCACTTTTTTCTTAATGTGAAATTCAGCTATTGCCGGATCCCATCCTCAAACTAAGAACTCCAATAATTCTATTTGTTGCCTCATTCCTGAAAATTTGTACTTAAGTAGTCCACAATCTCTTAGGGCTCTTACAATACCTGGATCATTCAAGGCAATCATATCTTTTTCTTCATGTTCTCTTTCCCTCCATGTAATTGTCATTATAATCCGATGGAAACATGAAAATCAACCATAAGATCCATTAGATTCCAATCATTGCAAAAATTGGATAGAGCATGAAAACTAAAAACTTGAACTACGCCCAACACACTCTCAAGGTTGAGACAGTGCGTTGCACATGCAGGTACCCTTCACTGTACCTGCTATGCAATGTAGGTTTCGACATTCAGGGGTGTGTATCCCTCATTTTGGGAAGAATTTACCCTAGGGGGCCTCAAAACCCTAAAAAATTGTAAAGAATGGAAATGAAATGAATACTGAAGGAAAGAGGAGGTTCATGGCACTAACCTGGATCAAACGGCGACGAAATCCGTCCACATAAACGACCGCAATCAGCAACTGAAGTTCGGGGGAAAAATCAAGTTCAGAGCTCCAAAATGAAAATGGTAACTATGGAATGGTAAAAATGAATAGTGAAACTACTTTTTATAGTCATTTAATTGTTTTCAAGTTAAATTTGTTGCTATGACTATAGTTTTATTATGTTTTTATCATGAAATAGGTATTTTTAATCTATTTGATGTTGTTCTGAACAGGAAATACAACTGATGAATAGATTAGCCGTGCAGATTTATTCAAAGAATGACTTGACCGCAAAGCATACTTTTTCTCCTTATTTTTTGAGCTTTGTTAAAAACAAAAAAGGATTTGAAATGCACTTTTATCTCTTTTTCGAGCTTCGATAACAGCGAAAAAGAAACCCCTGGAGTCTTCTTTCAGCTCTTTTCAGACTCCGATAATATGAAAATATTCCCGAGCACTTATCTTTTCGAGCTCGTTAAAGTAAATGAATCGATATCTACTCAGTATAAGTTTAACCCTTTTCCGGACTGAGATGGATTATTTACGAAAAAGGAATACCTTGGTTAAACATGACCAAAGAGGTTCTCTCAAATATTATTTTACACTTTTTCAGATCTGAGTGACAAATTTATGAAAAAGTACTTTTGGATTTCTCTTTTGTCCTCTTTTTCAGACTATCTAAATATGAAAAAGGACTGGGCTATCACTGTCGTTAAGCTCGTTAAAACATAAAATAGCGACGGGCTTGTTGATCATGGCAAGAATCGAGTTTCATTCATCGCTAGACTCATTAAATTATTAAATAGCGATACATTATTCGCCCGAAGGGTTGAAATATATATCAAGAAAATGTTATCCTCCTCAAGCTTGTTAAAAAATAAAGAGGTACTAGTCGACAAATGATCGGGGAAAATTTGGGAAAAGTAAGCAAAGTTTCTTTTTGGTAACAAGTCGTTCTTGAACATGACACTTCTTTCACTCCATGTCCATGACATTTTGGGTTGGGTAATCATCTTGATGGTTCATTAAAACCTATGGTTCATCATAACTTCACTTCGGTTTTGGGTCAATGCTGCCAACTCATCACAGTGTCGCTGATATGTTCAAGAGGAGTCATCTAGTGATTAAAAACTCAACCATCTGCAATACTCGTAAACCTTCATTTTCATGACCATCGTCACTGAAAATTTCTATATCAAGTCATACCCTTGTCTCCAAAATCAGTAACTCCTGTTTTGCAATAAGGTGACTTCCTGTCGACGAAAAATCAATATCTAGGAATTTCACTTAGAAACATCAAATTCCAGTACCATGATGCTTGTTACATCATCGAAAAGATCCTCGCTTCCGGACCTTTGACCGAAATATTTTGTTTGGCATTCGACATCAAATCATCTATTCACGCCTTACAAAATGTAGTGCAGTACCTTGAGGGCCATTGACATTAATGGTGGTTCTCTTGTGTTTATTAACAACTACATCATCGGATGGTAATCAAATGATGTCTTTCCATGTTCGACTACAAATCATATATTCGCATGGCTATACTTGTGCCCGAATGATCGAGTGAAAGAAATAAGAAGACCTTGGATCTAGTTTCAGCCATCTGGACTACGATTTCAGGATTGCTGTACACATCATCTGTACGGTGACCTTACATACAGATTGTCATCCAAACATGGGCCTATATCTGTAGGCATGTCTGCATTTGGGCAACATTCCAATGTAGACGACTTTTTGAATTATGTACATGTTATTAGATTATTTTATGTGCTGAATATGGGAATGCCTACCCTCAGCAATTACGATCAAAAGAGGATATATCATGATGTAATGTATTGTAAGATTGATGCAGGTAACCACTCCGCATCATTTCCAGACTCATCACAATGTAAAGCATCTCAATCAAATGTTCTTATTATTTGGATCTCATGCTTTAGGGGGGAATTTTTATATGTCAATTTGGGCACCATTCCCAATGACCTGGTTAACGGGGAATCATCTCCAGGATCAATGATCAAGGGTCTATCATTCCCTATCATTTCAGTTGCTACATGCCCTAAGACAAGAAACGAGACAAATCAAGCAAGACTTTCATCAAGCAAAGGTTTCCATGGTTTGAAGCTTATTATATAGCATACACGAGCTCAGCAATGTAGGCTCTAAGGGGCCTAAGTGCATTGCATATGCAGGTAGCCCTATGCAACGCTGCTCTGCAAAGCACTTCCCGACATTCACAGGTGCGTTGGTCACATTGGGAGCGAAATTCTCATTGTTCCAGAATCTCCACTTGGCCAGTGCCTTCTAGAAGAGTTCACATGTGTCAAACTTCGAATCCAAGTGTCATTTTACATTTACATGAATGGAAACATGTCTTGCCTATTTTTGGAAAGTTATTGATTGCAAAACAACCTACACTTCATCTATAAATTGAGCATAGATCTAAGTGTTTGAGAAGGAAGAATTTGAGTAGAGAAATGCTGGAGGATTTTCAATTGAGAGATAGATTTGTGAAACTACTCCTGGAGAGATTTATACTATGATGAGGTTTGGGAATGTTGCTGGAAGGTCACTTCAAATCAGTCACTAGGTTGTAACGTCTCCTTCTATCATCAATAAAGAGTACTTATTATTTTTCCCTATATGCATTTGTATTGACTTTGATTTTCCATATTGCAAGATCTTGGTTTATGTATATGGTTTATACTTTACTGATTTAGCTAAATAGCTTGAATAGATATCTATATTATTGCATCTTATGTTGTTTCAATGTTCTTTATTGCATGAAGAATTCAGCTTACAAACCGCTTGAATTTGAAGTTGCAACGGAAGCGACAGAAGGAACCATTTGGAAAAGACTGAACAAGTAAGCCTCCAATCCTCTTTGTGTATCAGTTCTGAGTTAGGAGAAATAGTTGTATAGCCTTTCACCTATTTTTCTAAACTAGCACCTATCTAGTGAAGCGTGATTTATCCGTAATTCACAATTCTGGCCCAACAAATTCCCAATAAATTAGAGCTAATGAACAGATTAGTTGTGCAGATTTATTCAAAGAATGACTTGAGCACAAAGCATACTTTACTAAATTAGGGCTAGAATTGTGAATTATGGATAAATCACGCTTCCCTAGATGGGTGCTAGTCTATAACAACAGGTGAAAGACTATACGACTATTTCTCCTAACTCAAAACAGATACACAGAGAGGATTGGAGGCTTACTTGTTCAGTCACTTCCAAATGGCTCCTTTTGTCGCTTCCATTGCAGCTTCAAATTCAAGCAGTTTGTGAGCTGAATGCTTCCTGCAAGAAAGAACACTAAAACAATAGAAGATGCAATAATATATATATCTATTCAAGCTAGTTAGCTAAATTAGTAAAGCATAAACCATATATATCAACCAAGACCTTGCAATAGGGAAAATCAAAGTTAATACAAATGCATATAGGGAAAAATAAGAAGTACTATTTATTGATGATAGAAGTAGAGGCTACAACCTAGTGACTGATTTGAAGTGACCTTCCAGCAACGTTCCTAAGCCTCATCACAGTATAAATCTCTCAAACAGTAGTTTCACAATTCTAGCTCTCAATTGAAAATCCTCTAGCATTTCTCTACTCAAATTCTTCCTTCTCAAACACTTAGATCTGTGCTCAATTTATAGATGAACTATAGGTTGTTTTGCAATCAATAACTTTCCAAAAATAGGCAATACATGTTTCAAGTCATGTAGATGTTAAATGACACTTGGATCCAAAGCTTGACACATGTGAACTCTTCTAGAAGGCACTAGCCAAGTGGAGATTCCGAAACAATAAGAATTTCGCTCCCAATGTGACCAACGCACTTGTGAATGTTAGGAAGTGATTTGCAGAGCAGCCTTACATGGGGCTACCTGCATATGCAATGCACTTAGGCCCCTTAGAGCCTGCGTTGGTGAGCTCTCTGATGTTATATAATAAGCTTCAAACCATGGAAACCTTTGCTTGATGAAAGTCTTGCTTGATTTGTCTTGTTTCTTGTCTTAGGGAATGTAGCAACTGAAATGATAGGGAATTATAGAACCTTGATCATTGGCCCTAGAGACGATGCCCAATTAACCAAGTCAATGGGAATGGTGCCCAAATTGACCTATAACACAGCCATTGGTGGAATTGACCCCCAGGATTCTATGCTAGCCGTCTTCGAAATGGAAAAATGTAAACCTCGCATTTCGCACTAGCTTTCTTTCCAGGTTCAAGTTGTGTCAAAAGGGATACCAATCCACCGCACTGTCATAAACGAAGATGCTTTGACCTGTGTAATGTCAATTGCATGCTGGCTCGCTTTGGGTTCTCCAACTTTGTCTCCGTCATTGAATTCCCTCAAAGCTTTTGATGGCCACACTTTCTTCCCAAAATGCTACCTTGCTAGCTACCCCATTACACTTAGTGGGAAAATGATAATTGTGGACATAGAATTCATAGATCGTCATCTCGACTAAAATATTTTGCTGGGTCGCAGTTGGTCTTACGCGATGAGTGCCATTGTCTCTTCAATTTTTCGACTCATCATTTTTCCATTGGATGGGAAGATAGTTACAGTGGACCAGCTATCCTTTTGCTCCCCTAATTATTCCACATTACCTAGCAGCAATGTACCCTTAGTAGGAGGCATTCCTGACTCTTACGTCAGTGTCGGTACCGGTCTTCTGAAGGCATCTTCCCTGATGGGTTGTTTTCCTCTCCCACCGCTTGAGGTTGTACACACAATTTCAATGATATCCACCATCTCAAATGGCTCTATCGATCCATGGATCCTACCGGCGCCTTCAGAAATTGATTCCTACGGAGATCAGATGCCACTATCACCAGCTAAGCTAGCTTTTCAAGCCATCCAATCAACATCTGAACCCTCCACTGCTCTGGTTTCGACCAATGGTACCACCCTTTCGCCTACCACAGTTCCTTCTAAGGATATCATCGATGAAGTCCTACCTACGGACGAAACTATCTGAGAGATCATGTCTCTAGAGGAACAACCTTGGGGAGAGTTTCATCATCACTCTTCGATTTCTGATTCAAACGCGACCACTATCCAAATCCCGTATTTCGACCCACCTAAGATCATCCCCTCCACTTACACGACTGTTCAAACTATCAATGTGGAAGGGAACATGTGCAATATTTCTAAGACTATGCTCACAGATATCTCTGTCAAAACTAGTATCGTGGAAAATATACAGATTGGAGCCGATTACAGTCCCGAGGAAATTGCACGCTTCACATCCCTTTTCAAGGAGTTCCGCAATGATTTCGCTTGGTCTTACGAGAAAATTCCTAGCATAGATCCTTCTATCGAAGAGAAAGAGATAATGAAATTTCGAGCATTCTTTTTATGGTATTTTTCTTGCTCGTTAAACCGAAAAACCTCGAGTTCTCTTCTTTGGGCTTGTTAAACTTACATGAAGAAGCATCAAGCCTTCTTTTTATGGACTTTTTCTAGTTCGTAAAACTGAAAAAACCCTGAGTTTCCTTCGTTGGGCTCGTTAAACTACCACGATGAAGAACTATGAGCCATTCTTTTCCATCTTTTTATAGCTCATTAAAAAAAAAAAATGAAAAAGTTTCCGAGTTTTTCTCTGTTAGATTCGTTAAAATTTCACGGAGAGGATCGATTTTTTCTACTTCCGAGTCGTTAAAACTTCACGAAGAATATTGAGTTTACTCCGTCTCCTCATACTCATACCAAAATGAGGCATATGTCCATTGAACATAGGTTTATCACTCTATCTAGATTCAATGGACTAACTTACGGAAAATGAACTGTGTTGGGCTTACTATTCTCCCTTTTTCGCGCCTATTTATCAAACATGACAAAGGTACCCCCTTGGAGTTGTCTTTTACGATATTTTTCAGACTCCCTAAATATGAAAATATCACCGAGTTTACCCATCTGAACTCGTTAAACTTAATAGAATGGGGAAATTTGGACAAAGTGGATACTTATTCTGTTATGCTTTGAAATTCGATTTGGTAGCAAAATATATTTAACACGGCACTTCCCAGAAAATCCACTCGCAATTAGTCGAACCCTACCATTCTATGAGTTTAGTCTTCGTATGTCGATGCCCCTGCATTGGTGAATCCTAACACTCTTTGGTGTTCATAAACCTAAGCTTCTTGGTACCCTATTATTGTGCCTTCTATTGTTCAAGAATATCTCTCTATATACTTCTTCCTGTATCATCCAAGCCATCATATGCCAGAAATCATTTTTCTTCGTCAGTTACTACCGTCGTCAGTTATTACCATTTTCTCTTGACTATCTTCAAAACAAAATCATCTTTTCTTGTTTCATGTCGACTGATGTAGGATGCCTCAGTGCTTATATTTCGACAGATCTCTTCCTATCAACTTAAACATATTATCTAGGAAGTTGATCTAGAAACACATCAGTACCCGGGTACTTGCAGACCTCAGTGCTAGGTTACCTTGTGTTTGATTGGGGGTTCTCATTATTGGCTCCCAATTGAATGATTCTACGAGTGTTTGACATCAACACCTTTTATTCACACTCGCTATATTGTACTGTGCATCTTGGGGACCATCATCCTTATCGGTGGCCACCCTCGCATCTGTTAACAGTTTTTGTAATGATCCTTTTTCATGATTATCAACAATGAGCTCAAGGAAAACGTTGTATAAGTAAAATTGTGCAAAATTAACGCATATCAGGACTTCGTTCCTCTTATCTATGTTGTATGAGACTTATATATGGATTTTCATAAAAAATAAATAAATTTTAGACTCACTAAACAGATCTCCCAAAAACTAGACTAGCTAAAAAGCACCCAAAGAGGAAGGTTGCAGTCAAATGCAAGCACTGCTTCAGGAATTGTGCAGTTTTAGCAGATGTTCAATGGAGATTAGCAAGGAGACTTATATTTTAGTAATACAACAGAAAATCAGCATTATGATGAAGCCATTTCATTATACAGTAAAAGGCATGAGTCAATACAACAATAAATCTTCAGAAAAGAGAGCTAGAACACATGTATATTTGCATAAATGCTTCAACAACGTTATTTTTATGGAGCTTCAGCAGCTGGAAGTTATGACTCAGATCTAGGACAGATCTGTGGACAAAACATCAGATCTATTTCAGATCTGGAAGCTTTATTGTCTTCTCTTCAAGATCCACTTGGAATTTTGACAAAAGCATGCATAAATAAGAGTAGATCTGAGAAACAAGTTGCAGATCTGGAAATTGATGCAGTAAATTTCTGAATATAAAATTTCATTAAAATGGATCAGATCTAAACAGAACATAGATCAGCAAGCTAATCCATGGATCACCAAGTGGAAGGCAAAGCCCAGCACTAGAGATCTCTGATCTAAACTATAAGCAAGACACCATGAAAACCCTCATACAGAAATAACCCAGTCTACTCATGGGAACAACGTTGTAGCTCAAATGACACAGAAAAATACTGTAAAATTGAAGATCTGAAGTACAAGAAGCAGAGACACTCTTTCAAGAGGTTAAAGAATACACTTCATGAGAAGAGGCTCCAAAAAATACACTAGATCTCTGCAGATCTAAACTCCCACTTACTGCAGCTCACAAGACAACTCAACCCTCAAGATGAGCAGCGTTGCAATGTAAGATGGAGCTTGGCCTCAAGTTGGATAGTGGTTCAATTCAACAAAATTTCCTCCTTTAATCCTCAAACGAAGGGTTGAAATCCCTGCATAGGAATTCTAGATACAATTCTCCACTAAACAACAGAGAATGGTATTTGTCTAAGCAGACAAATACTTAGAAATATGATCAATCAACAACCTTCTCTTTCTGCCCTCCTTCTCCTTTTATAAGATGAGAAAGATTTTGCAAACCCTAAACCATATTGATGAGTTACCCCTTTTCACATGAGAGGATTCCTTCTAGAACTGTGTTATCCCTTTTGGATATGCAATGAACCTAGACAGTGTTGTTGATTTGGTCAAGGTTGACCCAATCTTTAGCTCAAACCTCTTTCACACGTGCAAGTGATTATTTACATGGCCCTAATTTGTCTTTGTTCACATGGGAATTGATTTATTCAAACTTTTTTAGGAGTTTTACATGTCCTCCTTTATTCATGAAACAAAAATTAAAACAAAATTGAATGTTCCTCTTAACTAAGGTTAAGTGGGAACATTACAATCCTCCCCTCCAAAATTTTGATTGTCCTAAAGCAACTGATAGGGTAAGAGCTATATTTCTTCTCCTCCTCCATTGATGGCACCATCAAGGATCAAGCTTTCATCATGGGCCAAGTTCTCATTAAGCCAATACATCAAAAATTGCTCCTCCAAAGCTAACAAGACAGGGGCATAGTCCATCCCTCCAGGAGTGTAAAACTATACAAAAATAAGCATGGGTGAAGCAATGTCACATCTAAAACATGTATCATGAAGTACAAGATGAAGTTCCATCCCATGTGGTACATATACACTACCCACTCTTTGCCCATACAAACCCATAAACAATACCAATATATCATCTATGTATGGAAGCAAAATCACATATATGCAAACTGAAATTTGCACTTGAGGAGGTGGGTCACAATCCCACATAAGATACCAACGCAATGCACTCCTTGTCTTGAGTAGACCTGAGTGTGGTAAGTGGTACTCCCACCACACCTTTGCTGCATGGGTCACTTTGACATGGCTGAAAGTGATACCTAGGTTAGGTGCCTTTGGGAAGCACCCATCATGATAGAGAATCTCCCTTTGCACCTCAAGGGAGTGGCCAGATTTAGAATTTTTATTGGCCTCATCAATGCCATGAGATCTGCATGTAATATCACTCCTTGTAGGAGCCATGGCCTGCATACATATGGTAAGAGAATATGTCAAATCAGAAAAATAAACATGCTTCATAAGATCAAATTCTTTACCATTCAAGTCTCCCACACACATGGAGTTGGGCATGGGCATTTCTTCTCTTTTAAGAGAAGGAAGAGATGGCTAAAATGACTCCTACATAGAGTCCTTTGGCTGCCCCATCTCCTCATAAATATTGCACTCTTGTAAGTGCTGATGTAGTTCCTCCCAATCATAGTGTTGATGTAGTTCCTCCTTCATACCCTCCTAATCAAAACTCCCCATGATTAGGGTGTAGATCTTTGCTGACTACATATAGCTGGAAAGGAACTCTTTGTGTGCTCTTTGTAGTATCTCTTGCTTAAGCTTGGAGGCTTGAGACAAGAATACTTTACCAAGATGATAGATGACCCCTTCATGGACCAAATAGCCTCCCTCTTGCTTCATGCCATCTAATATAATCCCGGTGTGTAGATCTTTGGAGTACTCCACAAGGAGTTGAGATCTCCAATATGGATCCACACAGCTCAACAATGACAGCGCTGGTGATACATCTATGGTGGTGCTTGCCTTGTTGCTGATTGCTTCTTTGACATTACACATGCCAAAATGGTTTGTGGGAAGGCTGATCCTCCCCTTTCCTTCCTCCCACAGCGTTGTAGCTTACTCTCCAATCCTTTCTTGATCTATTTTTGGAGTAGCACTTTGTGAGGCTTTCCCCACAAGATCAGAGTCTAATGACATTCCATGTGGCTTGTCATGAGGTAAGAATGTCTTTTGCAGCCTCCTCATAAACATGAGAGAAGGAACTGTGAGGTCCTTGCTCCCACTGCGCAAATCCATCTCTGTTGTTTGTGTAGAAACATCAAGTGAAGGATAAGTGTGCATGCCTTGAATGATTTGTGGTTTCCCACTCTTCAAGTACACCCACTCCATCTGTAAGGCCTTCCAATCAGTGGTGACCTTCCCCAAGGTAATCAAACACTAGACACCCAAGATGATATTGGTGTCTGGTATGTCAACTACAAAGAAGTGATCCACCAAAGTGTAGGACCCCATAGTGACAGAAAGTGATGGAACATATTGCATGCACTGCATAGTTCTATCTCCTGGGACCAAAACAGAGAACCCATCAAAAGTATCAGTGGGGATCCCTCTCCTCTGCACAAGGTCAACATCAATAAATTTGTGGGTTGCCCCACTGTCAATCAAAATAGATACCCTCTGGTTCATCACTAAACCTTTTACTCTTAGGGTCAAGTATTTTGGCACTCATCTCAAAGAAGCAAGAGTCCCACTTGTTGGAGAAAAGGCTCCCTCTTCACCTCTGGATGGTGATTTATCTTCCTCCTCATCATCACCAGTGCTGTGACCCCTCCTGGGTCCATCATTCCCATCTTCTTCCTCAAAATATGAGAATACTTCTATATAGTGTGCCCTTCTAGCAGCACACCTATGTCCCGGTACCCATGGCTCTTGACAAGTGAATCATAATCTCTTTTTCCTCAAATCCCTCCGGAGATCAAGGTCAAGAGGTTTCTTCAGTGAACTGTCCTTGGGTGGAGTAGCTTTCCCTTATTTCCCCTTAGAAGAGTGAGGGGTTTTGCTTTGGAAAGTTGCATTTGATCTTGGTAAGGCATCTTGGAGATCTTTAGCTCTCTCAATGGCATCATGCAAAGTGATGGGCTTGGTAGAATTAACCAACCCATGCAAAGGTTCCTCCAGGCCATCAATGAACATGTAGACTCTCCTTGCTACAGATAGATCAGGGACCATTACTGACAATCTCAGGAATTCAAAGATATAGGCCTCTGCATCTCCTGTCTGCTTCAGCTTTGCCAGGCTTATAAAAGGTGCCTCGGGATCTTTTCGATCAAATATCTCTACTAGTATTCTAGTGAACTCAGCATATGTAGACACATTTTTGTGTCCCAATGTAGATATTCCATGGAACCACCAGTTGTGGGCTTCACCCTCGAAGTTCATCGCAGCAATCTTGATGGCTTCTACTTCGGGGACTTTATTCAACTGGAAATAGATGTCCAACTTTTCCACCCATGATTTGGCAGAACAAGAGGATGATCCATCGAACTTGGGAAAAAAGAACTTTCCCATAGTGTGGTGTCTCCCATGAAAGAAAACTCCATCTCTGTACTACTGCCATGGTCTCCTCTGGTACTTGAGATGGAAAAAGTCCTGGAAGCTCAAGTTATCCTTGAACCTCTGACTTTGTGAGTCATATTCTACAAAGTAAACTTCCAGGGAGGTTGGCTCTTGCGGCACCTCATTCTCCACAGCTAAGAAGGTAGGCATAGTAGAGCGTTGGGATGCCTGTGGGGCTTGTGGCAAGCTCACAGGTTGACCAGTTCCATAATGAGACATTTCAGAACTTTCTCCTTGATGGAATCTCCCAAGGGACTCCCTCATTCTATCCACCCTCATCTATTTTATCTCCTTGGAAAGATCTTTCATAGCCTCCAAGAGAGTTTTTGCAAACTCCTCTACTTCCTTATCCTTATCATTCACAGATTCAGGGGCTTTCCCCTTGTCTTGACCCTTGTCAGGGTCATCAGTGGTGTAGTCATACTTTTTATGACTTCTATTTTGGTACCTCCTCTCCCTCTCAGTGAGAGGATCCTCTTCTTCGGAATGCATCATGACTGGTGCTCCAAGGAAAGCACGGTCTATGCCAAGAGTGGAGCTCCAATACCACTGTAATGATCCTTTTTTCAAGATTATCAACAATGAGCTCAAGGAAAACACTGTATAAGTAAAACTGTGAAAAAATAATGCAGATAAGGACTTGTTTCCTCTTATTTATGCTGTATGAGACTTATATATGGATTTTCATAAAAAAAAAATCAGTTCAGACTCACTAAACAGATCTCCCAAAAACTAGACTAGCTAAAAAGCACCCAAAGAGGAAGGTTGCAGTCAAATGCAAGCACTGCTTCAGGAATTGCGTAGTTTTAGCAGATGTTCAGTGGAGATCAGCAAGGAGAATTATATTTTAGTAATACAACATCAAATCAACATTATGATGAAGCCCTTTCATTATACAGTAGAAGGCATGAGTCAATACATCAATAAATCTTCAGAAAAGAGAGCTACAACACATGTATATTTGCAGAAATGCTTCAACAACATTATTTTTATGGAGCTTCAGCAGCTGGAAGTTACAACTTAGATCTAGGATAGATCTGTGGACAAAACATCAGATCTATTTTAGATCTAGAAGCTATATTGTATTCTCTTCAAGATCCAATTGGAATTTTGACAAAAGCATGCATAAATAAGAGTAGATCTGAGAAACAAGTTGCAGATCTGGAAATCGCTGCAGTAAATTTCTGAATATAAAATTTCATTACAATGGATCATATTTAAACAGAACATAGATCAACAAGCTAATCCATGGATCACCAAGTGGAAGGCAAAGCCCAGCACTAGAGATCTTTGATCTAAACTAGGAGCAAGACACCATGAAAACCCTCATACAGAAATAACACAGTCTACTCATGGGAACAACGCTATAGCTCAGATGACACAGAAAACTACTGTAAAATTGCAGATATGAAGTACACGAATTAGAGACACTCTTTCAAGAGGTTAAAGAACACACTCCATGAGAAGAGGCTCCCAAAAATACACTAGATCTCTGTAGCTTTACTGCAGCTCACAAGACAGCTCAACCCTCAAGATGAGCAGCGCTGTAATTTAAGATGGAGCTTGGCCTCAAGCCGGATAGTGGTTCAATTCAGCAAACTTTCCTCCTTGAATCCTCAAAGGAAGGGGTGAAATCCCTACATATGAATTCCAGATACAATCCTCCACTAAACAACAGAGAATGGTATTTGTCTAAGCAGACAAATACTTAGAAATATGATCAATCAACAACCTTCTCTTTCTGCCCTCCTTCTCCTTTTATAAGATGAGAAAGCTTTTGCAAACCCTAAACCATCTTGATGAGTTACCCCTTTTCACATGAGAGGCTTCCTTCTAAAACTGCATTGTCCCTTTTGGAGATGCAATGAACCTGGACAACGCTGTTGATTTGGTCAAGGTTGACCCAGTCTTTAGCTCAAACCTCTTTCACACCTGCAAGTGATTATTTACATGGCCCTGATTTGTCTTTGTTCACATGGGCATTGATTTATTCAGACTTTTTTAGGAGTTTTACATGTCCTCCTTTATTCATTTATTCATGAAATAGAAATTAAAACAAAATTTTATGTTCCTCTTAGCTAAGGCTAAGTGGGAACATTACAGTTTTCATCATTGACTAGTAATCAGATGATTTCCTGCATGTATGACTACAACTCCTTCATTCACATATGCGGAAATATGCAGTTTAGTGAAGTGGCGACCAAGACCTTGGGTTGAGGCTTACATCATTTCAGATGTGTTTCCTCTCTCAAGCTGCGATATTTTTTTCAAAGACAACTTATCAGATTGATCCTGTCATGACACAAGCTTCCACATTGTGCAAATCGGTAGACATACTGGTCGTATCTCTTTCTAGAGAAATCATTTTGATATAGCTGCTAAGCATGAGAATGCCCGACTCAGGATAAATACTTATATTTCTGACATATGTTGTTGTTTCAGGTTTTCCTCAGTCCTCCAACTCCTCTCGCTCTACTACATATATTATAAAGTATTCCGGCCATCATATTTTCCTCTAACCACACACTTTAAGGGGCATCTGTTATAGCACAAATGACCTCCTCATCAACTCAGAGGAGAAGGAAACATGGAAGGAAGAAAATGACCCATACAGAGACCCATTTTTCCAAGGTAACACACCCTAGAGACAGCCAGGTCGAGTTGTAACGCATCCCAGCCATTCAAAGGGAGCATTAGTGCCTAGGTTAACGCTCTATCTTTCCTAAGGGGCAGAGTTACCCGTGTTTTCATGAAGAAAGGGACAAATCCCGTGGAAACTAACTGACATTTCCTTCTTTTTCTCAAAATGAGTCAGTTCAAAAGCAGCAACCTGCGGTACAAACCTCTTATTGGATGTTTCCAAACACAGCTGAACACCAATAGAGGGAAAAAGCAAGGAAAGGCAAGGAAACATCAAGATTTTTCCCCATTCAAACTGATTGAAAGGATTGGCAAGGTCTGTCCTCCCCAATTCCTATAAATTGGAGACTTGGGCTCTTGGTCAAGGGTTGAAGGTTTGATCATGTGTAGAGCAGAACTTCAATGTTGAGTGTGAGGCTTAAGGATTGGCAAGGTTCATTGAGAACTCTTAGCCCAATTATTATTACACTCGGAGATAGAGGAGAGAAAGAGAGGAGTCGGAAGACTGAGGAAGGCTTGGTTCAACCAACGGTTGTAATCTTCCTTCTTATATATTAAAAGAACTGTATCTGTTTTGTCCATTTGATGTTTCAGTGTCACATTTATTGTTTATTTTTCTATGAAGCATGATATAAATGGCTTATATTTGCACATTTTAATGTTGATTATGTACTTTTTTAATTTCTAGTAAGTGATACCACTGTGAAGATTACACTGTGCTTTGTTTGTTTGTAGGATCTAAGCTTGGAGCCAATGAGGAAGGATTTCAGCCACGCCGCTTAGCGCTCTCCAATGGATCTTCTGTTTACAAAGAGGTAATCCTTCAATATCTCACTTCGTCGATTATGCATTAGTATAAACATGTGTGCAATGTATTTGTAACTATACAACTAATATGACTGTCTACCTCGGGCACTAGGAAGCCCTGACAGGGATATACATCAACTAGCACTCAAGCATTTTATCCCTTAACACTAGCTTGGATCAAATGCAAGCCCATTTAAAGTTAAACCCTGTGATCGATGAATTTTTCTAACACAAGCTATCTATACTAGAAATTGTTTCCACACTATAGTTGTAAAGCTCTTACTATTACATTTCAATGACTTTGAAACACACAATATTGGAGTCCAATCAGATGAAATGTTTTCATCATACAATTTATGATACTTATTTCTTTGAAGTTTTCTGATATCTATATTTATGGAATCTATCCATAACACATCAACATTATTGTTATTTTTCATATATTTTTTGCATATCCCATCAATTCCATTAACCCGACCATCTTTTGTACTATTATTCCCTACATGTTTTTCAATAAGAAAAATTCATTTGATAAGTATTCTTAATGGTAATCTCATTGTATTATCATATGCAACAAATCCTATTTGCTTATCGTGAGATTCATCAATTGCATTAAGAAAAATTAGCTCTTCATTTACATGTGACAACATTTTTTGTGTGCTTTTGTACATCTCTATTTATGTAAAATAGATATGGAAACAATGGATCCATTGGGGAAGGGCTGTAGCACTTATCATTTATATATTTTATGTCTTCATTAGATTGTTGATTCACTCGCATTTTGTTAAGGATTTCAAAAAACTTATTATCTTTTTGACGCATTGTCATGTACAATTCATAGCATTCAACTTTCTCTTTCCAGAAAATTGTATACTAGTTTTTCGCCTGCTAAAATTGGTTACTAAAAAAATCATAGAATATTTGATTAGTTGCACTTGGAACAAGTCACCTGAAAATATAACATCAATATTTCCAAAATAAACCAACGAAGTATGCTTAATTTCGCAAAACCGTTTGTCGACATGGTATAATAATGTTGAACCTATCAAAGATGCTTCATCAATTAGCACAATACAAAGTTGTTTGCAATGTTTTGTCAGTGTTTCTATTTTTTCACCTTTAAGCGAAAGATATTCCAATTTTTTAAATGGTAAATGAAATGCATAGTGCAATGTTATACCACTCACATTGAATGCTTCCTTCCATATATATGTTATGATGATTCCTTTTAATTGACATGGGTCATATCCGAACATCTTATTGTATAAGTAAATTAGATATTGGAATATTTCTATAAAAGTAAACATTTTTCCAACCCCTGCCACCTGTTACAAGTACATACAATGGGTCGTCTGGATTTTTTTTCTTCTCGCCAACAATTTCTTTCACTATTCTTACCTTTTCTAGATTAAGCTTTATCATGATTTTATAGAATTGTGTTTTTCTAATACTTGTGGTTGCTTTACAAGTTCATAATATCTCTCAACAATTGATTTTGGATTTTTATCCTTTTCCAAATATTGTATATCTGATTCGATATCGTATTCTTGATAAAAATTTCATTTTATACTTCGTCACAAGTGTTGGCATTGATGATGCACTTGTTGGTGCAATGTTTTTGGTTGGTATTGATGTAAACCTGGTAGGCCGTTGATTCATGAGTTGAAATTGATTGTGTTTCAGGTGGCTTGTGTGCTTGGTTATGATAGATGTGTTGATTCATGAGTTGTAGATGTTTTGATAGTAGTATGAGTTGCAAATTTTTATGTTTGTCTAGGTGCAGTGGCTTCTATATGGATCCTATGGCATATGGAGTAACTTAGTATGTGTGTGGATGATGTGGCATAAAGAGCTTAAGATACTAGTCACGAGTAACTTAGTATGTGTGTGGATGATGTGGCATGAAGAGCTTAAGATACTAGTCACCCTTGAAGCAGAAAATAAATCTCAAGCAATATTAATTGAGAAGCTCTAATCTCACATTAGAGAATGGAGATCTGAATAAATTTCTCTAGATTCTCGAGGAATAAATTTATGATCTTGAAATTCAGTTAGAAAAAAAAAGGAAAAAAAAGGAAGACTGAAGTGGAGATTGGAATTCATCTTAAAGATCATATCGCCTATTGTAAAAAATTGGAAGCTGAAATACAAGAGATAAGATCCAAGAAGGTTACTAGTGAAAATCCTAAAGCAGAAAATTCTAGCATCAATGAAGCCATCCACCATCAAAATCTAGACGCGGAGAATAAAACAAGAAGAGGTGTGAGAAATGTGAGGTGTTTTAGCTATGATAAGCTTGGGAATATTGTTGCAAACTGTAGAAGCATGCAACAGAAGAAGGATCCAAACAGAAGGGCACATCATGCAAGCTAATCTTTGGCTAGGTATATAAATTTATTTTATGGCTACTGCTTTTCATGTAATGATTTTGGGCATAAATCTGTTGATTGTAGGGTTTATGGCACAAAGAGTAGAAATTCCATTAGTAAATATTTTGAGCAATATCTGTTATTTCTTGGACATATTATATGTAATATTTGTGATAACTTAGGCCATAATGCCAAATACTGTAAGTTTCCTCTTGATATCATGGAATCTAGACAAAATAAAAATAAATCTGGAGCTAATACTTCCAGCATGCATCAAAGCAACTTGCATGAGAACTTCAAAAGAATATGGAAAATGAAAGAATTGTCAGGAGGAAGAGATCGAACTGCTAAGGTCTGGAAAATAAAGGATACAAAAAATAATTGAGGCCAGATCAACCTCAGGGGGAGCATGCAACATAAGGATCATAATTTCAATAGAAGCTCCTCCAAGAAAAATAGAATTTTGTCAGCAGTTGATAGATGCTCTTCCTATCACATTTGCTTAAAAGGTGAAGACTTCATGTGACATTTGTTGGTTCTGGATTATTCACTAGTGTTTTGGTCTATGTTTTGATTAAAGTTTCTTCATTGGGTTCTCATGACTAAATACAAGTGGATATGAAGCAATTTTTTAGCTCTTTTGATGATCACGTCTGAGGTACATCTATCCCATTTTGAGAGCATATTCTGAATTGAAGCATCAATGTATGTCCGACCTTTAAAATGAAAATTTGTCATGTAAATTTGTGCAAGTTCTAAACCTCCACATAAGTTATAGAAGTGTGAATCTATGCTTGCGACCCTTGTGGAAGGATTTGAAAGCTTATATACTCTTCTACCTTGTTTCAAGTAACCTATTCTCCACACAGATCAATAAGAAATTTGTAAACAAACGATGATCTAAAGAGTTAAATGGATCAACCAGTTTTGCATTGATATAAAAGTTAACAAGGGTGAAGTTAAATGCATCAGTGCACAAATTTTCCAGCTATGCTATATGGTTGGTCATGCATGATTTATTTCTTGAAATTGATCTTCACTAGCTCCATTGGCATTCAATTCTATGAAGTTAAATATTTTTTCACGTACCACTGCTGTGAAAGATCATGCACAATTTTTTTTTAAATTTGAAATAGAGGTATCGTGATGCATCCATGTCTGAAGCAATGTGGACAATTTCGTGAAGGAATAAAAGGCCCATTATCAGAGTTGTGCAACAACCCATTATCCACCAGTTTTGAATCTCATTACACATTAAATTTCCACTATATACACAGGATAAAGTTGCATCTCATAAGGGGACTTGGGTCGTTTGGAGTACTAGTCAACAATTGTTTTTTACTAGAAGGATGATATTCACCTGCACAAAATTTATCTACATGTCCTGTACAAATTCAAATAGAGTGTAAAACCTATAAATACAACTTTTATCGCTCCCAGCTTGAATAAAAAATTTATTATCACCAGAAACAACAATGTCCATGAGTTGCTCAAAAATAATTTCCTATCGATGGTTTGCTGAAATATTGAAAAAACATAGGTGAATACCAGCTACGATTGTATACTATTTTGAAGTTTCAATTAAGGCTGCATGAGTAGCTTTTACACGAAATAAGGGAAAGGATTGGGCATGCACACCAGGTGCCTTTCGTGCTAAGTACTTGCATTCTAAGGTAATTGAGAGTTTATCAAAATTAACTAAGCTAGAGGCCCTTGATTAAATGTCTGGGATATGTTCAATGTCGTCGGGTGTTTTGAGTTTTATGCAGATCTCACAGATGCCATGGATGGGGAAAAACGTGCTTCAATTTCTCTTCCAATGGAGATCCTTAAGTGTCATGTATTAAAAGAACCTCTTGGAATAGTAGGGTTGATCATACCATGGAAAACATTTTGGTAATCCAAATGTCCCGTGTTGGAATCTCCCAACGCATGAAAAACTTGCAAAATTCTGAATAGAAGGCCTTATATTTCATACCAGGGTTTGTGCCCTTAAAAACCACCGTAATATAACTTTTTGGTAAGCACGTGACTTGGAAGAGTGTGAAAGGTCGATTAATGAAAAAGGCAGAGATGGAATTTGTTTCTAATCATGACAAAAGAGTGAAATAACTTCAAGACATTTTATTATGAAGAGCAACAATCTCCATAATTTGCAGCTCTCTGAATAACAATAGGTGCACGAGGGCATAGGAGGAGAATCAAATCTTTGTGATATGAATAAAAAGAATTGATATTTAATCTGGTTGTTTTCTAATTGTTTTGTCTAATGTTTGCAAATATCAAAGACTACATGAAAACTTTCCTTTAGTGACAACCAATTATTTTTTGGATATGCCCTGTTCATTTTTATTGCAAATATCAATATTATATAGCTATATGATGTTTTGTATTGAGATCATTATGTGTTGCAGAGACCATTTTGCAGTAAAGAGATTTTGCAGAAAATTTGTGACAAGGAATTGATGACTCTCTATTAACAGTGACTAGACCTACCCTTGGTTACTTAAGTTTGCTGCCTTGGTGCCATTAATGTGTGATTTAGTCTCCTTTATTTCTATTTCAAATGGTGAATGTATAAAGAGACAAGTGTATTATGAAATTTCCAAGTATATGGAAACAACGGCTATATAAATTATTGTGGCATCTTAACAGTATATGTAGGAATATTATCTGAGAATGCCTCCCTAGTTTTTATGATGAAATAGATCTATACTTGTAATTTACATGACAAGGATCCTTTTTTTTTGGAATATTATCTGAGAATGCCTCCCTAGTTTTTATGATGAAATAGATCTATACTTGTAATTTACATGACAAGGATCCTTTTTTTTTGTTTCTGAGTTGCTTGTGGGCAGAAAATGATTCAATAATTCACATGATTGAGATACATGTGCAATATGATTGTCAGAATAATTTGAGAGCTAATATTGTTTATATTAAGATCTCAATGACAAAAAATGACTATGCATAGGATGGTGGAATCTGTAGGAATTAACTTAACTTTGAAGAAATTAAAGGAACTAACATTTCCATTGAGATTGTATGTGCTTTGATGGCTTGGTACTTTAAAGTTTCATATTGGGTTATGATTTCATGGTGGATGGTTGTCAGATATGGTAGTTGTTGTTTTGTTGGCTCTTTTGGCACAATGATTTACCTTTGGATATGCATTGACAACTTTCATTTAGTAAATGGTTTGATGAAGTATATTGGTGGGTTATTCATGAAAGTATTTTCTTAGCTTGTCTTAACATCATTTGATGGTTCATAAGCGTTACTGATGCTATTACATTTATCATGCATGATGATAGTCGATATAGATATTGGTGTGTCATTGTATCAGTCATAATGAGTTAGTCCTTTGTTCTATGAGGTGTATGTAGAAATTATACAAAATACATATATGTCTTGGATTCTCCTGATCTAAAAATATGTTACTTTTAAATACAGAATCGCTTCTACAAATCTTTGCGGAATTTAAAACACAATCGCCAATTACAATATCATGAAGAAAGATCAATCACACACAACACAGATAATTTATCGAGGAAAGATTATAGCTAAAAACCACTATCTTCTATTGTATATTATATCATGGATCATGAAACAATTACATACAAAGCTCCAATCCAATAGCTCTCAATACATGACCTAACTATCTCATACTGTCATACAAAAATTGGAAAGTTCCTTAGCCAATTTATTGTCTCCAGACAGCCTGCCTCCACTGCACAATCCCTGTTGATGGTGTTATAGTGTTATTTCTCACCTTCATATACTTGATGATTTACACTTTGGCCTTGGGCACCCTTTCCTTCAGACCTGAATATTTTTCTCAAAAAAAGTATCTTAAAACCCATACGCGATTCTGCCCAGACTCTTCTGCGTATATACGCAAGTCCATTCATAGCTATCCGCGTATACCTTTTTAATTATTGAAAAATATATAAAATCCCTATATTTGAGGTGGGTTTGATGGGTATTCCAGTAATTCAACCACCCCAGCCCATGGCCCAACTGCAGAAGCTAATTTGAGGGAGTATAAAAGCCCCTCAAAGGTATGGCCTAAGGGAGAGAGAAAAGATATAGATATTATACTCTATTGGAGCCCTATTCAAGTTTGATGTTCCCGTGCCTCCTGCACTTCCCAGGTATATTCAGGAAACCCTTGTTTCCTTGAGATTTTCATCACCCTATATGAAATCTATTGTGTACACATCTTGGAATAATTCTTGTGAGGCTAGGGTTGGACAGATCCAGAGGACAGTATGCTCGAAGGCCATGATAGGATTTAGGTAATCTCCCCACGTTTTGATTACTGTACATGTCATTCATAATAAGAAGAGCCATCTTGTTCTCGAGATTTACATGTTAATGATGCTTTATACATGTGTAATAATCGTTAATTGAACATTTCATATTGTTTTCATGATATTATACATGGTTTTCACTAACGTCTAGGAACTATATATGTTGTACAACTAGGCTTTTGTGTCTGTTCTTTGTGGATTTACAGGTTTCGGAGCACAAAGTGTTGCAGGGGGTTTGCACCCCGCAGGATCTACATCAACCGAGGGACTTTTGGGTAAGTTCTGCAACCAGTAGTATCTAGTTTTCAGCGTAGAAGTTGGTTAAAGTGAGTCCTTCTTGAATGGCATGCCCCTAATCTGTGAAGGTCATCAACCCAAAACCTTTAGGGTGTTAATTCCCGAAATAGAAATGGTGACTCCACCGGGGATCACATTCTTGTGATTTCCTGTTTGGGTTGTTTCATTTGTCTTGTGGGTTCCCAACAATTTCTATCACTTTTATCAGTCCAGCAAATCCTTTTTCAGTCAGACAGAAGACCTGGTCTCCTGGTTAGGCTTAACTTTTTGTTTTTTCCTTATTCTAGTTTACATACACAGTTTTTTCTTTACACAGTCGCGTATACACGTTGTTTTTTGTAAAGGGACCCGCGTATATGCGAGTTTCCTTTGTTATAGTCGCGTATGCACGCTTGTTTCCTTCTAAAAAAATGCGTATGCCTGGGAAAATTTGAAATTTTTAGTTTTTAGCCCCTGTGGTCTTGTCTGTGTGTGTTGAGTTGTTCTTATAGCATCTTGAAGACCTCTGGATTGTGTTTGAAGTGAATTTTTATTTGTTTCTCTCTTGCTTGAATGAAAACCTAGCTATTTGGTGAAATCCTTGTTTTGTGTGTTAGCAATTGCAACTTGAGCACCAAGAACTTTCTCTGAAGATTCTTGGTTGTCCTGAACATTCAGAAAAATGAGCTCTTACTCGTTTGCTCTTCTTGGCCTTATGCGTTGCTTCGCATTTGATTTTTTCCTTCTTGGTGTACTTGGTTTTCTTGATTTCGTAGACTTGTCTTGTTGTGATTTTTGAAAGATCTCTTTTTTATTTTTTTTGGAGTTGTTGTTCGTTGCAAGATTATGCTATTGTATTGAGTTGATTGATTGGTTTTCTTGCTTCTTTTTGCTTGGATAAGCCCCGCTACGAAAGTTGCACAGTTGGCTTGAGTTCTTTGAAGCCTTTGATTGAAATTCATGTCTGCTTAATTCAGTTTCTGGATAGTTTCATTTGTATTCTCGAAATCTCTTTTCTTTCTTTGATAAGTTGAAAAGCTCAAAAATCATTTTGCATTTTCCGTTGCTTTTTGCTTCTACATTTGTTTACGGTTTCTTTTTCATCTTTTGAAGCTTTTGGTTAAGTTTCTAGTCTTTGGTTCATTTCTTGATTTGGAAGGAAGTTTGCTTTTGATTTTCCTCTTTTATATCAAGTGATTTTTGGCATTTTTATACATAGGAATTCTGATTTGGAACTAGTCTTGTTGCCTGTCAAAAATCGATTGAACTTTTTTTCTTCCTAGAGACTCCCCTTTTGCTTCTTTAGAACTAGCATCTTAGAATTTGCATTGCATTGGTAGTTTACATTTAAGTCCATTCAAGCATTTTTTAGTCTTTTTCATAAATTTCTAAGTTGTGAGTGACTGAAAAGAAAACAAAAATTTGTTGTTAGTTTCGTAGAACCTGAGTAGAAATCACTCTTCATCGAAATGAAATCATTGCATTTGCATGTAGTTTGTGTTGGGGTTCCCATGTTTTGACCAGATTGGCAAGACCAAAAGATGAGACAACATCATAACCACTTTCAGACCTCGGGATCTAGCCCTCTTGGGTCCAGAGAGGGATCTCTCTATATGAACAAAGGTTTTTGTCTTTCAAGCTCAAAGTTAAGATATTAGGCTAGTTATGGGCACAAGGTTTCTTTGTTTGATTTTTGTTTGGTTGTTAGGAATCAGGAAAGAAGGGTTTAAAATGAGACAAGGCTGAGCAAAGAGGATTTTAGGAAAAGGAGAGATATTTCAGGGAAAATTCAAGACCATTGGGAAAATGGAGTCAGGAAAGGGTTTACTTGTTATTCAATATGCAGGCTTTCAATTGGGCTAGTCATCTAAAGCATTTGGATCTTAAAGATGATAGTGTGGCATGAAAGGTATAAAGAAAGTGAAAGGCAAGGAAACCTCTGAGATGACCTTTCAGAAATCAGATCCAGGGACAGGACATACCATTGAACAGCCTGTGATCCAAAACCTGAAAGGTAAACTCTTCAGACAAGGAACTTTAAAGATTTAGAACATGAAGTTAAAGACCTGAGATCAGAGAGAGACTTTGAACTCTCAATGCTTCGGCCTCCAGCTTAAGGGAACTTATCAGAGTTTAAACAATAGAAAAGGATCCTAGTGAGACAGAAACCAAATTCTAGACCTCCCAGTGTTCCCAATTCATTCAATTAAACCTTAACAAGAACATATGAAACACTGACCTCATTAATTCATACATAAGCTAGTGATATATCTGACCACTACACTGGTTAAATCAATTGAAATCAATCCTCAGATACACATATAGCAGAAAAACATTAAAGGCAGGGAGAGCAAAGACATAGGGTACCTATCAAGGGTAAATCCTATGCCAGATTTCTGATGCGTGCTAGAAGAAATGTAATGAAATGAAATAAAACACAGAGATAGAAAACATCACCAGCTGCTTTAAATCAGGATCCAAGAAATGTGCTTGTCATATTAAGAGCAACACTAGTCATGTACAACATTGCCAACAGCTTTGAATATTAAGTCTGGATACATCTTCCTCAGCCTATCTTACAACTTTACACAGAGACCGTGTCTCAAGGAAACAGCTTGCAAATCTCAGATATCCGATCAACAACCTTTACAATGAGTTCCTTCATGAATTTTAGAGCTGAAGAGAGTAGAGGAGGTAGGTGAAAAACTAAATGAAGCATTAAAACTCAGAAAAGAAAGAGGGTCGAAGCCCATTCTGTTTAAATTCTGTGCATTTATCTATGGCACTCTTTGGGTGAAAGAGTGGTCTTCTCCAGGCTTCCATTTACTCCGATATGCCTCTGATGTACTTTGGCTGCAGTACTCTGTAGTACTTTGGTGAATAAACAAAAAGGTAAATAAATGACTGTGAAGTCCGCCATACTACATAACAAATTCTCTGATAGCATCAGGACTGTTTTTAGGGCAGAAAACCCCTCTAGAACACAGCATAGAATGAAAACTGCATGGGCACTTCGTCCTTTCATGAGAAAGAACATTCTGCTGATAGTGAAACCCTGTTGGTGTTGTTTTATGTGCCCTAGGCCCTATAGGGACCTCTATGTTTTTCTTTAGTTACTCGATCTGGTACATTGCTTTTCAATTACCGAATTGAGGCTTCAAAAATCTTTGATTACCGGCCTTAAATTCTCTGATCTTTCACTGACATCCTTCGTTGCTCCAGTATTGCCCCTGTCTGTGCAATTTGAGCTTTAATGGCGCCGGAGAGGTTTTGCAAAGTTTGAACTCTGTCCTTTGATGAAATTTATGTTGCAGACACCTTTCCAGACATTTTCCTGTAATATCAGGCTCTAAATTCAGCTTCTTCTATGCACTGTGCCACTAGAATAGTGCACATGAATCATGGCGGTTTTCCGCCTGCCTGTAACCCTGTAAAACACGAAAACATGTTAAGAAAAACATGCATGGGGAGGGTGGTGTGGATGACTAAAAAAATGGCAACGTGGCATGGATGAAGACAATGAACGTAGAGGATACTGTGGAGGAACATAGTGGATCAGTGGGAGATGCTTTGGAGGACGGTGAGGTGGAAATTTAAACGTAAAAAATTAAAATTTGACCTTTGAATGAATTATAAAGGGGACAGATGAAAAAAGTGATGAAAACACGTGGAATGGGTGACGTGGTGGGACCCGGTCAATGATGGAGCATGGATTTAGTCCGAACCGTCTGATCTCGGGAGGAGATCGACGGATGAAAATGCATCGAGGGGCGATGGACAGTGGGCCAGGGGTCGCATTTGCCTTGGTTATCGCCCGAGCATCTTGGGGGCGTGAACACCGTCAGATGGCCCGCCCTAGATCGGATGGTGTACAACAATATTGTGTCGGATCTGTGGATGAATGTTATTGCGCGATGGAGGGTGGTTTATGAATAGTGCGCAGAGCCACACGTCATGCAATGGGTGGAATCTCTCTGAAATGAAAAATACTGCCCACCTCCCAAAGGCGGTGCGATAGATACTGCTAGTTTCTGCACAGTGTTTTGGCGCGGGGACCACCGGGGCGGATGAATATGGACCGTCGATTCAACGGGTTAAATGGACAGTTGTGATGCGATCGGGCGGTGAAAAGGGGTGGGGACCACCGAGCGCGATGAGATTGCGAAGACCGTCAGATCTGTGTAGATTGACGGCGGACCTCGCCCCCGATACACATTTGTGATGAGCGCTCTTCGGGCTAGCACCAGGTTCTAGCGCCTGGGTCACGTGGGGGGGAAAATTAAGGGGGCTGGCCTGAAGGGGGCTAAGACCCATATATGTCCAAATGTGGATTTTTCAACCTTTTTCAATGCAATTCGAGGCCAGAAATGGGTAACGATAGAGAGAGTTGGGGCTATCAAACCACCCAGGTTATTTGAATGGTTTAAGAGGGGCATGGGGATGATTTAGAAGGTTGAGGGGGGATTTGGGGGTAAAAAAAGGGGAACTTTGACAAGGGGGAAAAAAGGGTTGAAATGGGGCATTCTGCAGGGATACAAGGGGAAAATGTAGGCCTTTTGGAGCACAATTTATTGCAATCAGTGAGACTTTTTGGATGGATACAACAGTTAGGATCTTTAAAAAGGCAGTGGACACACAGAGGCTTCAAGGATGAGAGATTTTCATGGGAAATGTATCTCTTGAAGGCTCATTAACAATTTAGCCACCTGTTTGCTTGCCAAAAATTTCTTAGGTGGCTAACAGTGGCTCCACATGGGGATGGCTTCTTCTTGAAGGAGTCAAGAATTCAGAAATGATATTTTGGGTAGGCTAGGTGCCTTGTTTCTTGACCCATTTTGTTCTTTCTTGGATCAGCTGGCACAAATTGTGAAGACATCAAATCAGCAAAATATTCTTCCCAAACAATCTACCTACCCATCCTGCAATCCTAGCATTTTTTTCTTCTTGGGTGCATTTGGACTAACAGACCCTTTACATCATTTATTTTTATAAACAGAAAATAAACCTATTCTATTTCTACCCTTATTACTCCATGAGACCAGATTAAACTGTTGGCCTCACATGTTTCTCTACCTAATCTAACATCTGCTGGGATTAAACTGTCCAACAGATTTCTTCTCTATATTCTACAACATAAATTTAAAAATAGCGAAACTAGGATTAGACAATCTAGTTTGTTGTAGATCCAAGGCATAAAGACAGTTGCACATGGACAGAAACTTGCAGAAAATTGCAAACAAAAATTTGAAGGCTTGAAATCTGAAGTTTTGAAGCATCCTTCTTCTCTTTGTGACTCAAGTTTTGAGCTTGTTAGATTCACTTTATTTTCTTCATCTCAGCTCTGATTTTGAGCTTGTTAGAGCTGATTCTTCTTTCTTCTTTGCTGGTTCAGGTTTGCATGTTTGAACCAGCTATCTTTACTTTATTTGGCTCAGGTTTTGTTCATATTAGAGCCAATCTTTTTCACTTCAGAGGTTCATGTTTTGAGCATGTCTGAACCTCTTCTTTCTCTCTGTTTTTTTGAAACATTTTCTCTTTTTCTTGAAAACAAAACACTGCAATGGTATGTACAATGGAAATGGAAACTGGAAATTGGAAATCAGCAGTAGTAGTGTTTGAGCATCCTACCATTAACAGGACCCCCAAACATCTCTGTACCATCTAGTTCTTGTAGAAAAAATGCATTTGGACCTACAGTGGCTTGGATGATGTATGGACCTTGCCACAAACTGTCAAACTTGCCGTGCTTTCCTTTGTCCTCTCTCCTTGAGTCCCACTTCAGAAATTTATCTCCGATTTTGAAATCAGAAGCTTTGGTTCTCTTGTCAAACAAATTCTTTATGTTTTCCTGAAATTTCACGGCTCTGTTATAGACCTCTTCCCTTGTTTGCTGGAGATGAATAGTTTGGTTTATTCTCCTCACCATGCTATCTTCTTCTATCTGTATCTCTTGAACAAGTTTGACCACTGGTACTCCAAGGCTGGTAGGAAACACTGCTTCTGTTCCATATACAAGCTGATATGGTGAAATGCCAATGGATTTCTTTGTTGTAAGCCTGTCAGCCCACAAAGCATGCACTAACTTGTTATGCCATGACTTTTTGTTCTCTTCCAACAGCTTTTTGATGATGGTCACCAAGATTTTGTTTGATGATTCAGCTAATCCATTACCTTGAGGGTAATAGGCCATTGAATGAACGAGTGCTATTTGATACCTGTGACAAAAATCCACCATTTTCTTGGAACCAAAATCAGCAGCATTATCAGTGATTATTTTCCTTGGGCAGCCAAACCGAGAGAGGATGTGGTCTTCTAGGAACCTAATGATGACAGAATCTGTGGCATTCATAGATGGTATGGCCTCTATCCACTTAGTGAAGTAATCTGTGGCTGTTAAGATCCATCTGTGTTGTGCAGAAGAAGCAGGGTGTGTTTCTCCAATGAAATCTAGGCCCCATTGCATAAAAGGACCTTCAACAGTGATGGGTTGTAGAGGTAGAGGGAGGAGCTTTCTTCTGCCTTCAAAAATCTGGCATTTGTGGCAGGCAATTATCATCTTATGGATGTCATTGAAAAGTGTAGGCTAGTAGTAACCAGCTCTGAGTATTTTGTTTGAAGTGGCTTTCCAGTTCAGGTGGCCTCCACACTCTCCTGCATGGAATTCTTGTTTAATTCTCTCTGCCTCATTTTCAGGCAAACATTTAAGCAATAGGCCATTTTTACTTTTTCAGTATAAACATTCATTTAGAATGCAATAGTTTCTGGCTTTTAGCTTTAGGAATCTGGCCTTAGTATTTGATAATTTAGGAGGGGCATTGAGGTTTGTGAGAGCGTACAGGATATCAGAGTACCAAGGAGAGTTATGAAACTTCTCTTCAGCAGTGGGAGTGGACAATCCTTCCTGCTCATCCAAGGCATCTACCATGTTTATTTCAAGGTCTTGTAAATCTGATTCAGCCATTAGTTGAGCTAAGCCCTAACCTTTGATCAGTTTTGTGGGTTTTATCTCAAGGTCATACTCTAAGATCACAACAATCCATTTGCCCCTCTTTCCATCTGGGTCTTGGGACAAGATATATTTGACCACTATGTTAGGCACATAGGCTATGGTGTGAGAATGCAATATGTACACCTTGAAATATTTCAAGGCCTTAATCAAATCATAGGCTTGTTTTTCCATTATGTTGTATTTCAAGGGTGCATCCCTCAGATATTTGCTAAAGAAAGAAATGGGTTGTTCCATTCCCTCTGGATTTTTCTACAGTAGAACTGTAGCCACTGTATGCTCGAAGGCAAACGAAAAAATCAGGAAATCTTTTGAGAAATCTAGGCTGATTAGGACAGGGGCCTGGGTGAGTGCAAGTTTAACTGATTCAAAATATTTCTTAGCCTCAACAGTCCATTTAACTCCTACACCTTTCTTCAACATGTTAGTCATATTCCTAAGGTGTTCAGCTAAGTTGGGAATAAACCTCCTGAGGAAGTTGATTTTACCAATGAAGGACTGTAACTCTTTGATGTTTCTCGGGTGTGTGATTTGTAGTATTCCCTCAACTCTTTGTGGGTCTATCTTAATCCCTTTCTCGGATATGATGTGGCCAAGGAGCTTACCCTCTTGCACCCCAAATACAGAATTTTTAGGATTCAATGATAGACCAAACCTTCTACATTTTTCAAACACTCTTCTCAGATGTTCTAGGTGTTCTTCTTCAGTCTTGGAGTAAACTGTTATGTCATCTAGGTAGATGAAATTGAAGTGCCCTATTTCATCTGAAAAGGCTATGTCCATTACTCTTTGGAAGGTGGCTCCAGCATTCATCATTCCAAAGGGCATGTTTACATACATAAAGGTGCCCCATGGAGTGGTAAAAGCTGTTTTGAGTTGGTCTTCTGGGAGTACTAAAAATTGGTTGTAACCTGAAAAGCCATCTAATAGGGAGATCATTTTGGAGCCTACTACCTTCTGAAGAATGTGTTCCATTCTTGGCAAAGGATAATTGTCTTTGAGTGAGGCTCTATTAAGATTCCTAAAATCAATACACAGCTTGATCTCCCCTGTTTTCTTTCTCATAGCCACTAGGTTTGAGACCCAATCAGAGAACCTCACAGGAACTATTATGCCTGCCTCATACATCTTCTTAATCTCTTTTTCAACTGCAGGCAATTGTTTTGGGTTTATCCTTCGGAGTTTCTATCTGAAGGGCTTCTGATTTTCTTTCACAGGTATTTTATGCTGTATGATGTTTGTGTCGTAGGTCTTTAGGTCCTCATAGCTCCAGGAAAAAACATCCATGAATTCTTTGAAAAGGTCAATGTATTTCTTTTTCATGTTTGCAAGCAGGTACCTAGCCAATTTGATCATCTTGGGTTTATTTTCAGTGCCTATGTTGCATTCCTTGACGTCAGAGTTTGCATGTTCTATAGTGGGATTTTTTGCTACATCATCAAAGTCAAAAGGTCCTCTAAAGGCGCCAGACCTCGGGGTATGTTCTTATCTTTGGTCTGCAGCACCTCTACTTCCTCACTATATGCGTTTTCACATTTTTCGTTTGGATTTCCAATCTGTTCGTTTAAAGTGTTTATTTCTATGTTACAGGGTGGTTCTTCCTCGTCTGAGGTTTCTTCACTTAGGTAGCTATCATCAGATTTCGATTCTAAATCAGAAAACTCAAACTCATTCCTGCCTATTAGGAAATCTTCAATCTTCTTATCTCCTTCAAAAATCTTCCAATATTTTTCATTATCTAGCACTGTAGGCCTGAATTTGGTCTGAATGAAGATTTTTTGATCCCTGGGAGTCTTAGGGTATGAAATAGCTAGACAAGCTAATCCATTTGCAATTACGTTTTGACTCCTGGGAACAAACCCTAGTTCATATTATACAAATGTTTTCAATACATCCATGTCATCATTCCTGTACGCTCTCAGCCTAGGATGTTTCGTTGTGTATTCACCATTCACTTGTTTAATGATCAGCTCAGAGTCTCCATGCACATATATCCTACGGGCTCCTAATTTTTTCAACAGATTCAAGCCTAGGATAAGAGCCTCATACTCCGCGATATTATTTCTACATTTGAAGTGCAGGTTACAAGCATGGCTCTCTGCATAGTCACTCTCTGTGTTATGTAGCCACACTCCTGCTCCTGCAGTTCTCTTGGTGCATGACCCATCGAAATTCATTTCCCATAAAGGTTTGCTCTTGGGTTTATCATTGTTTCGTTCTTGATGTGGTGTAGGAACTTGTGAAGGGTGACTAATCAGCTGACTACATTCTATTTCTGGTTCACTCTGAGTTTCATTTTTGGTGCACTTCCCAGAGGTTTCTGCATCGTTTTCTTCAGGGTCTAGAGTAGCTATTATGTTACAGTCTATGGGCTCTATTTCATTGTTTGTGTCTCTGTTTTTGAATTCTGGCTCCTCCAAAGATTCATCATTGCAAAGGATGAAGGAGTCAAGATCTGTGTGTACAGAGTATAAAGGTAAATTTTGAAGCTTTTCTGGGCTACTGACCAGGAATTTAATTTGTGCCTCTCTATACAGTCTTCTAAGTTGGCTAAAGACAGGGATTGTGGCATATGCCCCATCCATCTACATTGTACCTTGCAGCTTGGCTCCCCATGATCTTGACAGCAACATGCCATACTTAGGTGGCACATCTGCCACTACAACATCCATGACCATGCATTTAGCTGAAATCTGGGTTAGGCTTACACATAAATCTTTGATGAGGCCAAGACATTTTACTCTGCTAGAGTCAAATGAATATAGGTCTTTATAGGGGCGGGTTATCTCTAGGCCTAGCCTTTCCATAACCACCTTAGGCATCAAGTTGTGGGACGCTCCAAAATCATGCATTGCATTGTGAAGGATCTTATCATGGATATTGAGACTGATATAGAAAGGGGGTACTACCCCTTCCTGAAACTTCCCTTGTATCTTTGGACCAAACAGAAGGGCTGGTTGATCATCACTCAGGTTGACAGTGTCACTATTCTCACCTAGATTTAACGCTTTCAAAATTTTGCCTCTATATACATCTTGAGTGGCCAGCTCAGAGAGTGGGATAGAGATTTTAATTTTTTCAATATCACTTTCCAAATTGAAAGTGGGCTGACTCTTTCGGATGTTCAACTCTATTTTTCTAGTCACCACCTTGGTGGCAGAATTAGTGGGCTTATTCTCACTACGTAAAGTGTTAGAAACTATTTTATCAGGAGCACTAACTGCAGTGCTATTTCTTCTAGATGGTTGGCTTTGTTTATCAGTGTTTTGGTTGTCTTTTTCTTTGCTCTTCCTAGAACTCTCAGCTTCTGATTTGTTACTTTCAGCAGTTGCTTTAGAAGATTTCTCAAGCCTTTTCTTGATGGTAATATCAGGACCTTTGGTTTTGGGGTTATCTAGGCTCTTCTTGCTCCTAAGTTCATACTAATATCTGACCTGCATGATGGAATTTTCGAATCCCAACCTATAATCCTCAGATTCCAATCTTTCCTCATCCCAATATGAGGGTGAGGGCTGATCTTCTTCTATGGAACAACTGTGGATTGAGTTTTCTACTTCAAACATGTTTATTGTGTTCCCCTCAGACTCTTCAATGATTCCCTCATCTTCATCAAGAAAGTTCTCTTGGAATGGGGGAATAACTTGCTGATCTGATTCTCTTTGTCTATTGGGAGTGGTGTTGTTTCTTCTAAAGTTCTGGTTCTGGTTGTGATTTTGATTCCTGTTCTGATTACTTACTGTGAAAACCATTTTTTCCATCATTTGCTATAGATTTTCCACATTCTTAGATAGACGGTCATAATTAGGATCAGATGTGGAAGTTACATTGTCATCTCTATATGTTACCCTTTTCTCAGCTCTCAATCTTGCTTTCTTCTCAATCAGATTAGCCTCTACACTCACTGCTCCTTTTTGCATGTCTTCCAAAGTGTTGTAATCTCTCTCCCTGAGCTGGTAGGCCATGTCAGCATCAAAGCCTTCAGGGTATTTCACTAGGGCCAAACCTTGGGGAGGTTTCATGTGTGGAGGAAGAGCATTATAAATGCTGTTAGACCTTGTAGAGTAGTCATGGACACTCTCTCCTACATTTATTTTCAAGTTCTTGTATTCTGCTAGGATTTGGAGAGGGTTGGCCTTAACTTCCCATTTTTCTATGAAGGTCTGATATAAATCGGGAAGGTCTCGGATACTATTAGGAGGTAGGCCTTTAAACCATTTCTTCACATCACCTCCTAAGCTCTGGGCAAAGATTCTCATTTTGATTGTATCATCATCTATTTCCATGTAATCAAAAGAATCTTCCATCCTATCTACATGGTGTTGAGTTGTGGTGGACTCTTTTGCAATGAAGTGTGGGATCTTTGATTGATAATCATTGGGTAAAGGTACAAGAGGCTGGGGTAAGACCAGAGGTGCATACCAAGCTACCATAATGATGTTCTGATGGGGTAAAGGGTTAACTTGAGCTGCAGGTATATGGATGACAGGGGTATTATGACCAGCAGAACACTGTTGAGCAGATTTAGGGTGGCAGAGCCCCAAGTTTTGCAGGAAGTGAATATTAGGGGGTGTAGATGGGGAGGTCTCTCTGGCCCTAATGTGTTGACCGCTATGAGATGGTGAACCGGGAATCCCGAGGTCTGGCTGGTCTAGAACACTGAGTGACCTAGTTCTTGGTAGTCTGTTTGGTAGGTCTGGGTCAAAAGGTGGGTCTAATAGAGCTGTAAAGTCTTCTGGTGTAGAGTTAGCTCTATGGATGTGGTTGGAAACAGTTGGTCTTTTAGGTGCAGGAGATCTCTTGAGGATGCTCTCAGGGTTGTCAACTATTTTAGGTGGGTTTGGGTTAGGATAAGCTCTTGTGTGAATGTTTCTTGAAGCCAGAATGTTGTTTTAAAATCAAGCAGCTTAACCCTACTTGTTAATTCTGTTGTGGTTGATGTCGTTATGGAGGCTGGTATCCCAGTGGAGTCTTGTGTGAACCAAGATAATTAGCAGGCCTACTGATCACCAGTGGAGTCTTTGATCTTTAATGAACTATGGAGTCGCTAGGTGGAGGGTTTAGGATGCTTCTGGAGGGTACACTGTCCGCCACAGTGCTTATGAGATGTCTATTTTCAAAGATATCTCGAAAACACAGCAAACTCAAACCAGAGATTAACTGGGAGGGCTTTTACTAGATATGTCATCTCTGAAAGAGGATGAGATCCGGAGGCTACCTGGCCCTTTCCAGACTCTGTCTAAGAGTGTGGGAGAGCACAACAAAGGTATAGAGGTTGATCTGTGAATAGGAGTGTTTAATTGCCAACCTAACTAGATATTGTAGGTTTCTGAGGTTCTTATGATGTAGTAAGGTGGAAAATACTCAGAATTTCCCTAGCGGAGTCGCCATTATGTTGGGGTTCCCATGTTTTGGCCAGATTGGCAATACCAAAAGATGAGACAACATCAGAACCACTTTCAGACCTCAGGATCTAGCCCTCCTCGGTCCAGAGAGGGATCTCTCTATATGAACAAAGGTTTTTGTCTTTGAAGCTCAAAGTTAAGATATTAGGTTAGTTATGGGCACAGGGTTTGTTTGTTTGATTTTTGTTTGGTTGTTAGGAATCAGGAAAGAAGGGTTTAAAATGAGACAAGGCTGAGCAAAGAGGATTTTAGGCAAAGGATATATATTTCAGGGAACATTCAAGACCATTGGGAAAATGGAGTCAGGAAAGGGTTTACTTGCTATTCAATATGCAGGCTTTCAATTGGGCTAGTCATCTAAAGCATTTGGATCTTAAAGATGATAGTGTGGCATGAAAGGTAGAAAGAAAGTGAAAGGCAAGGAAACCTCCGAGGTGACCTTTCAGAAATCAGATCCAGGGATAGGACATACCATTGAATAGCCTGTGATCCAAAACCTGAAAGGTAAACTCTTCAGACAAGGAACTTTAAAGATTTAGAACACGAAGTTAAAGACCTGAGATCAGAGAGAGACTTTGAACTCTCAATGCTTCGGCCTCCAGCTTAAGGGAACTTATCAGATTTTAACCAATAGAAAAGGATCCTATTGAGACAGAAACCAAATTCTAGACCTCCCAGTGTTCCCAATTCATTCAATTAAACCTTAACAAGAACATCTGAAACACTAACCTCATTAATTCATACATCAGCTAGTGATATATCTGACCACTACACTGGTTAAATAAATTGAAATCAATCCTCAGATACACATATAGCAGAAAAACATTAAAGGCAGGGAGAGCAGAGATATAGGGTACCTATCAAGGGTAAATCCTATGCCAGATTTCTGATGCGTGCCAGAAGAAATGTAATGAAATGAAATAAAACACAGAGATATAAAACATCACCAGCTGTTTTAAATCAGGATCCAAAGAAATGTGATTGTCATATTAAGAGCAACACCATTCATGTACAACATTGCCAACAGCTTTGAATATTCAGTCTGGATACATCTTCCTCAGCCTATCTTACAACTTTACACAGAGACTGTGTCTCAAGGAAACAACTTGCAAATCTCAGATATCTGATCAACAACCTTTAAAATAAGTTCCTTCATGAATTTTATAGCTGAAGAGAGTAGAGGAGGTAGGTGAAAAACTAAATGAAGCATTAAAACTCAGAAAAGAAAGAGGGTCAAAGCCCATTCTGTTTAAATTTTGTGCATTTATCTATGGCACTCTTTGGGTGAAAGAGTGGTCTTCTCCAAGCTTCCATTTACTCCGGTATGCCTCTGATGTAATTTGGATGCAGTACTCTATAGTAATTTGGTGAATAAACAAAAAGGTAAATAAATGACTGTGAAGTCCGCCATACTGCATAACAAATGCTCTGATAGCATCATGACTATTGTTAGGGCAGAAAACCCCTCTAGAACATGGCATAGAATGAAAACTGCATGGGCACTTCGTCCTTTCACAGGAAAGAACATTCTGCTGACGGTGAAACTCTGTTGGTGTTGTTTTATGTGCCCTAGGCCCCATAGGGACCTCTAAGTTTGTATTTAGTTACTCGATCTGGTACATTTATTTTCAATTACCGAATTAAGGCTTCGAAAATATTTGATTACCGGCCTTAAATTCTTTGATCTTTCACTGACATCCTTCGCTACTCCAGTATTGTCCCTGTCTGTGCAATTTGAGCTTTAATGGTGCCAGAGAGGTTTTGCAGAGTTTGAACTCTGTCCTTTGATGAAATTTATGTTGCAAACACCTTTCCGGACATTTTCTTGTAATATCAGGCTCTAAATTCAACTTCTTCTGTGCACTGTGCCACTACAATAGTGCATATGAATCATGGCGATTTTCCGCCTACCTGTAACCCTACAAAACAGGAAAACACGTTAAGAAAAACATGCATGGGGAGGGTGGTGTGGATGACTGCAAAAATGGAAACGTGGCATGGATGAAGACGATGAACGCAGAGGATATTGTGGAGGAACATAGTGGATCAGCAGGAGATGCTTTGGAGGACGACGAGGTGGAAATTTTAACGTAAAACATTAAAATTTGACCTTTGAATGAATTATAAAGGGGACGGACGAAAAAAGTGATGAAAACACGTGGAATGGGTGACGTGGTGGGACCTGGTCAATGACGGAGCATGGATTTAGTCCAGATCATCCGATCTCAGGAGGAGATCGATGGCTGAAAATGCATCAGGGGGCGATGGACAGTGGACCAAGGGTCGTGTTTGCCTTGGTTATCGCTCGAGCATCTTGGGGGTGCAAACACCGTCGGATGGCCCGCCCTAGATCGGATGGTGTACAACAATATCGCGCCGGATCTGTGGACGAACGTTAATGCGCGATGGAGGGCAGTTTATGAATAGTGCGCGGAGCCACGCTTCATGCGATGAGTGGAATCGCTCCGAAATGAAAAATACCGCCCACCTCCCAAAGGCGATGCGATAGATACCGCTGGTTTCTGCACAGTGTTTTGGCATGGGGACCACCGGGGCAGATGAATATGGACCATTGATTCAACGGGTTAAATGGACTGTTGTGATGCGATCGGGCGGTGAAAAGGGGTGGGGACCACCGGGCGCGATGGGATTGTGAAGACCATCGAATCTGTGTAGATCAACGGTGGACCTTGCCCCTGATACACATTTACAATGAGCGCTCTTTGGGCTAGCTCCAGGTTCTAGCACCCGGGTCACGTGGGGGGGAAAATTAAGGGGGCTAACTTGAAGGGGGCTAAGACCCATTTATGTCCAAATGTGGGTTTTTCAACCTTTTTCAATGCAATTCGAGGCCAGAAATGGGTAACGATAGAGAGAGTGGGGGCTATCAAACCACCCAGGTTATTTGAATGGTTTAAGAGGGGCATGGGGATGATTTAGAAGGTTGAGGGGGGATTTGGGGGTTAAAAAAGGGGAACTTTGACAAGGGGGAAAAAAGGGTTAAAATGGGGCATTCTGCAGGGATACAGGGGGAAAATGTAGGCCTTTTGGAGCACAATTTCTTTCAATCAGTGAGAATTTTTGGATGGATACAGTAGTTAGGATATTTAAAAAGGAAGTGGACACACAGAGGCTTCAAGGATGAGAAATTTTCATGGGAAATGTATCTCTTGAAGGCTCATAAACAATTTAGCCACATGTTTTCTTGCCAAAAATTTCATAGGTGGCTAACAATTTGGTTTTAATTGGTTTCTTCTCTATCTTATAAACACCATTAGTTTCACTTCCGTGCACCTCTGACTTAAATAACAACCCATATAAAATAAGCGATATAATTAAAAAAAATTAGTGTTTTTTGTATTGTTGTCATTAATCATACACCAACTAGCTAGGTTGTAGGGCCTTGGATTAGTTGAGTGGAGAGCTAACTCTCCAAGGCCGCTCAAACTATTAAACATAGAAGTTGATTAATGAGCGAAATCCAACATCGTTAAGTGGATTGGGAAAGCTCTCCTCTGGAGAGTCAAGCGCGAGGGATAGTGCAGGCAGAGAAGAGAGATACCCCCTCTCCTATTTGCTGAATCTTGACCTAAGACCATTCCGCCCGGCTGCCGATACGGATTGGTGCCCATAGTTTCCTATCCTAGGGATCACACAAGTGACTGCGGGGGGGAATACCCATGGTACCTGAGGCAAACGTTGCATCACTTCCATCAATACTTCTGGAAGGTGCCCTTGCAAAGCTTTGGTACTTGCACAGGCAAAAGCTATTTTTAGGAGGTCAGCATAACTATTTCTATTACCTTCGCTAGTGGATCTGGGTCGTAATTACCCCAAACTACTTTCGGAAGGTCCTCTTATTTCACTTTCTCGTATTTTGGTATCTGGTCCTCATCACCTAGAGTAGAAATACTTGAGAGTTGCTTGTTTGGCTCAATCTTAGGATATTTTTATAGAGTGCTCTTTGCTCCTAGATTTATTAGCTTCACATATTTTTTGAGTCTAATATAAATCTCTTAGAGTGTTTGACCGATCGCCTTGTCGATCGAGGAGGTTTTGTGAGTTGTCTCCCGCGAGTGCCAAGCCTTCTTCAAGAAGGCGTAGGAGTAATTTGGAGGATGTTTTTCACCTGGTGGTTTCAGACGCAGTGGAGAGAGATCTTTCGTCAGGGCTTGTTTTTTTTGTGGGTGGTTCTGGTGTTGGTGTCAGTTCAGAGAGGAGTGCATCACTAATCTCGAGTCTTATTTCCTGCAAAAGAGGTAGAAATAGAAGAAGTTCCTTATCCTGCTGAGTCTCTTCCATCTCATCTTCCTGCTGAGCATCCTTTCATCATTCAATACATCGGACCTGAGTCTCAGAGACCCGCAATTCATTATCCTTCATATTCTCACCTTTCGACGACCACGACTGGGAACACAGCTTCGGCTGTGAGCGCTGCAAGTGATCATACCCCTCTTTCGGTAGAAGGAGGGGGCACTATTGTTGTATCTAAGATCACTTATATTACTATTTTTTTTGGCTCTGGTCACACCCAAGCACATGCTTCACAATCTGGTCCCTTCTCTTTTGGGATGCCCACTAGTGGGATTCCTTCTTTCTCCTTTTATGCTGCTTCAGCTACATCTGCACCCTTGTCCTCTATGGCTAGCGGATCAGCTTCTTTTCAAGGATTCCCCTTTGGAAGTGGGCATATACCTCATTCAACCCCTTCCTTAAGATATTTACCTTTTGCTTCTCAAACCGAGGGTTTTAATCCATGGTCTAGAGGCCAAATTTCTAATACCTTTACAGGTTGGAACCCTGTTTTTATAGTGATGGGAGCGGGGAATCAGTTTCTCACTAGTCATCAAGGGAATGCTCCTTTCCCTTCATCGAGTACTTCACGGGCCTTTTCTCTGTTTGCAAATTCTTAGAACCCTTACCAAGGGGTTTCCTCTCCAGTCACTACTTCGGTGGGGGGAAATGGTCTTGTTTACAGTAACTCCATGTTTGGGGGGGGTCCTTCTCCGAATGCTGGGTCACAAGGATTTCCTATGGCCCAGCATTCTCTACGAATAAATTTTGGCAACCTGGTGCCTCAAAAAATCCAGGGTATTCTTTTCAGAACGTTGGGAAACCTTCCTTTGGCTGATGGAATTCCCAAGCTCCTCCTCGGTTACCATTTCTGGCAACGTTAAACTTGCCAGATTTTTCGAAATTGAATAATGATGTGATTTGATATAGTCCAGGATGGCCTCCGATCCCCACCAAAATCCCCTCAAACATTCCAAATTTTGAAGGTAAGAATGGCGAGGATCCGACAGATCACATCACCACTTTCCATTTATGGTGCTCATCCAACTCCCTGATTGACGATTCGATTAGGTTAAGGTTATTTCAACGCACCTTGACTAGAAATGCAACCAAGTGGTATATTAAGTTAACTGGGGGTAGTTTTGCCACTTTTGGAGATTTGGCTACTATGTTCTTAGACCACTTTCAGTTTCTTGTTCGTTATGATGTCGGGACTAACCTCCTCGCTAATTTTTAGAAGGATAAGGCAACTCACATTTCTGATCATATTCAGGAATGGCGCTGTAGGAAGAGACTCATTAAAGCCCATATTCCAAATGAATTCTTTCTGGAATGGTTTTTGAAGTCTTTGCAGCCAGATATTTCTAAAGATGTATCCCTGTTAGGGGTATTTTCTGAAGAGCATGCTATTTTTAGGGTTCAACAATTAGAATTGATTTATTCTCAGCCTGGGGTCCTTAATAAAATACTATTGGATGCTCCTCACTCCAAATTGGACTTGTCCAAAACTAAACCTGGTCCTCATGGTGATGGGGTTTTTTAGTCATCAGTAATTTTTGTTGATATCAAAAGATAACTATGTTATAATCCTAGATTTCTAGAAACAAGATTTGAGAAATATTGTGAGTTCTAGAAATCTCACTGCCTTCATTATCCTAAACATAACTGATTCACTAAAAACTTCATCTTTTTCTTTCTTAAAGTTTACCCTGCTGCTCTATGAAGACTTCATTTTCTAGGCCTTTTTGCCTCATTTTATCACCTCACCTATACCCTCATTCATCCCCTTTTTCCCCTCTAAAAACCCATTTTTTCTTTCCCCCAAAAATCCTCATAAACCCCTTTATTCATCATTTTTCTGTAAAAACCTTAAAAAATGTAAAAATCCCTTCTTACATTGTTTAAATCTAACTTTTAAACCTATCGAACCCTTTTAAATTATCATAAAAACTTTTTTTTTATGTTATAAACCTTCCCTTTGCATAAATCATGCCTTAAGTCCCTTTATGCTTAAAAGCCCCAGCCCCTCCCACGCATGAGACCACGGCCTCCGCCTATTTTTTAGCCCCTTCCCCATTTGAATAAACTCTTCCCTTTTCATTTTATTAACCCTCGCAAACCTTGTAACCAAACCCCCTTAACCTTTGAAAAATTAAGATAACAAGCCCTGCTCTCCACTAAACTCGTCATCAAATGAAAGCCCGACACCTGTCCCCGGGCTCCACCCTCCAAAATTGCATGCCGCTCCCCCAACTCATTCTGCACCATCAATCTCACTCCCTGAGATCCGATGGCCCAAAACCCATATCGCGTGAAAAATAGCGTCGAGTTTTAAAGTTCATAGCCCACACAAAATGGGAAGTATTCACCCCGCCATGCGTCGATTGCCCAATGGTATCCCATGTGTTTCGTCCAAAACCACAAACTGCCCTCAACATGCACGATAAAACATTTGTGGTTTTCCAAAACTGCTTTTCCCTCTCTGCACTGAATTTCAAAAATATTCCTGCCTCCGTTTGAATTCTTCTAGGTTCTGCCTCTGAAACCATGCCCCTGCGCCCTCTCCTCCTCTGCAAAACACCTCCCGACCACCCCGAAACCTTGAAAACGCAGTCAAGCCTACTCCCGCAATTTTTTTACTAACCAGTTTATGTTTTCTCAGGTTTTTAATGGCGGGAAAAGGGCCCAAAATTCCCTCCCACGGTCAAAAAATGATGAATTAAACCCTGGATGACGATCCACGAGTCTTAAAAACCAAAATATGGAGATCAAAGGCCTTTCTCAGGTTTTGATCGATGACGAAGCATGCTCACCATTCAATCATGAACCCTCTAGCACATAAAGGACGTGTCCTTGCACACAAAAAGCAAACAAAGAAGCAGTGAAGAAATGAAGAAAGCAGAAGGATTAAAGGGCCAATCCTAAATCAAAGGATAAACACAGAGGATTACCCAAATAGACAGTGATTAAAGGATGAAATTCAAAAGTTTAAAAAACAAAGTATAAATGAACAAACAGTCATAAAGTAGAGACAGAGGATAAAGACAGTGGGACATATTATCAAAGCTAAATCAAAGTTTAAAAGATTAAAGGAAAAAATTGAAGATAAAAACAAAGATAGATTAACCCAGATCAAGTTCGAATGACTCAGCTAACAGCAGTTATTCCTCTCAAAGATATTTTTAGCCACCTATGTGCTTTGTTCCCTTCAAAAATCATTTAGGCAGTTATTGGGCCGAGTCAGAGATATTTGATCTGTCAATCATTTATTGTAAAAGTTATGAATAGGCCTTAAAAGTCAAACATTTCACCTATTCTTCCTTAGAAGTTAAAATAGGAGTTATTGAAACAGAGAAGTAGCTGCAAATATTCTTGCCTTGAGCCTTGCATGGTCTTCAAGGTTAGGAATGCACTTACTCTGTAATAAATGATACTCAAACCCTATCTTAGATTTCACCTCCACATTTGCAGCATAAATACTGCATCTAAACTCATTATATTGTTGGAATTTGATGACTCTTTGAAGTAATACATAGTCTTTTGGAAGTTAAAAGGAAATTGATGTCTTGGAACTTGTGGATGCCCTGATTTGTTTGTTGATGGAGGAGGCTAGATCACTGGATCCCTGAGCTTGGTTGTTGGTGAATTGCTTCTAATCTGTTGTTGTTATTTCCTATTTTCATTATGTTTCCATCTTTCTTTGTTGCAGTAGAGAAAAAATTTAGGCTAAGAAATGTCTTTTGAAAGCACCTTAGTTCTATTTGCTCTTCACTGCCTTAATGTTTTCTTTTGCAATGTCTTATTGGAGAATTCTTAACCGCCCTCCAGTTCCATTTAGCTTCTTATTTTAGAAATGATTCAATAGAGTGAAACCAGGGAAATTTATGGTGAGTCCATGTCCCTTGAGTACGGCTTGAGATATTTTTTCTAAAACTTCTTTAAAGTATACTTAGTAGAGTCTAAACCAGGGAAGTCTATGGTATGCCCTGTCCTCTGGACTGCCTCAAAATGTTGCTTGAAAGGTCCTAAGAGAGTTATTCAAAAGGAGATTAGATTTTTTCTATCTGATCTTAGGCTCCTCTCACATTATATTATATGTTTTCTTTATCTGAAAGTGGTCTTTGATTGTTGGATTGTTGTCTGAAAGGTTTTCTTATTAAAAGTTTGTCCAAAGAATTCTATGGTTTGCCCTGTCCTTAGGCTTGATCCAAACAGTTACCTTGAAAAATTTCTCTTGTTTAAGTAGAGCTAGAAGATTCTTAATTAATTATAGCTTTGCTGCCTTCACAACTTATTAATGTCCATCTCATTACCCTTAAAACTTTGAAGATCCATTGGCCAAGTTAGATTTTCCCTATGATACTCCCCGATCCATTGATGAACTTATTATGACTTTCATTTGACTCCATATCCCAATGACTTAGAGCTTTCCTCATTCTACCTATGCTCTTTGATCATCATACCCAACCAAAACAAACAAAAAACCTCATACTTAATAACTAGCCTAAAATCAACCTTTAAAAGCAAAAAAAGCACCTATCCTTTACAAACAACTTGAGAGATCCCTCTTTGAGTCTAGGAAGGCTAGGTCCTAGGACTCTAAAGACTGGTTCCATGTTACCTTGTCATTTGGTATACCAATCTGCCAAATCACGGGACCCTAACATTTCTGGCAATCACGATGGGACCTTTTGAGTAAATTCCCAAGATAAAACACTAAGTATCCATCCAGTGAACCATAGATACCTCAAACATTACCAACACAATGGTGATTATGATGAGACCTTCTGAATCAGTGACAATCTAAGTACACCTTAGGATTCTAGAAACCCTCATCAAACCTTAAAGGATTCAAGGTATCATCCATAGAGTAGACTCTGTTTGTTTCACCATCTTAGCTAAATGATGATTCAGGTATAGGACACTCTTACAAAACCATAGAATGACATAAAAACTCAGAAAAAAATCCAAAAACATTCCTATATTGGTTTCTATTACTTATTGGTGGTGGACCATAATACATTTTACCTTCAAAAAAGCTAAAAATTTCCACCTGGTGACTCCACTAGCCCTAGTAGGCCTATTACTCCACTAGTACTCTTAGATTTCCTTGAGATTGTATCAAATCAGTCCCAAGGAGTTTAGAGGCCTAGTCCCATAGTCTAGAAAGATACTAAACACTAAGAGAGGTCAAAACTTCTGAAAACAGTCCTTATACTTTCAACCTCTCTCAATTTTGAATTTGAAATATGGCTTCACATAGGATCAATACCGGATCTCATCTAGACCCAAATCCTCCTACAATAGTTGATGATCCAAAAAATATTTTGTGGCAAACTTCTAGAACTGGAGATTTAATTACTGTTAGGACTATCCAAAGAACAAGATCTGCCCTTGAAAACCTTACAGTCTTGAAAGATCCTCACTTTGACTTGTCTCATACAAAGAACCTATCCAGAACCAGGTCACACAACGATATAAACCAAACTGACCTTGAACCCACAGATTTGCAGCAGAGTTCTAGTAGAGAAGCCTCCCCTTCTACTCCACCTGATTTTTAGCTTCTCCACCACTTTAGCTCCTTCCATAGCAAATCTGCTCAAAATTAGTTTGCTAGTCCAAATACTTCCAACACACCCATCCATACTTCCACTGTTCAAAACACTCCATTTCATCCCACTTTCCCTTTCACAAATCCACCTCTTGTAAACCCCCTAGTTGTTCCTGTTAGTCATCAGTATTTTTACCTGTTATTGATGACTAGTTTATTTAGTTGAGTTTTCTAGAAGATGATCTCTAAATTGTCAATCCGTCATTTAGAAAACACCCCAAAATTTTTTTTGTCCTCCTACCCCTTCCTGTAAACCTATGATGATAAAAAACCCCAGTTGAAAAGTCCTATCTGGTTTCAGCAAAGTAACCATGTCTATAGCTGTCATAGTTGTAAAATATTTGCTATCATTCACCCTTGTTTCTCATGCCATTCACCATCCAAAGATTGAAAAAGTGTCTGAATTTTTATCCCTGGTCATCTTGTCATTTAAATATCTAATCATGCCTAAGAAAACACTCAGAATTGGTCAAACATTGTCCCTAAGTTAGATAGTGGTGTTTACGGAGTTCTTCCTTGGCTAAGATATTCTAGGCTAAAAAACCTCTGTCTAGTACCAGTCAACCATGAACTATTTCCTTGTTTGCTAAAGCAAGCATTGTTCTATCCATAGGTCGCACACCACTAAGAGGTCACTTTTTCTCATGTCAGAAAAAGTTCACAAAGATCCAGATCAGGAAAGGATAAGGATGTTCACTATCTGATGAAGTATGCTTAGCTCAGGCATAATCTCCTTGAAACACCAAAGGGGCTCTCCAAGGTTCAAAGTCATATGTTTTTACATCTCTGCAGGGGTGTAATTAAATGATAATTAGTATAAAAAGGAGGGAAAAAAGGGCAAGTTCAAGCAAGTTCCCCTTGTCGGAAAGATTTGCCATCAATGATCAGGTGAAGAGCTGTAAAATGAGAGCAACAAGTGTACATGTATAAACCTAAAGGTTGTTTGAGGAACAAAGATCACTCATCAAGTAAAAATGAATAACAAGGACTGAGTAATGCTGACCAGCACTACTGCATAATCTTCCAAAGAGCATCATCATGTAGGGCATGAGAAGACAGCTGCTTCTTATGTTACCTTGAAACTGGGTTTTGGAAAGTAGGCAAAGGTGATTTCAAGAAACCTTTGACAACACAGTCAGGGGAAAATATAGTTCAATGATACTTTGGCAGTAAGCATTCTCCATATACAGATCACTTTGTTTCTGATCCAGTGTTCTCAATGATATTTTACAAAAAGAATATACATCTCAGACAAAGCCTCATAAAGCAAGAGGACATGATTTTCAAGTGATTTTTATCGATAGTGAATGTAAATTTCTACTTTGTTTCCTATTGGAACTTTTCAAACAAGCATACAGATCCAGATACAGTAATTTGAAATAGATGTAAATCCTATGTTAAAGATGACCTCCCTCAAAGAGTAGAGGATTAGAAACAAAGTAATGAGAACCTCCTTCAAAAAAGAAGATGGTTAGGAAGACATTGTTGTGGCCTCCTTCATAAACAAGCAGAGGGCCAACATGTTCTTAAGTGACTTCAGAAGCTATTGTGCGCCACCTCCTCCAAAAATGAAAAGAGTATGCATAGAAGGATTAAGTGATTTGTTTGAGAAAGGTCTCTTTTGGTAAAAAAGATTGAAAATCACTGATGAGACAATAATATTTTATGGGATAAAGGCCTTTTCCACATCAAAGGCCAAAAGTGACACAATAGTGCTAAGAGGCCTCTATTTCTTCTATCTATGAAATCCTCCTTCAAAGTATACCCCAAGGGTAGAATTTTTAGCTAAGAGCAGCCTCAGCTAAATAGCCAATGAAGTAGACCAAGCTTGGTTTTCAAATGACTTCTGAAAACTCACATGAAGAGACATCTCACCTAGATCATATATATGAAAAAGGGCATTTGGGTTTTTAAACAAATCTCTTATAGTTATATAAATAATTCCTCTAAGTGATGATTGAAGGGAGAGCGTTGAAGGTTACTTCCAGCTCAGTCAAAGGACAGAGGGCGCATTGTAAGAGGGTGAAAACTTTCACTGTTTATAGGCCTCCTTCACAAAAAACAAAGGATCATCTCTCCAAAAGATTTGCACCATGAAACAACTCTTTCAAAGGGTTAAAAGGTGTGATGAAGCCATATTTCACTTTCAGTCAAAGGGTGCCTCCATCAAATGATAAAATACAAAGTTTTAAAGGACGCAGAAAATTTACATTTTGAAATGTTTTTAATTAGAGGATAAAGACCTTCATCACTTCGTAAAACAACGGATACATAAGGGTTTCGAAGGCTGCAGTGCTAGTATTTTTATAAGCCTCTTCAAAGTTATAGGGTCACAATTTTGAAATCAATGAGGTTTTATGGTTTGCAGGAACTCCATCAGTAGATAAGTAGAAGGCCTCATGATAGGTTTGAAGGTCATTAAAAAGACTGCAAAAGTGTTTTTTGAGATAACCTCCCCTGTTAACAAATCAAAGAAAAACACAGTTTGATAGCCCCTTTCACAACAAGCAAAGTTTTATGGTCACCTCTTTGCAAGCCAACAAAGGCCAACACAGTTTAAGGAAATACTCACTTCGCAAACAATAAGATACATAAGGCTTTCAAAGGCTATAGGGTTAGTGTTTTTATGAGCCTTTTTCAAATGGTGTAACTTGGGTCAGTTGTAGAAAGTTTCACAGGACCTGTGATTAAGTGGAAATAATAGCATTAAAAGGACTGTTTAAGAGAGGTAAAGGGTTTATTTTAAATAAAAAAAACAACCCCCTTAACAAAGGCACGAAACCACTTTTAAAAGGGCTACAAGTGAGAAAAGGGATGTTTTCGTTTTAAATTCAAAGAAGATGGAAAGAAGGTCTGAACCCTCCTACCCTATAAGAGCACGAAACCAACACTTTATTTACCATTTTCCAACACTGTGGGTGAGAAGAAACGAGGCCAAGTAAACATACTAAGTTTAATTTCATGCGTGGAATGCCTGTAACACAGCGCGGCATGCTTGTAGGTGATCATTAGAAGGTTTTCTACACAAGTGCGGTGTGCCTGTAGCATAGCGCGACACGCCTGTGCCCGGCGCTTGGCCACTCCTGAACGACCCAGTGCCACTGTTTGAACGCCAGCGCCTGTGTGTTATTTTCCTTTTTCCAGGCCATCAAGGCATGTAAATAGCCCTATCACCTCCCTTATACTCTGATCATTGCCATCCTTCACATTTAGCCCTTGAACTCACCTTTTTCATCCTCGCGCTCATGTTTTCAACATCGCCCTGGCCACCCCTGAACTGCCCACCGCCCAGGCGCCCGGGCCACTATCAACACAGGTCATCAAAGGAACTTCAAAGGTGCCAAGGTCAGGTTTTTCAACAAAGAAGTCACCTCCAAACACATCAAGAGACTTTTCTAAAGTTATTTATTGTCTCTTAGCCAAGTTTTTAGTTTGAGGGATGGTTTGATAACAAATTTCAAAGGAAAGCAGTGATTGAGGATAAGAGGATTATCATAGTTTTACTAGAAGTCTGCTTGTTCGCAAAGACTTGTTTATTGAATAGAGGAGAACATTGTGTGCCTAAAGAAAACAAATTAGACTTCATCAAAAAAGGAAAACTTGCATGCTAAAGACATCAAAGGGAGACAGTGATAAAGGATAAGGTCCTTGACGGTTTAAAGGAGATTTTATTACTATGAACAACAAAGGATAGAAACAATGAATAGGAGGAGAGTCAGTGTGTCATTTTAAAAGGGTTTTATTTCTATGAATAATTGAGGATTCACACAGTCTCTAAAAAACAAAACAGAGTTTGATTAGAAGGGATTTTTGTCAACTTAAAGGAGGTCTTTTTGTGTTGTGAATAACTGATGATTTGCATAGTCTCAAAAAGAAAAACATAGTTTGATTAGAAGGTATTTTAATCAGTTTGAAGGAGTCTTTTAAAAAATAGTGATTTCAAAGAGCTCCATGTTTATCAAAACCATAGAGAGACAATGACAAAAGATTTTTATTTTTATTTTATTTTATTTTTATTTTATTTTTATTTTATTTATTTTATTTTTATTTTATTTTTATTTTTTTTTATTTTTTATTTTTATTTTTATTTTTATTTTTATTTTTATTTTTATTTTTATTTATTTATTTATTTATTTATTTATTTTTTTTTTTTTTTTTTTTTTTTTTTTTTTTTTTTTTTTTTCAGTTTAAAGGAGATCTTCTTGCTGTGAATAGCAGAGGGTAAAAATAGTGATTGAGGAGAAAGAGTTTTTGTGCCAAAAACAAAAGGAGACTTCTCTTCAAAAAACCACAAACATATCTTATAAAAGGCCTCTTTGCTTAAACACAGTGCTGAAGAAGTAAAATTGTTTTCATTTAACAAATACTTGTTTGTTGGCCTCAAAGAAAAACAATGATTTGCAAGGAGGAAAAGGTGTTTTTGGTTGAGAACCTATTTCAGTAATAATTTGAAACAGTTTGCCTTGGTAAGTCAGTAAAGGGTATCAAAAGCAAAATGCCTCCAAATAAAGACAGAAGGAGTGGGTATTACAATAGGTATGAGCCTATTACAAATCAAGAAGTGAATGAATCTCCTTTAGTACTCTTTAATTTTGATGAAGTAGGGTGCTTGGAATTTTTCCAAAAAGTCCAAGAAGTGAAAAGTCACCTTCCTTTGACAAATTTGTTTTCTTTAAGGCTGCAAGGGAAGCATGTCCATCTAGCAGGTCTGGATTTCAAACTCTCCTAGGGCTATCTCCAAAGCTACCAAGATCCCCTATATCGGAGAAAAGTGGTTCAAGCAAACATACCTATATCTGAATCACTACAAACCCTTCCTAAAACCAGACCATCAGGATGCTTGCCAAGCTATTTTCCCTTTTTCCCACTTGTTGAACAGCTATGCCCCTCTCATGAAAATCATCATGAAGTATTTCACATGTGAAGGGAGGTTTTCCCAGATTTTTTTCTTATCACATTAGGCTTCTTATGTACTTCACAAGAACTCAATTACCAAACCTACCTTTCTTCCTCTATAGAAGCATTGACAAGATGGCCTCTACTATCCAAAAGAAGCCCTCAGCTCAACAAAAAGCTTGTATATTTCATCATTCCCTTATCAAGATCATCATCCTCGATCAACTTGAGAAAAAAGGAGTTTCTTGGGACTCTTTCATTTCCCATCCCGATTTTTCCATTGCATCTTCATCTCATGCACCTTCCTCACCATCCACCCATCATGTTTCTCCTTCTTCTAGTAAATCCACTCCTAAAAGACAAAAATCTCCTATGATTGAGAGTGAAGAAGAGAAGAGGAAAACTAGTAGTGAAGAAGAGCAAAGTGACAAAAGGAAAACTAGTCATGAAGAGGAACATGATGGAAGCCAACACAGCAGTGAGAGTGATGGTAAGGAGGCACAAAACAGTGATGGTAATGAGGCACAAAATAATGAAGGTAAAGAGCTCAAAATTCATTAAGAAAATAGGGACAAAGATGAACAAGGCAGCCCTCAAGAAAACATACAAAGTGGCAGCCAAAACATTGATGATGAGGGTCATGACAGTCCTCAAAAAGACACTTATGATGAGGGTCATGACAGTCCTCAAAAGGACACTTATGATGAGAAAAAAGATAGCCCTCAAGCAAGTAATGATGATGACAATCAAACAAAAAACAGTGAGCATTCCAAAGAGTGCAGCATGGAGCAAAAGGACTAAATCAGTGACCATGAGCATAATGATGATAAAGACAAACAAGGCAATATTCAAACAGAAAAAACAGTGACAAATATGATGATGGAAGCAGCAAGGTAAAAGACCAAGTTGAGCATGTGCTAGCTGCCTCTCCTAGGCAAGGGGCCATGACTCTTCCTCCAAAAGTGGCTAATCCTAGAAACACTAGATCAGCAAAGAAGAAGACCACTCTAGCAGTGACTAGCAATGTCACAAGAGCGCTAAGGAGTAGAGGCAAACTGCCTAAGAAGAGCATTGTTGAATTACCAAAGAGGAAGAGGACCAAGAATCCTATCCAAGGCAAGGGGAAAGAAAAAGAGGAGAGTAGTCATGAAAAGGAAAGGGAATTTGATATCATAAAGATAGACAGTAATGATAGTGATAATGAAGCTAGAATCCTTGAGGCTCTTTTGCGAAACAGAGAAGACCAAATTCATGACCTACAAGCTGATCTAGAAAGCTCAAAATACTTCATACATGTTCTACAGATGCAAAACAAACAAATGAGTGGTCAAATGGCATTTTTTGAGGCCCGGGCTTTCAAGTACCAAAGGGAAGCCTCCAAAGCACAAGTCAATCTTGAAGAGCTTATGGGCGAATTCAATGATACTGAAGAAGAAGGGCAGCGAATGAGAAAGAGGCCTAGGACTATGGGTCTCAAGAGAGCTTTGGAGAAAAAGAAAGAAGAAGAGCCAGCCCTTGTCCGATCTTATCCTCTCACTCATTTTCTAGCCCAAGAAATTGAGAATGATAAAGAATCATGGCTTGAAAGGGCCAAAAAGAATTTGGAGGATAAGTTAGAGAAAGATAATAGAGACTTGAGCCTAAAAAAGAAGATGATCAGGCACTACAAAAAGATAAATCAATTTGCCCGAAAGAAATTGAAGGTTGCACAAGAAAAACTCAAAACTACCCAAAGAAGGCGCCCAGTAGAAAAATTAGAGAAAGGCACATCAGCACTCAAAATATTGGCCTCAGCCTCTCTACATGCTTCTGAAAACCCATGAGGGGCTTTCTCGCCAAAATTGAGCAAATTTTGACAAGATTTTTTTTTTTGGACTTTTTGGGGCCTAATTGCACATTTTTCAAGGCGCTGCCATGGGTGCTGGGAGCATCCTCAACTCATGAAACTCATTTGGTTGGATGGAATAAATTATGGGCATATACTCTGAAAATTTCAGATCTAAAGAATGTGTTTTGGTTCCCCAAAGAGGCGAAAAATAGTGATTTTTTGACTTTCTGCCTCGCATATCAGCAAAGGTTACTTTTCTGGTTTTTTTTTTATTTTTTTTTTTATTTTAACTCAGCTAAGTTTTTCACATAATTATAGTGGTCAATTTGGGAAAAATAAAGTATTTTCAGAAACTAGACATCCAGGGCTTTCCAACGAGCCATCACGGGCCTCGTTTCGACATCAGGAGGTCCCCCAAAGTTCTCTGCAAAATAGGGAATTTTCTGCTGCTACGTTCCTGTAGCATTTTGGCAAAAAAGACAGTTTTCTGTAGTGGCTTATCCAAATATGCGCTAGGCATTTTTTAGCCATTGTCAGTAATGAAAAGTCAATTTTTTTCCTTTTTTAGCATTTTATATATATTTTGAAGATATTTTGTGCCTTGGGCTTTGCAAAGCCTCAAGTACAAAATCAGATATTAGTTTTTAGCCTATGAGCTTCTAGTCAGTTTTGTGAAGCTTATCTTCTCATTCTCCTATATAACTCATGGAGAATCATTGTAATATTGTTGGTTGAAGAGTTGATAAACAAGTTGGACTTTGAAGAGCTTAAGAACTTGATTGAGCTTAGAGCAATACATGTTATGATATTTGATGATCAAACTCGTTTTATGGAGTGAATAGCTTGACTTGCTTTCCTAGATGATGGAGAGGATCTATGTGCAGGATTCCATGGCTTGGTAAATGGTATTATACTTATTTTCAGTTATGTTTTATTATTTTTTCACATATGTATCCATGCTTCTTGCTTGTTGTAGGTCAGTAAAGAATAGTTTGAGGTATGCCCATGGAGGCTCATCAAATTTCCTGATTCAATACAGTTTCTATGTTTTCATTTTTCTTAGTCATGTCAAAGGATTCTTAACTGCTCTTTGGTCCACTAAGAACTTGTTATTTATTTCCTTAATGATTAATATGACATGCTATCTTGTTTGATTCATGGTATGCCCTGCTTACTCATAGTTGTTTAAACCTCATTAAAGAAATCTCCTTTGAAGTATTGATTGTCTAGGTTAAATCAGAGAGGTCTTGGTTCGATCTTGCCCTCTGCCTATACTTGCAGACTTATTTCAAAGTTCTCATCAGATTGAATGTGTTGCTTAGGAGTTTCCTTTCCACATTTTGAGCTGTTGTTTTGTCTTACATGTTTTCTCAACCACTGAAGGTGATTTTCCCACGGTTAGAGGGTCTTATACCTCTATGCGTCACCTGTATGTTTATTTTATGCATCTATCAGTTTGAGTTGGATTCATAGTGATTAATGGCTAGCCCTACCACATGAATACTCATTGTTTAAACTATTTATGCTTGATATCCCCTTGTCTTGCACCAACTTGATGTTCATTTCGCTTCATAAACCACCTGAAATATCCATTCGCTATACTAAATTGGCCCTGCAGTACACCCTACCCATTGTCTTGACATCCTTGGCTTGCTTTTGACCCCATAGTCCAGTTTATCTCATTTTCTTGTTCCATTTTGATCCACTTGATCAGTTTTAACCCAAAAAACTAAAAATCAAACAAACAAACACACTTAAAAACTAGACTAAAATCTAAACGAACTAAGCGAACAAGCTCACATCCTTTGCTTCATTAGAGAGAGCCCTCTCTAAGTCTAGGAAGGCTAGCTCCTAGGGCTGCAAACATTGGTTTGATGTTAGTCCGTCATTTGGTCCATCAATCTACCAAATCATGGGACACTAAAAGTTCCAACCATGGCAGCATGGTATGCCCCATTAATGTTACCACAACCTCTGGTTCCTTTACCAAATGATTATCAATCCAGAATTCCCCATTTCACTGGAGATGAATCTACTACCGCCCAATCGCATGTAGATAAAATGGATGATGCTTTTGATTACACGGAAATAGAAGAAGAGACCATTAAAATGAGAATCTTTTCCCAAAGTTTAAGAGGAGAAGCCAAAAAATGGTTTAAAAGCTTAACTCCTAATAGCATAAATGATCTCCTTTCTTTATATCAAACATTCATAGACAAATGGTAAATAAAAAATAACCCTCTCCAAATCCATTCAGAATATAGCAACCTTAAAATAAATGCTGGGGAAAGTGTCCAAGATTATTGCACTAGATTTAATAGTGTTTACAATGCACTTCCCCTAAACATGAAACCCCCACTAGGCTTAGCCTTAGCTAAATTTCATAAAGGCTTTGACCCAAACATGACCTATCAGCTAAGAGAAAAATATCCCTTAACTTTAGAAGATATGCAGAGGGGAGCTATAAGTGTAGAGACAAATCTGATTGAGAAAATAGCTAGGTTGAAATCAGAAAAAGGAGTCACATACAAAGATGAAACAATGGCATCAACGTTGTCATCTAATGCCAAAATTGACAACTTAGTGAGGGTAATGGAAAGAATGCTTGAGAAAATAAACTTAAATGATAGATTTCCTCCTAGAGAAAACCAAATAAATCTCCAAAACAGAAATAGAAATCCGAACTTCAGAAGAGACCCTATTCAAAATGTGCAAAGAGATAATGACCAACAAATTAGGCCTCCCTTTCAAGAAAACTACGTAGATCAAGAAGAAGAAAGGAAGACTGAAAGGTTGGAAGAAAATCATCTAAACTTGATAGGATCTGACAGTGAGGGAGATGCTTTTCTCTCTGAAGAAGAAAAAGGATTCATCTCCTTAGAACAAATTGAAAACGACCATGAAGACTTTGAAGACTACAAATTGGGGTTTGAAAATGCAATAATGGAGGTACACAAACAATATGATCTTAGAAGTAAAAGGAACCAGGGAACTTCCAATGAGAAAAAAACAGACATTGCTGTCAGGAAAACTTCAGAAAAACTTCCTAAAAAGACAGCAAATATTAATAACACTTTGACTAAGAAAACTGACTCAAACAAGGACAAAACCAATCAGCAAAGTGTTGACCCAAGCTACCCTAGTACCTCTGCTAGTGGCCCTGAGAAATCTGTCCTAAATAGCAACCCTAATAAAATTCAGCAAATTAGAATTGTTGAAAAGACGATGATTGACAAAACAGGTGTAAATATGTCAAAGACATTATTCCCTTTCAGCCTTGAGGGTGAAATTTTCAAGATCAATATCAGCATACCCTTCGCTGAACTAGTAACCCAGGATGTATATAAAAATCAAGTTTTGAAAGCTTTGAATATAGGCAATGATACTGATACTTTAAACTTGACAGATGATAAACCAGAATTGTCGTTTGGTCTTGAAGTAGAAGGAAAATACCAAGAAGGGACCAATCCTCCATTTTATGTCAGCTTAAATATACATGATAAGATCTTACAAAATTCCATGCTAGACTCTGGTGCCTCTCACAACCTTATGCCAAAAGTGGTGATGGCGAGATTAGGCCTAGAAATTACTAAGCCTTACAAGGACCTGTATTCCTTTGATTCAAGCAGATTCAAATGCTTAGGTCTGATCAAGGATTTATGTGTCAATCTGCCACAAATTCTTGCTAAAGGTCTAGTTATGGACATAGTGGTTGCTGACATTCCCCCAAAGTATGGCATGCTTCTATCTAGATCATGGGAGCCAAACTTCAGGGAAGCCTTCGAATGGACATGTCTTATGCTACCATTCCAGTTTTTAACCAAACTAGAAGTTTATACAGATAATCTCATATTAAATATATGCTAAGCAACATAAATAGGCCAAACAACACTCCTGTTTATTCTATTCATTCATATTTAAACTCCTTTATCTTATACAATGAAGATGAAATCAGCCAACAAGAAAAGGAAAATGAGATAGAGTTAAGTCCACCTAAACAGTCAAATCAGTCCCCAAAAGAAAAATATAGCAGCCCTAACCTTAGTAGCCATGAACAGCAAAAGTGATCCATGTGGATATTGGTGGCCACCTGCCTATTCCACTTGGGGCCCCACCATTGTCTCTTTCAGTTTTTTCACAACTTACTATTTTTAGCATATTTTCGGGTCCTGAACTTTCAGAGCCGTTTTGAAGCCCCAAACGGAGATAGTATGCTGAAGTTACATCCCCTAGAGTTAGGTTTTTGGACGTTTAGAGTTCTCCATTGTTTCTCCATAATAAATAGGCCCTTGAGCCTCAAGGTTTGTAGCCACCACATCTCTTCTCAGAGATTCGCTACCAGCACCCTAGCTATTTTATTTCCATCATGTTTGTACGCATATTTCTGTGATTTGATATTAATGAAATGAAGCCTTATTTCCACTGTATTTCTATGTTTATGGTTATTTTTGTATTCTGTTGCGTTCCTACATAAATCTGGATCAGTGGTATCAAAGCGGTTTGCTTTTTCTCGATCCTTCTTTGCATGTCCCCAACAAGGTCGGGGTATAAGGAGTTAGGGCTCGATCTAGTGGAACCTTTGCAAGATCAACCTCGCAAACCCCGACGGATGTCCATGGGGTACGAAAAGAAAGATGAGGGAATAGGAGATCCTATCAAAATATTTCTCGATGAGGCCCTTGAAAAACAAAGGAACACGATGATGGATAACTTTTCCCAGATCCTTCAACAATTGCTCACCGGTGGCGAATCTACATCCAGCAGCCACTCTGGAGGTGCGAATCCCTTTAAGGTACAAGTAAAATTTGGAATTCCCATATTTGAGGGTCAAATAGATGCAGATGCCATAGATAGATGGTTGAATCTATTAGAAGGATATTTCTCGGTTCATGACTTTTCTGACCGAGAGAATATTATTTTTGCACTCCTCAAAGCTACCCCCCATGTCAAGCACTGGTGGGAAACCTACTATGAGAAAAAGGACGAGACAGAACCCTCTCTATTCTCAGCCGTACCCTCTTGGAATTCTTTCTGAGATGCCATCAAGGAACAATACTATCCCGTGGGGAGCTATGAGGACAAGTACATAAAATGGACCATGTTGCGGCAACAAAGGGATCAAGATGTGAATGAGCTAACGAATATGTTCCATACCCTATGCACAAAGTTGTGTATCGAAGATTCAGAGAAATAGTTGGTGCTAAAGTATCGCGGTTGTCTGCAGAGATACATTCAGGAGGAAATGGAGTTCCTCGACATCTCTTCGCTTGGTACAACATACCGGAATGCTACCAAGATTGAGCAGAAATTCAAACAGAAGAAGTGAGACTTTGGATCTGTGAATCAAAAGCAAGGGAAAGGTGCCCCCAAAACGCAGAAAAAAGGACAAAGCCAAGGCATGGCAGCCCAAGACAACCTACCAAAGACACAAGAAAATAACAACACCGCGAAGCCAAAGAAGGACATGGGAAAGTGGTGTGAGTTCCATAAGAGCTCCATTCATAACACAAGTGAGTGTCGCGCCAAGCAGTGTCTGGTGGCCAAGATGAGGCTTTTTGAATCATATGCATGGTCCAACTCTGAATCAGAACCTGACAAGGTGAATGACAAAGGGAAGCAGATTATTGATGCGGAGCGCAACGCCACTGTTTCCACTACAAAGATCCAGAAGGAGGAACCAGAAGATCTAGAGGAGGCAGAGCATCTCCTCCACTCCCAGATGTGGATAAAGGGTTCCCTGCTACAGTTCATTGTTGAAAATGGGAGCCAAAAGAACCTCATTTCAGTATATGTCATGAAGCAATTGGGCTTGCCGACCATAGCGCACCCACAACCATACACCATCGGGTGGCTTCACCATGGACAGGATCTCCACGTCAGCCAGCAGTGTCACCTTCCCCATGGCATCAAGCCCTTCACAGATGAGGTATTGTGTGACATTGCTCCTATTGATGTTTCTGATGTATTATTAGGCCAACCATACTTGTGGAAGTGACATGTTATTTATGAGTCCCGACATCGCGTTGTTATTGTTACTTTGGGAAATAAATTGTACAAGATACCAGAGGTACCACCGCCTCCCACTATCTCTTTGGTTACTGCAAAACAATGCAGTAAGCTCATTTCCAAAACCAGGAAATTTATTTTCCTGATGATCCGCCCCCCGCGGCAAGAAGAAGACTGTGGCCACAACCTCCAAACATGGCTCCTCTGCACAACAACAACAAATGGACAAGGTTTTGGAGGAGTATAGGGACATTTTCACCTCACCCACAGGGGTGCCTCTACACTGTCAAGTCAAGCACCCCATTGACTTGACCCTAGGTGCACCGCTACCCAATGGACCAATCTATAGGCGCTATGTTCTGGAGAATGATGAAATCAAGAAGCAGATTCAGGAGCTGCTGTAGAAAGGTCACATCTGGCCAAGTTCATCGCCCCGTGGGAGCTCGATCGTGTTGGTACAGAAGAATGATGAGATTTGGAGACTCTGTATTGATTATCAGGTGCTGAACAAGATCATTGTCTGGAATAGGTACCCAATCCCACGGATTGATGACCTTCTGGACCAATTCAAAGGGGAAAAATATTTTAGCAAGATCGACTTGAAGTTTGGGTATCACTAGGTACCAATTGAACCCTCTAATGTGTGGAAGACTACCTTAAAAGCCAAGGAGGGCATTTTAGAATGGCTCATCATGCCTTTTGGATTGAAAAATGCTCCTGCAACCTTCATGAGGTTGATGGATGACATCTTGCGTCCATTCACCAACTCATTTGTAGTGGTATACTTGGATGACATTCTAATCTTCAGCCAGACTTGGGAAGAGCACCTCCACCACATCCGAGAAGTCCTCCAAACACTGCGGCAACACAAATTGTGTGCCAATTTGGAGAAGTGCACTTTTGGCATAACCCAGGTTCAATATCTAGGTTACATTATTGATGAAAGGGGGGTGCATGTGGATCCAGCCAAGATCCAAGTCATTCGGGATTGACCAGCCCCAACCACCTTAACAGAGATTCGCAGCTTTCTAGGTCTTGCTAATTTCTACCACAGGTTTGTGTTGGAATTCTCTCATATCACTTGGCCCTTGAGTCAAGTCACCAAGGGAGGAGCGAAAGCAAAATTCTGTTGTTCGAAATCTCAACAGAAAGCGTTTGTAGAATTGAAACATCGCCTCTGTTCTGCCCTAGTGCTCACATTACCAGACTTGCAACAACCATTTGTGATCGAGCCAGATGCCTTTGACTATGCTATTGGGGCAAATCTTACTCAACAAGGGCATCCAGTGGCATATCACATTGAGACATTGACCGACACAGTTCGAAAGTATCCCACTTATGACAAAGAAATGTATTCCATTGTGCAGGCTTGTCGACATTGGAAACATTACATTTTGGAGAAGGAGACAATCATCCACACAGACCACCAACCCCTTTAGTTCATACAAACACAAGGGAAGTTGCAGAACAATCGCCATCAAAATTGGTCCACATATCTGCAACAATTTCATTTGAACATCAAGCACAAGAAGGGTAGCACCAATAATGTTGCAGACTGCCGCAGCCGACCACTGATCGTGGCCATAACCACCGTTCTCAACTCTTGTGGGCATGAGACTCCGAATTGGCCGCTTCTCTACAAGAGTGATCCAGAATTCAGTTACACATACAAGGCACTCTTGGGGGTATGCAAGTTCCAAATTTTCACCTCCAAGATGCACTATTATGTCACCTAGGACATCTTTCTGTTCCTTCAAGCGAGCGTGCCAAGATGATATGGGAAGCGCACTACAGTCGAGTCACTGAGAATTTTGATGTCGAGAAAATAGTGCTAGTACTGCAGAAGTATTTCTATTGGCTAAACCTTCGATAGGATGTCCTAAAGTACATCAGATCTTGCACTTCTTGCGCCATTGCCAAACCGAACATCAAGAAGAAAGGGCTCTATACTCCACTACCTACCCCTAGTCGACCTTGGGAATCCATATCCATGGATAACATGCCAGACCTTCCTTCTACTAGGCATGGAAATGACTATATTTTTGTGGTCGTCGACGGATTCTCAAAGATGGCCATTATGGCGGCATGCAAGAAGAATATCACAGCAAAAGCCACTGCTAAACTCTTTTTTGAATGAGTGTGGGTGCACTTTGGGATCCCAAAGTCTATCATATTAGATCGCGACAGCAGGTTCCTTAGCACATTTTGGTCCAGCCTCTGGTCAATGTTGGACACCAAGCTCACCAAGTCCACAACTTTCCTTCCCCAAACTGATGGCCAGACAAAGGTCGTCAATATGATGATTGTACACATTTTGCGCATGTACAATTCAAATCATCCACGCACATGGGATGAGAGCCTTCCCTATGTAAAACACAGTTATAACCGGGCTCTCCACAGCTCAACCAGCCACAACCCCTTTCAGGTGGGCTTGGGATTCCAACCACTATGTCCCATTAACATAGTCATGCCATTTGCAGCTACTCAAGCTGATTCAGCTCATGTCCAGTTTGAAGTTGACCAAGCAAACAACTTCATTAAGCGCATTCAACACATCTGCCAACAGGTTCATGACATATTGGACAGAGCCAATGCTAAGTACAAGCAATGACATGATCAACATCAGGTTCCACACAACTTCCAAGTGGGCAAAAAAGTGTGGCTACATTTGCATAAGGAGCGTCTCAATGGACCCCACCACAAGATTCGCTCGCTCCAATATGGGACATACACCATCACCAAGGCTGTAGGGAATAATGCCTTCAAGCTCAGTATTCCACTATTCCTTGGTCTGCACCCAGTATTCAATGTAGACCGCCTTCGTCCCTACTTCCCACCTCTATTGGACACCTCTGACATTGCAGAAGAACTCACACTAAAAGAGTTAAACCTAGACTGCATGGAACAGGCCACCACAGACTGTATCATGGACATGCAAATCAAGAACACTCGCCGATAGAAGATCCAACTGTATCATGTTATCAAAGCTGTCCAACTCCTGCACCAAGGCAATTGGTTTGCCAAGGACCAAGTTCAACAAAAGTTTCCTCATCTCATGGAGGAACTCAACGCAATGGGGACCATTACTTCCTAAGGGGGGAGGAATGATCCAGGTGGATATGGTGGCCACTCGCCTATTCCACTTGGGGCCCCACCATTGTCTCTTTCAGTTTTTTCACAACTTACTATTTTTAGCAATTTTGTGGGTCCTGAACTTCCGGAGCCGTTTTGAAGCCCCAAACAGAGATAGTATGCCAAAGTTACGTCCCTGGGAAGTTGAAACACCAATTTACCCAATCGAGGCCTGTAGTTTTTGCGCTTCATTTCCTAGGGTGAGGTTTTTGGACGTTTAGAGTTCTCCATTGTTTCTCCATAATAAATAGGCCCTCAAGCCTCATTGTAACACAGTTCAGAGGCCTGTAGATGCCACATCTCTTCTCAGAGATTCGCTACCAGCACCCTAGCTATTTTATTTCCATCATGTTTATAAGCATATTTCTGTGATTTGATATTAATGAAATGAAGCCTTATTTCCACTGTATTTATATGTTTATGGTTATTTCGGTATTCTGTTGCATTCCTGCATAAATCCAGATAAAAAGGGATAATGAGCATGAGATAGAAACACTGTGGGAAATTAGCTTCGATGGATCTTGCAGCAAAACAATTTTTGGAGTTGTTGTATGGATACATAATACAAACAAAGGAAATTCATACAAATTTTATTTCCAATGCACCAATAACATTGCAAAATATGAAGCCCTCCTCCTTGGCCTACATTTTCTCAAAGATTTAGGAGTCAAGAAAATATCAGTCCAAGGAGATTTAGAACTGATCATTAGGCAAATAAAAGGGGAGTATTCAGCCAAAAACCCAAGATTAAGAGAATATAGCTATGTTTCCCTAGATCTCCTGAAAACCTTTGAAAAATATGAACTCACTTTCATCCCTAGAGCTCAAAATAACATTGCAAATGAAATTTCCTTTGCTGCCAACAATTGCCAAATTCCCCAGGTAAATGAACAATTAAATTTCAAAGTAAAATATAGGCCTACAGTCCTTGGCAATGAAAACTGTTGGCAAGTGTTTGAGGTTGATAAACACATTTATGATTTTCTGCAATCAAGAAATGATTTTGGTGAACCAACACCTAGCTCAAGCCATGAAAAGACTATCTTGATGAAAAACAAGCCCATGAAACAAAGTTGTCCTCTACTGCTGATATAAACCAATTTGAATATCTTTATACAGTAGAATTACTAAACAAAACAGACCAAAAGGACCTTGAATTTACAATGTAAAAATGATTCAATACCAAGGGGCCTTACACCATTGGAGGAGATTTTTTATTTCAATGATGTAGCTAAAAAACCAAAGATGGAGCCTACAGAAACTAATGTATAAGAACATAACATAGGCAACATAAATAAGCCTAAAATGATCAAGTTATTTAGCACTCTTCCTACTCATATCAAACAGGAGTATATTTAACTTTTCAAAGAGTTTAGAGATGTGTTTGCATGGGGGTACAAAGATCTTAAATCATATGATACCAACATTATTCAAAAAAAAATTCCTCTTAAAGAAAATCAGAAACCTTTCAAACAAAAACTGAGGATATACCCTATTTTATTACCTTTAGTTGATAAAGAGATCAAAAATATGTATGATGTTGGGATCATAGTTCCCCTTAGATACTCACAATGGGTTTCCAACCTTGTGTCTGTTAGGAAGAAGACTGGGGAAATTAGTCTTTGCATTGACTTTAGAAATCTAAATAGAGCCTCCCTGAAAGATAATTATCCCTTGCCTAAAATGGACCACATACTTCAAAAGGTGGTTGGATCTAAGAGAATATCATTGTTGGATGGATTTTCAGGCTACAACCAAGTGCTAGTACTCCCAAGGGCCATGGAAATAGATTTTTCATAAGACATAGGCTATTTCATAATCATTTACCTTGATAACATTACTGTTTTCTCCAAGACTGATAAAGAACACTTGATTAATTTGAGAAATGTTTTTGCGAAATGTATAAAATATGGCTTATCTTTGAATCCTAAGAAGACACTCTTTTGTCTCCAGGAAGGAAAACTTCTTGGTCACATAAACTCTGAAGAAGGAATCAATGTAGACCCTAAAAGGATTGAAGGCATATTGAAAATCAACCCTCCTAGAAACCTCAAAGAGTTGCAATCTTTCATTGGAAAGATCAACTTCTTGAGAAGGTTCATCCCCAACCTTGTTGAACTTTTGAGAAATATCACAAATATTCTCAAAAATAAAACAGGGGTTAAATGGACTTTAGAAGCCAAGCAGTCATTTGAACTAGTGAAACAAGCTCTCACTCAAACACTAGTTCTTATTAGTCCTAATTTCACTAAATATTTCTACTTTTTCTCATTTGCCTCTAAACACACCATTGCTGCAGTGTTGTTGCAAAAGAATAATACAGGGCAAGAACAACCAATATCCTTTTTTAGTAAAGCCTTAAGAGATGCTCCACTCAAATATAATATCATGGAGAAGCAGGCCTTAGCCTTGATAAAAGCACTGAAATATTTCTGAGTCTACATTTTACACTCATATCATTGCTTTTGTCCCATATATGGTTGTCAAGGACATTCTAAATCAATACCCTGATGGTAAAAGGGTAAAATGGATTGTAATTATCTTAGAATATGATTTAGAGATCAGGCCTACCAAGCTGATTAAGGGACAGGGATTAGCAAAACTCATGGTAGAATAAAATTTCCAAGAATTAGATATAAATATGGTTGATGTTTTAGAAGAAACAGAAGAATTCACAGCTCCATACATTGAAGAAATGTTTTTGAATTCATATTGGTATGCTAATATCATTTATGTGCTTCTCTATCTTAATACTCCTCCTTCTTTATGAAAGACTAAAGCTAGATTCTTGAAACAGAAAGCTTTACATTAATTCATTTTAGATGGAGTGTTATACTGGAAAAATGTTGTTGGCATATTGCTTAAATGTTTGCTTGAGAATGATGTAAGAAAAATCATGCATGAGCTGCATGAGGGAAAATGTGGAGGTCATATTTACTAGAAGACCAGAGCAAAAAATATTCTTAGAGCTGGCTATTATTGGCCCACCCTTTTCCCAGATACTCAAAAACTAGTCATGACTTGCCATAAGTGTCAAATTTTTTATGTCAAGAGAAAACTCTTACCTTTACCTTTGCATCCCATTAGTATTGAGGCTCCCTTTCAACAATGGGGTTTAGACTTTATTGGAGAAACTTTCCTCAGACATTCCAAAGTTTGAAGGTAAGAATGGAGAGGATTCAGCAGATCACATCACCACTTTCCATTTATTGTGATCATCCAACTCCTTGATTGACGATTCGATTAGTTTGAGGTTATTTCAACGCACCTTGACTGGAAATGCAGCCAAGTGGTATATTGAGTTAACTGGGGGTAGTTTTGCCATTTTTGGAGATTTGGCTACTATGTTCTTAGACCACTTTCAGTTTCCTGTTCGTTATGATGTCGGGACTAACCTCCTTGCTAATTTTTAGTAGGATAAGGCAACTCACATTTCTGATCATATTCAGGAATGGCGCAGAAGGAAGAGACTCATTAAAGCCCATATTCCAAATGAATTCTTTCTGGAATGGTTTTTGAAGTCTTTGCAGCCAGATATTTCTAAAGATGTATCCCTGTTAGGGGTATTTTCTGAAGAGCATGCTATTTTTAGGGTTCAACAATTAGAATTGATTTATTCTCAGTCTGGGGTCCTTAATAATATACAATCGTATGCTCCTCACTCCAAATTGGACTTGTCCAAAACTAAACCCGGTCCTCATGGTGATGGGATTTTTTAGTCATCAATAATTTTTGTTGATATCAAAAGATAACTATGTTATAATCCTAGATTTCTAGAAACAAGATTTGAGAAATATTGTGAGTTCTAGAAATCTCACTGCCTTCATTATCCTAAACCTAACTGATTCACTAAAAGATTCATGTTTTTCTTTCTTAAAGTTTACCCTGCTGCTCTATGAAGACTTCATTTTCCGGGCCTTTTGCCTCATTTTATCACCTCACCTACACCCTCATTCATCCCCTTTTTCCCCTCTAAAAACCCATTTTTTCTTTCCCCTAAAAACCCTCATAAACCCCTTTATTCATCATTTTTCTCTAAAAACCTTAAAAAATGTAAAAATCCCTTTTTACATTGTTTAAATATAGCTTTTAAACCTATCGAACCCTTTTAAATTATCATAAAAACTTTGTTTTTATGTTATAAATCTTCCCTTTGCATAGATCATGCCTTAATTCCCTTTATTCTTAAAAGCCCCAGCCCCTCCCACGCATGAGACCGCGGCCTCCGCCTGTTTTTTAGCCCCTTCCCCATTCGAATAAACTCTTCCATTTTCATTTTATTAACCCTAGCAAACTTTGTAACCGAACCCCCTTAACCTTTGAAAAATTAAGATAATGGGCCCTGCTCTCCACTAAACTCGTCATCAAATGAAAGCTCAACACCTGTCCCTGGGCTCCACCCTCCAAAATTGCATGCCACTCCCCCAACTCATTCTGCAACATCAATATCACTCCCTGAGATCCAACGGCCCAAAACCCATATCGCGTGAAAAATAGCGTCGGGTTTTAAAGTTCATAGCCCACGCAAAATGGGCAGTATTCACCCCGCCATGCGTCGATTTCCCAGTGGTATCACATGTGTTTCATCCAAAACCACAAACCGCCCTCAACATGCACGATAAAACATTTGTGGTTTTCCAAAACCGCTTTTCCCTCTCTACACCGAATTTCAAAAATATTCTCGCCTCCGTTTGAATTCTTCTAAGTTCTGCCTCTGAAACCATGCCCCTGCACCCTCTCCTCCTCTGCAAAACACCTCCTGACCACCCCGAAACCTTGAAAATGCAGTCAAGCCTACTCCCGCAAGTTTTTTACTAACCAGTTTATGTTTTCTCAGGTTTTTAATGGCGGGAAAAGGGCCCAAAATTCCCTCCCACGGTCAAAAAATGATGAATTAAACCCTGGATGACGATCCACGAGTCTTAAAAACCAAAATAGGGAGATCAAAGGCCTTTCTCAAGTTTTGATCGATGACGAAGCATGCTCACCATTCAATCATTAACCCTACATCACGTAAAGGACGCGTCCCTGCACACAGAAAGCAAACAAAGAAGCAGTGAAGAAATGAAGAAAGCAGAAGGATTAAAGGGCCAATCCTAAATCAAAGGATAAACATAGAGGATTACCCAAATAGACAGTGATTAAAGGATGAAATTCAAAAGTTTAAAAAGCAAAGGATAAATGAACAAACAGTCATAAAGCAGAGACAGAGGATAAAGACAGTGGGACAGATTATCAAAGCTAAATTAAAGTTTGAAAGATTAAAGGAAAAAATTAAAGATAAAAACAAAGACAGATTAACCCAGATCAAGTTCGAATGACTCAGCTCACAACAGTTATTCCTCTCAAAGATATTTTTAGCCACCTAGGTGCTTTGTTCCCTTCAAAAAGCATTTAGGTAGTTATTGGGCTGAGCACGAAACCAACACTTTATTTACCATTTTCCAAAACCGTGGGCGAGAAGAAACGAGGCCAAGTAAACATACTAATTTTAATTTTATGCGTGGCATGCCTATAACACAACGCGGCACGCTTGTAGGTGATCATTAGAAGGTTTTCTACACAAATGCGGCGCGCCTGTAGCATAGCGTGGCACGCCTGTGCCCAGTGCTCGGCCACTCCTGAACGACCCAGTGCCACTGTTTGAACACCAGCGCCAGTGTGTTATTTTCCTTTTTCCAAGCCATCAAGGCATGTAAATAGCCCCTATCGCCTGCCTTATACTCTGATCATTGCCATCCTTCACATTTAGCCCTTGAACTCACCTTTTTCATCCTCTATGGTCACGTTTTCAACATCGCCCTGGCCAGCCCTGAACTGCCCACCGCCCAGGCACCCGGGCCACTATCAACATAGGTCATCAAAGGAACTTCAAAGGTGCCAAGGTCAGGTTTTTCAACAAAGAAGTCACCTCCAAACACATCAAGAGACTTTTCTAAAGCTATTTATTTTCTCTTAGCCAAGTTTTTAGTTATAGGGAGGGTTTGATAACAAATTTCAAAGGAAAGCAGTGATTGAGGATAAGAGGATTATCATAGTTTTACTAGAAGTCTGCCTTTTCGCAAAGACTTGTTTATCGAATAGAGGAGAACATTGTGTGCCTAAAGAAAAAAAATTAGACTTCATCAATAAAGGAAAACTTGCATGCTAAAGACATCAAAGGGAGACAGTGATAAAGGATAAGGTCTTTGACGGTTTAAAGGAGATTTTCTTACTATGAACAACAAAAGATAGAAACAATGAATAGGAGGAGAGTCAGTGTGTCATTTTAAAAGGGTTTTATTTCTATGAATAATTGAGGAATCACACAGTCTCTAAAAAGCAAAACAGAGTTTGATTAGAAGGGCTTTTTGTCAGCTTAAAGGAGGTCTTTTTGTGTTGTGAATAACTGAGGATTTGCATAGTCTCAAAAAGAAAAACATAGTTTGATTAGAAGGTCTTTTAATCAGTTTGAAGGAGTCTTTTAAAAAATAGTTATTTCAAAGAGCTCCATGTTTATCAAAACCACAGAGAGACAGTGACAAAAGATAAGGGCTTTTTTTCAGTTTAAAGGAGATCTTCTTGCTGTGAATAGCAGAGGGTAAAAACAGTGATTGGGGAGAAAGAGTTTTTGTGCAAAAAAAAAAAGGATACTTCTCTTCAAAAAACCACAAACATATCTTATAAAAGGCCTCTTTGCTCAAACACAGTGCTGAAGAAGTAAAATTGTTTTCATTTAACAAATACTTGTTTGTTGGCCTCAAAGAAAAACAGTGATTTGCAAGGAGGAAAAGGTGTTTTTGGTTGAGAACCTATTTCAGTAATCATTTGAAACAATTTGTCTTGGTAAGTCACTAAAGGGTATCAGAAGAAAAATGCCTCCAAAGAAAGACAGCAGGAGTGGGTATTACAAACGGTATGAGCCTATTACAACTCATGAAGTGAATGAATCTCCTTCAGTACTCTTTAATTTTGATGAAGTAGGGTGCTTGGAATTTTGCCAAAAAGTCAAAGAAGTGAAAAGTCACCTTCCTTTGACACATTTGTTTGCTTTAAGGCTGCAAGGGAAGCATGTCCATCTAGCAGGTCTGGATTTCAAACTCTCTCCTAGGGCTATCTCCAAAGCTACCAAGATACCCTATATCGAAGAAAAGTGGTTCAAGCAAAGATACCTATATCTGAATCACTACAAACCCTTCCTAAAACCAGACCATCGGGATGCTTGCCAAGCTATTTTCCCTTTTTCCCACTTGTTGACTAGCTATGCCCCTCTCATGAAAATCATCATGAAGTATTTCACATGTGAAGGGAGGTTTTCCCAGATTTTTTTCTTATCACATCAGGCCTCTTATGCAATTCACAATAACTCAATTACCAAACCTACCTTTCTTCCTCTATAGAAGCATTGACAAGATGGCCTCTACTATCCAAAATAAGCCCTCAGCTCAACAAAATCTTGCATATTTCATCATTCCCTTATCAAGATCATCATCCTCCATCAACTTGAGAAAAAGGGAGTTTCTTGGGACTCTTTCATTTCCCATCCCGATTTTTCCATTGCATCTTCATCTCATGCACCTTCTTCACCATCCACCCATCATGTTTCTCCTTCTTCTAGTAAATCCACTCCTAAAAGACAAAAATCTCCTATGATTGAGAGTGAAGAAGAGAAGAGGAAAACTAGTAGTGAAGAAGAGCAAAGTGACAAAAGGAAAACTAGTCATGAAGAGGAACATGATGGCAGCCAACACAGCAGTGAGCATGATGGTAATGAGGCACAAAATAGTGATGGTAATGAGGCACAAAATAATGAAGGTAAAGAGCTCAACATTCAAGAAGAAAACAAGGACAAAGATGAACAAGGCAGCCCTCAAGAAAACATACAAAGTGGCAGCCAAAACAGTGATGATGAGGGTCATGACAGTCCTCAAAAAGACACTTATGATGAGGGTCATGACAGTCCTCAAAAGGACACTTATGATGAGAAAAAAGATAGCCCTCAAGCAAGTAATGATGATGACAACCAAACACAAAACAGTGAGCATTCCAAAGAGTGCAGCATGGAGCAAAAGGACCAAATCAGTGACCATGAGCATAGTGATGATAAAGACAAACAAGGCAATCTTCAAACAGAAGAAAACAGTGACAAATATGATGATGGAAGCAGCAAGGTAAAAGACCAAGTTGAGCATGTGCTAACTGCCTCTCCTAGGCAAGGGGCCATGACTCTTCCTCCAAAAGTGGCTAAGCCTAGAAACACTAGATCAACAAAGAAGAATACCACTCCAGCAGTGACTAGCAATGTCACAAGAGCGCTAAGGAGTAGAGGCAAACTGCCTAAGAAGAGCATTGTTGAATTACCAAAGAGGAAGAGGACCAAGAAGCCTATCCAAGGCAAGGGGAAAGAAAAAGAGGAGAGTAGTCATGAAAAGGAAAGGGAATTTGATATCATACAGATAGACAATAATGATAGTGATAATGAAGCTAGAATCCTTGAGGCTCTTTTTCTAAATAGAGAAGACCAAATTCATGACCTACAAGCTGATCTAGAAAGCTCAAAAGACTTCATACATGTTCTACAGATGGAAAACAAACAAATGAGTGGTCAAATGGCAGTTTTTGAGGCCCGGGCTTTCAAGTACCAAATGGAAGCCTCCAAAGCACAAGTCAAGCTTGAAGAGCTTATGGGCGAATTCAATGATACTGAAGAAGAAGAGCAGCGAATGAGAAAGAGGACTAGGACTATGGGTCTCAAGAGAGCTTTGGAGAAAAATAAAGAAGAAGAGCCAGCCCTTGTCCGATCTTATCCTCTCACTCATTTGCTAGCCCAAGAAATTGAGAATGATAAAGAATCATGGCTTGAAAGGGCCAAAAAGCATTTGGAGGATAAGTTAGAGAAAGCTAATAGAGACTTGAGCTTAAAAAAGAAGATGATTGGGCACTACAAAAAGTTAAATCAATTTTCCCGAAAGAAATTGAAGGTTGCACAAGAAAAAGTCAAAACTGCCCAAAGAAGGCGCCCAGTAGAAAAAGTAGAGAAAGGCACATCAGCACTCAAAATCTTGGCCTCATCCTCTCTACATGCTTCTGAAAACCCATGAGGGGCTTTCTCGCCAAAATTGAGCAAATTTTGACAAGATTTTGTTTTTTGACTTTTTTGGGCCTAATTGCACATTTTACAAGGCGCTGCCATGTGTTCTGGGAGCATCCTCAACTCATGAAACTCATTTGGTTGGATGGAATAAATTCAAGGTCATATACTTAGAAAATTTCAGATCCAAAGAATGTGTTTTGGTTCCCCAAAGAGGCGAAAAATAGTGATTTTTTGACTTTCTTCCTCGCATATGAGCAAAGGTTACTTTTATGGTTTTTTTTTTTTTTTTTTTTTTTTTTTTTTTTTTTTTTTTTTTTTAACTTAGCTCCGTTTTTGACATACTTTCAATGGTCAATTTGGGAAAATTAAAGTATTTTCAGAAACTAGACATCCAGGGCTTTCCAACGAGCCATCACGGGCCTCGTTTCGACATCGGGAGGTCCCTCAAACGTTGTCTGTAAAATAGGGAATTTTCTGCTGCTACGTTCCTGCAGCATTTTGGCAAAAAAGACAGTCTTCTGTAGTGGCTTATCCAAATGTGCGCTAGGCCTTTTTTAGCCATTGTTAGTAATGAAAAGTCAATTTTTTTCCCTTTTTAGCATTTTATAAATATTTTGAAGATATTTTTTGCCTTGGGCTTTGCAAAGCCTCAAGGACAAAATCAGATATTAGTTTTTAGCCTATGAGCTTCTAGTCAGTTTTGTGAAGCTTATCTTCTCATTCTCCTATATAACTCATGGAGAATCATTGTGATATTTTTGGTTGAAGAGTTGATAAACAAGTTGGACTTTGAAGAGCTTAAGAACTTGACTAAGCTTAGAACAATACATGTTATGATTTTTGATGATCAAACTTGTTTTATGGAGTGAATAGCTTGACTTGCTTGCCTAGATGATGGAGAGGATCTATGTGCAGGATTCCATGGCTTGGTAAATGGTATTATACTTCTTTTCAGTTATGTTTTCTTATTTTTTCACATATGTATCCATGCTTCTTGCTTGTTGTAGGTTAGTAAAGAATAGTTTGAGGTATGCCCATGGAAGCTCATCAAATTTCCTGATTCATTACAGTTTCTATGTTTTCATTTTTCTTAGTCATGTAAAAGGATTCTTAACTACTCTTTGGTCCACTAAGAACTTGTTATTTATTTCCTTAATGATTAATATGACATGCTATCTTGTTTGATTCATGGTATGCTCTGCTTCCTCATAGTTTTTTAAACCTCATTAAAGAAATCTCCTTTGAAGTATTGATTGTCTAGGTTAAATCAGAGAGGTCTTGTTTCGATCTTGCCCTCTGCCTATACTTGCAGACTTATTTCAAAGTTCTCATCAGATTGAATGTGTTTCTTAGGAGTTTCCTTTCCACATTTTGAGCTGTTGTTTTGTCTTACATGTTTTCTCAACCACTGAAGGTGATTTTCCCACGGTTAGAGGGTCTTATACCTCTATGCGTCACCTGTATGTTTATTTTATGCATCTATCAGTTTGAGTTGGATTCATAGTGATTAATGGTTAGCCCTACCACATGAATACTCATTGTTTAAACTATTTATGCTTAATATCTCCTTTTCTTGCACCAAATTGATGTTCATTTCGCTTCATAAACCACCTGAAATATCCATTCGCTATACTAAATCGGCCCTGCAGTACACCCTACCCATTGTCTTGACATCCTTGGCTTGATTTTGACCCCATAGTCCAGTTTATCTCATTTTCTTGTTCCATTTTGATCCACTTGATCAGTTTTTCCCCAAAAAACTAAAAAACAAACAAACAAACACACTTAAAAACTAGCCTAAAATCTAAACAAACTAAGCGAACAAGCTCACATCCTTCGCTTCATTAGAGAGAGCCCTCTCTAAGTCTAGGAAGGCTAGGTCCTAGGGCTCCAAAGATTGGTTTGATGTTACTCTGTCATTTGGTCCATCAATCTACCAAATCACGGGACACTAAAAGTTCCAACCATGGCAGTATGGTATGCCCCATTAATGTTACCACAACCTCTGGTTCCTTTACCAAATGATTATCAATCCAGAATTCCCCATTTCACTGGAGATGAATCTACTACCACCCAATGGCATGTAGATAAAATGGATGATGCTTTTGATTACATGGAAATAGAAGAAGAGACCATTAAAATGAGAATCTTTTCCCAAAGTTTAGGAGGAGAAGCCAAAAAATGGTTTAAAAGCTTAACTCCTAATAGCATAAATGATCTCCTTTCTTTATACCAAACATTCATAGAAAAATGGTAAATAAAAAAGAACCCTCTCCAAATCCATTCAGAATATAGCAACCTTCAAATAAATGTTGGGGAAAGTGTCCAAGATTATTGCACTAGATTTAATAGTGTTTACAATGCACTTCCCCTAAACATGAAACCCCCACTAGGCTTAGCCTTAGCTAAATTTCATAAAGGCTTTGACCCAAACATGACCTATCAGCTAAGAGAAAAAGATCGCTTAAATTTAGAAGATATGAAGAGGGGAGCTATAAGTGTAGAGGCAAATCTGATTGTGAAAATAGCTAGGTTGAAATCATAAAAAGGAGTCACATACAAAGATGAAAAAATGACATCAACGTTGTCATCTAATGCCAAAATTGACAACTTAGTGAGGGTAATGGAAAGAATGCTTGAGAAAATAAACTTAAATGATAGATTTCCTCCTAGAGAAAACCAAATAAATCTCCAAAACAGAAATAGAAATCCAAACTTCAGAAGAGACCCTATTCAAAATGTGCAAAGAGATAATGACCAACAAATTAGGCCTCCCTTTCAAGAAAACTACGTAGATCAAGAAGAAGAAAGGAAGACTGAAAGGTTGGAAGAAAATCATGTAAACTTGAAATGATCTGATAGTGAGGGTGATGATTTTCTCTGTGGAGAAGAAAAAGGATTCATCTCCTTAGAACAAATTGAAAAAAACCATGAAGATTTTGAAGACTACTAATTGGGGTTTGAAAATGCAATAATGGAGGTACACAAACAATATGATCTTAGAAGTAAAAGGAACCAGGGAACTTCCAATGATGAAAACACAGACATTGCTGTTAGGAAAACTTCAGAAAACCTTCCTAAAAAGACAACAAATATTAATCACACTTTGACTAAGAAAACTGACTCAAACAAGGACAAAACCAATAATCAAAGTGTTGACCCAAGCTACCCTAGTACCTCTGCTAGTGGCCCTGAGAAATCTGTCCTAAATAACAGCCCTAATAAAATTCAGCAAATCAGAATTGCTGAAAAGACGATGATTGACAAAACATATGTAAATATGTCAAAGACATTATTCCTTTTCAGAATTGAGGGTGAAATTTTCAAGATCAAGATCAGCATAACCTTATCTGAACTAGTAACCCAGGATGTATATAAAAATCAAGTTTTGAAATCTTTGAATATAGGCAATGATACTGATACTTTAAACTTGACAGATGATAAACCAAAATTGTTGTTTGGTCTTGAAGTAGAAGGAAAATACCAAGAAGGGGCCAATCCTCCATTTTATGTCAGATTAAATATACATGATAAGATCTTACACAATGCCATGCTAGACTCTGGTGCCTCTCACAACCTTATGCCAAAAGTGGTGATGGAGAGATTAGGCCTAGAAATTACTAAGCCTTACAAGGACCTGTATTCCTTTGATTCAAGCAGATTCAAATGCTTAGGTCTGATCAAGGATTTATGTGTCAATCTGGCACAAATTCTTGCTAAAGGTCTAGTTATGGACATAGTGGTTGCTGACATTCCCCCAAAGTATGGCATGCTTCTATCTAGATCATGGGAGCTAAACTTCAGGGAAGCCTTCTAATGGACATGTCTTATACTACCATTCCAGTTTTTAACCAAACTAGAAGGTTATACAAACAATCTCATATGAAATATATGTTAAGCAACATAAATAGGCCAAACAACACTCCTGTTTATTCTATTCATTCAGATTTAAACTCCTTTATCTTATACAATGAAGATGAAATCAACCAACAAGAAAAGGAAAATTAGATAGAGTTAAGTCCACCTAAACAGTCAAATCAGTCCCCAAAAGATGAATCTAACAGCCCTAACCTTAGCAGCCATGAAAAACAAAAATGATCCATGTGGATATTGGTGGGCACACGCCTATTCCACTTGGGGCCCCACCATTGTCTCTTTCAGTTTTTTCACAACTTACTATTTTTAGCATTTTTTTGGGTCCTGAACTTTCAGAGCCGTTTTGAAGCCCCAAACAGAGATAGTATGCTGAAGTTACGTCCTTGGGAAGTTGAAACACCAATTTACCCAAACGGGGCCCATAGTTTTGAAGCTTCATCTCCTAGAGTTAGGTTTTTGGACGTTTAGAGTTCTCTATTGTTTCTCCATAATAAATAGGCCCTTGAGCCTCAAGGTTTGTAGCCGCCACATCTCTTCTCAGAGATTCTCTACCAGCACCCTAGCTATTTTATTTCCATCATGTTTGTACGCATATTTCTGTGATTTGATATTAATGAAATGAAGCCTTATTTCCGCTGTATTTCTATGTTTATGGTTATTTTTGTATTCTGTTGTGTTCCTACATAAATATGGATAAGTGGTATCAAAGCGGTCTATTTTTTCTCGATCCTTCTTTGCATGTCCCCAACAAGGTCGGGGTATAAGGAGTTATGCCTCGATCTAGTGGAACCTTTGCAATATCAGCCTCGCAAACCCCAACGGATGCCCATGGGGGACGAAAAGAAAGATGAGGGAATAGGAGATCCTATCAAAATATTTCTCGAGGAGGCCCTTGAAAAACAAAGGAACACGATGATGGATAAATTTTCCCAGATCCTTCAACAATTGCTCACCGGTGGCGCATCTACATCCAGCATCCACTCTGGAGGTGCGAATCCCTTTAAGGTACAAGTAAACTTTGAAATTCCCATATTTGAGGGTCAAATAGATGCAGATGCCATAGATAGATGGTTGAATCTATTAGAAGGATATTTCTTGGTTCATGACTTTTCTGACCGAGAGAAGATTATTTTTGCACTCCTCAAAGCTACCCCCCATGTCAAGCACTGGTGGGAAACCTACTATGAGAAAAAAGATGAGACAGAACCCTCTCTATTCTCAGTCGTACCCTCTTGGAATTCTTTCTGAGATGCCATCAAGGAACAATACTATCCCGTGGGGAGCTATGAGGACAAGTACATACAATTGACCATGTTGCAGCAACAAAGGGATCAAGATGTGCATGAGCTAACGAATCTGTTCCATACCCTATGCACAAAGTTGGGTATCGAAGATTCAAAGAAACAGTTGGTGCTAAAGTATCGCGGTTGTCTGCACATATACATTCAGGAGGAAATGGAGTTCCTTGACATCTCTTCGCTTGGTACGGCATACCGGTATGCTACCAAGATTGAGCAGAAATTCAAACAGAAGAAGTGAGACTTTGGATCTGTGAATCAAAAGCAAGGGAAAGGTGCCCCCAAACCGCAGAAAAAAGGACAAAGTCAAGGCATGGCAGCCCAAGACAACCTACCAAAGACACAATCAAATAACAACACCACGAAGCCAAAGAAGGACATGGGAAAGTGGTGTGAGTTCCATAAGAGCTCCACTCACAACACAAGTGAGTGTTGCGCCAAGCAATCACTGGTGGCCAAGATGAGCCCATTTGAATCATATGCATGGTCCAACTCTGAGTCATAACCTTACAAGGTGAATGAAAAAGGGAAGCATATTATATATGCGGAGCCCAACGCCATTGTTTCCACTACGAAGATCCAGAAGGAGGAACCAGAAGATCCAGAGGAGGCAGAGCATCTCTTCCACTCCCAGATGTGGATAAAGGGTTCCCTGCTACAATTCATTGTTGACAATGGGAGCCAAAATAACCTCATTTTAGTAGATGTCATGAAGCAGTGTGGCTTGCCGACCATAGCGCACCCACAACCATACACCATCGGGTGGCTTCACCAAGGACATGATCTCCACGTCAGCCAGCAGTGTCGCCTTCCCTATGGCAACAAGCCCTTCAGGGATGAGTTATTGTGTGACATTTCTCCTATTGATGTTTCTAATGTATTATTAGGCTAACCATACTTGTGGAAGCGACATTATATTTATGAGTCTCGGCATCACGTTGTTATTGTTACTTTGGGAAATAAATTGTACAGGATACCAGAGGTACCACCGCCTCCCACTATCTCTTTGGTTACTACAAAAAAATACTGTAAGCTCATTTCCAAAACCAGGAAATTTATTTTCCTGACGATCCGCCCCCGCGGAAAGAAGAAGACTGTGGCCACGACCTCCAAACATGGCTCCTCTGCACAACAACAACAAATGGACAAGGTTGTGGAGGAGTATAGGGACATTTTCACCTCACCCAGAGGGGTGCCTCTACACTGTCAAGTCAAGCACCCCATTGACCTGACCCTAGGTGCACTGCTACTCAATGTACCAATCTATAGGCACTATGTTCTAAAGAATGATGAAATCAAGAGGAAGATTCAGGAGCTGCTGTAGAAAGGTCACATCTGGCCAAGTTCATCACCCTGTGGGAGCTCGATCGTGTTGGTACAGAAGAAGGATGAGACTTGGAGACTCTATATTGATTATCAGGTGCTGAACAAGATCATTGTCTGGAATAGGTACCCAATCCCACGGATTGATGACCTTCTAGACCAATTCAAAGGGGAAAAATATTTCAGCAAGATCGACTTCAAGTTTGGGTATCACTAGGTACCAATTGAACCCTCTAATGTGTGGAAGACTACCTCAAAAGCCAAGGAGGGCATTTTAGAATGGCTCGTCATGCCTTTTGGATTGAAAAATGCTCCTGCAACCTTCATGAGGTTGATGGATGACATCTTGCGTCCATTCACCAACTCATTTGTAGTGGTATACTTGGATGACATTCTAATCTTTAGCTAGACTTGGGAAGAGCACCTCCACCACGTCCGAGAAGTCCTCCAAACACTGCGGCAACACAAGTTGTGTGCCAATTTGGAGAAGTGCACTTTTGGCATGACCCAGGTTCAATATCTAGGTTACATTATTGATGAAAGGGGGGTGCATGTGGATGCAGCCAAGATCCAATTCATTCGGGATTGGCAAGCCCCAACCACCCTAACAGAGCTTCGTAGCTTTCTAGGTCTTGCTAATTTCTACCGCAGGTTTGTGTTGGGATTATCTCATATCACTTGGCCCTTGAGTCAAGTAACCGAGGGAGGAGCGAAAGCAAAATTCTGTTGGTCGGAATCTCAACAGAAGGCGTTTGTAGAATTGAAACATCGCCTCTATTCTACCCCAGTGCTCACATTACCAGACTTGCAACAACCATTTGAGATCGAGCCAGATGCCTCTGACTATGCTATTGGGGCAGCTCTTATTGAACAAGGGCATCCAGTGGCATATCACAGTGAGACATTGGCCGACACAGTTCGAAAGTATCCCACTTATGACAAAGAAGTGTATTCCATTGTGCAGGCTTGTCGACAATGGAAACATTACATTTTGGAGAAGGAGACAATCATCCATATAGACCACCAACCCCTGCAGTTCATACAAACACAAGGGAAGTTGCAGAACAATCGCCATGAAAATTGGTCCACATATCTGCAACAATTTCATTTGAACATCAAGCACAAGAAGGGTAGCACCAATAATGTTGCAGACTGCCGCAGCCGACCACTGATCGTGGCCATAACCACCGTTCTCAAATCTTGTGGGCATGAGACTCCGGATTGGTTGCTTCTCTACAAGAGTAATCCAGAATTCAGTTACACATACAAGGCACTCTTTGGGGGTATGCAAGTTCCAAATTTTCAACTCCAAGATGCACTATTATGTCACCTAGGACATCTTTGTGTTCCTTCAAGCGAGCATGCCAAGATGATATGGGAAGCGCACTACAGTCGAGTCACTGGGCATTTTGATGTCGAGAAAATAGTGCCAGTACTACAGAAGTATTTCTATTGGCTGAACCTTCGACAGGATGTCTTGAAGTACATCAAATCCTGCACTGCTTACGCCATTGCCAAACCGAACATCAAGAAGCAAGGGCTCTATACTCCACTACCTACCCCTAGTCGACCTTGGGAATCCATCTCCATGGATTACATGCTAGGCCTTCCTTCTACTAGGCATGGAAATGACTGTGTTTTCGTGGTCGTCGACGGATTCTCAAAGATGGCCATTATGGCGGCCTGCAAGAAGAATATCACAGCAAAAGCCACTGCTAAACTCTTTTTTGAACGAGTGTGGGTGCACTTTGGGATCCCACAGTCTATCATATCAGATCGCGACAGCAGGTTCCTCAACACATTTTGGTCCAGCCTCTGGTCAATGTTGGACACCAATCTCACCAAGTCCACAACTTTCCATCCCCAAACTGATGGCCAGGCAGAGGTCGTCAATAAGATGATTGTACACATTTTGCGCATGTACAATTCAAATCATCCACACACATGGGATGAGAGCCTTCCCTATGTACAACACAGTTATAACCGAGCTCTCCGCAGCTCAACCAGCCAGAGCCCCTTTCAGGTGGGCTTGGGATTCCAACCACTATGTCCCATTAACATAGTCATGACATTTGCAGCTACTCAAGCTGATTCGGCTCATGTCTAGTTCGAAGTTGACCAAGAAAACAACTTCATTGAGTGCATTCAGCACATCTGCCAACAGGTTCATGACATATTGGACATAGCCAATGCTAAGTACAAGCAACGACATGATCAACATCGGGTTCCACACAACTTCCAAGTGGGAAAAAAAGTGTGGCTACATTTGCATAAGGAGCGTCTCAATGGACCCCACCACACGATTCACTCGCTCCGATATGGGCCATACACCATCACCAAGGCTGTAGGGAACAATGCCTTCAAGCTCAGTATTCTACCATTCCTTGGTCTGCACCCAGTATTCAATGTAGACCGCCTTCATCCCTACTTCCCACATCTATTGGACACCTCTGACATTGCAGAAGAACTCACACTAAAAGAGTTAAACCCAGACTGCATGGAATAGGCCACCACAGACTGTATCATGGACATGCAAATCAAGAACACTCGCCGATAGAAGATCCAACTGCATCATGTTATCAAAGTTGTCCAACTCCTGCACCAAGGCAATTGGTTTGCCAGGGACCAAGTTCAACAGAAGTTTCCTCATCTCATGGAGGAACTCAACCGAATGGGGACCATTACTTCCTAAGGGGGGAGGAATGATCCAGGTGGATATGGTGGCCACTCGCCTATTCCACTTGGGGCCCCACCATTGTCTCTTTCAATTTTTTCACAACTTACTATTTTTAGCAATTTTGTGGGTCTTGAATTTCGAGAGCCATTTTGAAGCCCCAAACAGAGATAGTATGCCAAAGTTACGTCCCTGGGAAGTTGAAACACAAATTTACCCAAAAGAGGCCCGTAGTTTTTGCGCTTCATTTCCTAGGGTGAGGTTTTTGGACGTTTAGAGTTCTCCATTGTTTCTCCATAATAAATAGGCCCTCAAGCCTCATTGTAACACAGTTCAGAGGTCTGTAGATGCCACATCTCTTCTCATAGATTCACTACCAACACCCTAGCTATTTTATTTCCATCATGTTTATAAGCATATTTCTGTGATTTGATATTAATGAAATGAAGCCTTATTTCCACTGTATTTATATGTTTATGGTTATTTCGGTATTCTGTTGCATACCTGCATAAATCCATATCAAAATGGATAATGAGCATGAGATAGAAACACTGTGGGAAATGAGCTTCGATGGATCTTGTAGCAAAACAATTTTTGGAGTTGTTGTATGGATACATAATACAAACAAAGGAAATTCATACAAATTTGATTTCGAATGCACCAATAACATTGCAGAATATGAAGCCCTCCTCCTTGGCCTACATTTTCTCAAAGATTTAGGAGTCAAGAAAATATCAGTCCAAGGAGATTTAGAACTGATCATTAGGCAAATAAAAGGGGAGTATTCAACCAAAAACCCAAGATTAAGAGAATATAGGAATGTTGCCCTAGATCTCCTGAAAACCTTTGAAAAATATGAACTCACTTTCATCCCTAGAGCTCAAAATAACATTGCAAATGAAATTGCCTTTGCTGCCAACAATTGCCAAATACCCCAGGTAAATGAACAATTAAATTTCAAAGTAAAATATAGGCCTATAGTCCCTGACAATGAAAACTATTGGCAAGTGTTTGAGGTTGATAAACACATTTATGATTTTCTGCAATCAAGAAATGATTTTGGTGAACCAACACCTAGCTCAAGCCATGAAAAGACTATCTTGATGAAAAACAAGCCCATGAAACAAAGTTGTCCTCTACTGCTGATATAAACCAATTTGAATATCTTTATACAGTAGAATTACCAAACAAAATAGACCAAAAGGACCTTGAAGTTACAATGTAAAAATGATTCAATACCAAGGGGCCTTACACCATTGGAGGAGATTTTTTATTTCAATGATGTAGCTAAAAAACCAAAGATGGAGCCTACAGAAACTAATGTATAAGAACATAACATAGGCAGCTTAAATAAGCCTAAAATGATCAAGTTATCTAGCACTCTCCCTAATCATATCAAACAGGAGTATATTTAACTTTTCAAAGAGTTTAGAGATGTGTTTGCATGGGGGTACAAAGATCTGAAATCATATGATACCAACATTATTCAACAAAAAATTCCTCTTAAGGAAAATCAGAAACCTTTCAAACAAAAATTGAGGATAAACCCTATTTTATTACCTTTAGTTGATAAAGAGATCAAAAATATGTATGATGTTGGGATCATAGTTCCCCTTAGATACTCACAATAGGTTTCCAACCTTGTGTCTGTTAGGAAGAAGACTGGGGAAATTAGTCTTTGCATTGACTTTAGAAATCTAAATAGAGCCTCCCTGAAAGATAATTATCCCTTGCCTAAAATGGACCACATACTTCAAAAGGTGGTTAGATCTAAGAGAATATCATTGTTGGATGGCTTTTCAGGCTACAACCAAGTGCTAGTACTCCCAAGTGATCAACACAAAACTGCTTTCACCACACCTTGGGGCACATTCATGTATGTTAAAATGCCATTTGGTTTGATGAATGCAGGGGCCACATTCCAAAGGGCCATGGACATAGATTTTTCATAAGACATAGGCTATTTCATAATCATTTACCTTGATGACATTACTGTTTTCTCCAAGACTGATAAAGAACACTTGATTCATTTGAGAAATTTTTTTGTGAAATGTAGAAAATATGGCTTATCTTTGAATCTTAAGAAGACAATCTTTGGTCTCCAGGAAGGAAAACTTCTTGGTCACATAAACTCTGAAGAAGGAATCAAAGTAGACCCTAAAAGCATTGAAGGCATATTGAAAATCAACCCTCCTAGAAACCTAAAAGGGTTGCAATCTTTCATTGGAAAGATAAACTTCTTGAGAAGGTTCATCCCCAACCTTGTTGAAATTTTGAGAAATATCACAAATATGCTCAAAAATAAAACAGGGGTTAAATGGACTTTAGAAGCCAAGCAGTCATTTGAACTAGTGAAACAAGCTCTCACTCAAACACTAGTTCTTATTAGTCCTAATTTCACTAAATATTTCTACTTTTTCTCATTTGCCTCTAAACACACCATTGCTATAGTGTTGTTGCAAAAGAATAATACAGGGCAAGAACAACCAATATCCTTTTTTAGTAAAGCCTTAAGAGATGCTCCACTCAAATATAATATCATGGAGAAGCAGGCCTTAGCCTTGATAAAGGCACTGAAATATTTCCAAGTCTACATTTTACACTCATATCATTGCTTTTGTCCCATATACGGTTGTCAAGGACATTCTAAATCAATACCCTGATGGTAAAAGGGTAAAATGGATTGTAATTATCTTAGAATATGATTTAGAGATCAGGCCTACCAAGCTGATTAAGGGACAGGGATTAGCAAAACTCATGGTAGAATAAAATTTCCAAGAATTAGATATAAATATGGTTGATGTTTTAGAAGAAATAGAAGAATTCACAGCTCCATACATTGAAGAAATGTTTTTGAATTCATTTTGGTATGCTAATATCATTTATGTGCTTCTCTATATTAATACTCCTCCTTCTTTATCAAAGACTAAAGCTATATTCTTGAAACAGAAAGCTTTACATTACTTCATTTTAGATGGAGTGTTATACTAGAAAAATGTTGTTGGCATATTGCTTAAATGTTTGCTTGAGAGTGATGCAAGAAAAATGATGCATGAGCTGCATGAGGGAGAATGTGGAGGTCATATTTACTGGAAGACCACAGCAAAAAAAATTCTTAGAGCTGGCTATTATTGGCCCACCCTTTTCCCAGATACTCAAAAACTAGTCATGACTTGCCATAAGTGTCCAGAGAAAACTCTTACCTTTACCTTTGCATCCCATTAGTATTGAGGCTCCCTTTCAACAATGGGGTTTAGAATTTATTGGAGAAACTCCCCTCAGACATTCCAAAGTTTGAAGGTAAGAATGGAGAGGATCCGGCAGATCACATCACCATTTTCCATTTATGGTGCTCATCCACCTCCCTGATTGACGATTTGATTAGGTTGAAGTTATTTCAACGTACCTTGACTGGAAATGCAGCCAAGTGGTATATTGAGTTAACTGGGGGTAGTTTGCCACTTTTGGAGATTTGGCTACTATGTTCTTAGACCACTTTTAGTTTCCTGTTCGTTACGATGTCTGGACTAACCTCCTCGCTAATTTTTAGCAGGATAAGGCAACTCACATTTCTGATCATATTCAGGAATGGCGCAGAAGGAAGAGACTCATTAAAGCCCATATTCCAAATGAATTCTTTCTGGAATGATTTTTGAAGTCTTTACAACCAGATATTTCTAAAGATGTATCCTTGTTAGAGGTATTTTCTGAAGAGCATGCTATTTTTAGGGTTCAACAATTAGAATTGATTTATTCTCAATCTGGGGTCCTTAATAAAATACTATTGGATGCTCCTCACTCCAAATTGGACTTGTCCAAAACTAAACCCGGTCCTCATGGTGATGGGCTTTTTTAGTCATCAGTAATTTTTGTTGATATCAAAAGATAACTATGTTATAATCCTAGATTTCTAGAAACAAGATTTGAGAAATATTGTGGGTTCTAGAAATCTCACTGCCTTCATTATCCTAAACCTAATTGATTCACTAAAAACTTCATCTTTTTATTTCTTAAAGTTTACCCTGCTGCTCTATGAAGACTTCATTTTCTGGGCCTTTTTGCCTCATTTTATCACCTCACCTACACCCTCATTCATCCCCTTTTTCCCCTCTAAAAACCCATTTTTTCTTTCCCCTAAAAACCCTCATAAATCCCTTTATTCATCATTTTTCTCTAAACACCTTAAAAAATGTAAAATTCCCTTTTTACATTGTTTAAATCTAACTTTTAAACCTATCAAACCCTTTTAAATTATCATAAAAACTTTGTTTTTATGTTATAAATCTACCCTTTGCATAGATCATGCCTTAAGTCCCTTTATGCTTAAAAGCCCCAGCCCCTCCCACGCATGAGACCGCGGCCTCCGCCCATTTTTTAGCCCCTTCCCCATTCGAATAAACTCTTCCCTTTTCATTTTATTAACCCTCGCAAACCTTGTAACCGAACCCCCTTAACCTTTGAAAAATTAAGATAACGGGCCCTGCTCTCCACTAAACTCGTCATCAAATGAAATCCCGACACCTGTCCCCGGGCTCCTCCCTCCAAAATTGCGTGCCGCTCCCCCAACTCATTCTGCACCATTAATCTCACTCCTTGAGATCCGACGGCCCAAAACCCATATCGTGTGAAAAATAGCGTCGGGTTTTAAAGTTCATAGCCCACGCAAAATGGGCAGTATTCACCCCGCCATGCGTCGATTGCCCAGTGGTATCGCATGTGTTTCATCCAAAACCACAAACCGCCCTCAACATGCACGATAAAACATTTGTGGTTTTCCAAAACCGCTTTTCCCTCTCTGCACCGAATTTCAAAAAGATTCCCGCCTCCGTTTGAATTCTTCTAGGTTCTGCCTCTGAAACCATGCCCCTGTGCCCTCTCCTCCTCTGCAAAACACCTCTCGACCACCCCGAAACCTTGAAAACGCAGTCAAGCCTACTCTCGCAAGTTTTTTACTAACCAGTTTATGTTTTCTCAGGTTTTTAATGGCGGGAAAAGGGCCCAAAATTCCCTCCCACGGTCAAAAAATGATGAATTAAACCCTGGATGACGATCCACGAGTCTTAAAATCCAAAATAGGGAGATCAAAGGCCTTTCTCAGGTTTTGATCGATGACGAAGCATGCTCACCATTCAATCATGAACCCTCTAGCACGTAAAGGACGCGTCCCTACACATAGAAAGCAAACAAAGAAGCAGTGAAGAAATGAGGAAAGTAGAAGGAGTAAAGGGCCAATCCTAAATCAAAGGATAAACACAGAGGATTACCCAAACAGACATTGATTAAAGGATGAAATTCAAAAGTTAAAAAAAAAAGGATAAATGAACAAACAGTCATAAAGCAGAGATAGAGGATAAAGACAGTGGGACAGATTATCAAAGCTAAATCAAAGTTTAAGAGATTAAATGAAAAAAGTAAAGATAAAAACAAAGACAGATTAACCCAAATCAAGTTCGAATGACTCAGCTCACAGCAGTTATTCCTCTCAAAGATATTTTTAGCCACTTAGGTGCTTTGTTCCCTTAAAAAAGCATTTAGGCAGTTATTGGGCTGAGTCAGAGATATTTTATCTGTCAAACATTTATTGTAAAAGTTATGAATAGGCCTTAAAATTCAAACATTTCACCTATTCTTCCTTAGAAGTTAAGATAGGAGATATTGAAACAGAGAAGTAGCTGCAAATATTCCTGCCTTGAGCCTTGCATGGTCTTCAAGGTTAGGAATGCACTTACTCTGTAATGAATGATACTCAAACCCTATCTTAGATTTCACCTCCACATTTGCATCATAAATACTACATCTAAACTTATTATATTGTTGGCATTTGATTACTCTTTGAAGTAATACATAGTCTTTTGGAAGTTAAAATGAAATTGATGTCTTGGAACTTGTGGATGCCCTGATTTGTTTGTTGATGGAGGAGGCTAGATCACTGGATCCCTGAGCTTGGTTGTTGGTGCATTGCTTCTAATCTGTTGTTGTTATTTTCTATTTTCATTATGTTTCCATTTTTCTTTGTTGCAGTAGAGAAAAGAATTTAGGCTAAGAAATGTCTTTTGAAAGCACCTTAGTTCTATTTGCTCTTCACTACCTTAATGTTTTCTTTTGCAATGTCTTATTGGAGAATTCTTAACTGCCCTCCAGTTCCATTTAGCTTCTTATTTTAGAAATGATTCAATAGAGTGAAACCAGGGAAATTTATGGTGAGTCCATGTCCCTTGAGTACGGCTTGAGATATTTTTTCTAAAACTTCTTTAAAGTATACTTAGTAGAGTCTAAACCAGGGAAGTCTATGGTATGCCCTGTCCTATGGACTGCCTCAAAATGTTGCTTGAAAGGTCCTAAGAGAGTTATTCAAAAGGAGATTAGATTATTTCTGTATGATCTTAGGCTCCTCTCAAATTATATTATATGTTTTCTTTATCTGAAAGTGGTTTTTGATTGCTGGATTATTGTCTGAAATGTTTTCTTATTAAAATTTTGTCCAAAGAATTCTATGGTTTGCCCTATCCTTAGGCTTGCTCCAAATAGTTACCTTGAAAAATTTCTCTTGTTTAAGTAGAGCTAGAAGATTCTTAATTAATTATAGCTTTGCTGCCTTCACAACTTATTAATGTCCATCTCATTACTCTTAAAACTTTGAAGATCCATTGGCAAAGTTAGATTTTCCCTATGATACTCCCCGATCCATTGATGAACTTATTATGACTTTCATTTGACTCCATTTCCCAATGACTTAGAGATTTCCTCATTCTACCTATGCTCTCTGATCATCATACCCAACCAAAACAAACAACAAACCTCATACTTAATAACTAGCCTAAAATCAACCTTTAAAAGAAAAACAAGCACATATCCTTTACAAACAACTTGAGAGATCCCTCTTTGAGTCTAGGAAGGCTAGGTCCTAGGACTCTAAAGATTGGTTCCATGTTACCTTGTCATTTGGTATACCAATCTGCCAAATCACGGGACCCTAACATTTCTGGCGATCACGATGGGACCTTTTGAGTAAAGTCCCAAGATAAAACACTAAGTATCCATCCAGTGAACCATAGATACCTCAAACATTACCAACACAATGGTGATTATGATGAGACCTTCTGAATCAGTGGAAATCTAAGTACACCTTAGGATTCTAGAAACCCTCATCAAACCTTAAAGGATTCAAGCTATCATCCATAGAGTAGACTCTGTTTATTTCACCATCTTAGCCAAATGATGATTCAGGTATAGGACACTCTTACAAAACCATAGAACTACATAAAAACACAGAAAAAACCCCAAAAACATTCCTAGATTGGTTTCTATTACTTATTGGTGGTGGACCATAATACATTTTACCTTCAAAAAAGATAAAAATTTCCACCTAGCGACTCCACTAGCCCCAGTAGGCTTATTACTCCACTAGTACTCTTAGATTTCCTTAAGATTGTATCAAATCAGTCCCAAGGAGTTTAGAGGCCTAGTCCCATAGTCTAGAAAGATACTAAACACTAAGAGAGGTCAAAACTTCTGAAAATAGTCCTTATACTTTCAGCCTCTCTCAATTTTGAATTTGAAATATGGCTTCACATAGGATCAATACCAGATCTCATCTAGACCCAAATACTCCTACAATAGTTGATGATCCAAAAAATATTTTGTGGCAAACTTCTAGAACTGGAGATTTAATTACTGTTAGTACTATCCAAAGAACAAGATCTGACCCTGAAAACCTTACAGTCTTGAAAGATCCTCACTTTGACTTGTCTCATACAAAGAGCCTATCCAGAACCAGGTCACACAGTGATATAAACCAAACTGACCTTGAGTCCACATATTTGCAGCAGAGTTCTAGTAGAAAAGCCTCCCCTTCTACTCCACCTGATTTTTAGCTTCTCCACCACTTTATCTCCTTCCATAACAAATCTGCTCAAAATCAGTTTGCTGGTCCAAATACTTCCAACACACCCATCCATACTTCCACTGTTCAAAACACTCCATTTCATCCCACTTTCCCTTTCACAAATCCACCTCTTGTAAACCCCCCAATTGTTCCTGTTAGTCATCAGTATTTTTACCTATTATTGATGACTAGTTTCTTTAGCTGAGTTTTCTAGAAGCTGATCTCTAAATTGTCAATCTGTCATATAGAAAACACCCCAAAACAATTTTTGTTCTCCTACCCCTTCCTGTCAACCTATGATCAGAAAAAACCCCAGTTGACAAGTCCTATCTGGTTTCAGCAAAGTAACCATGTCTATAGCTGTCATAGTTGTAAATTATTTGCTATCATTCACCCTTGTTTCTCATGCCATTCACCATCCAAAGGTTGAAAAAGTGTCTGAATTTTTATCCCTGGTCATCTTGTCATTTAAATATCTAATCATGCCTAAGAAAACACTCAGAATTGGTCAAACATTGTCCCTAAGTTAGATAGTGGTGTTTAGGGAGTTATTCCTTGGCTAAGATATTCTAGGCCAAAAAACCTCTGTCTAGTACTAGTCAACCATGAACTAGTTCCTTGTCTGCTAAAGCAAGCATTGTTCTATCCATAGGTCGCACACCACTAAGAGGTCACTTTTTCTCATGTCAGAAATAGTTCACAAAGATCTAGATCAGGAAGAGATAAGGATGTTCACTATCTGATGAAGTATGCTTAGCTCAGGCATAATCTCCTTGAAACACCAAAGGGGCTCTCCAAGGTTCAAAGTCATATGTTTTTACATCTTTGCAAGGGTGTAATTAAATGATAATTAGTATAAAAAGGAGGGGAAAAAGGGCAAGTTCAACCAGGTTCCCCTTGTCGGAAATATTTGCCATCAATGATCAGGTGAAGAGCTGTAAAATGAGAGCAGCAAGTGTACATGTATAAACCTAAAGGTTGTTTGAGGAACAGAGATCACTCATCAAGTCAATATGAATAACAAGGACTGAGTAATGCTGATCAACACTACTGCTTGAAACTGGGTTTTGGAAAGTAGGCAAAGGTGATTTCAATAAACCTTTGACAACACAGTCAGGGGAAAATATAGTTCAATGATACTTTGGCAGTAAGCATTCTCCATATACAAATCACTTTGTTTCTGATCCAGTGTTCTCAATGATATTTTACAAAAAGAATATACATCTCAGACAAAGCCTCATAGAGCAAGAGGACATGATTTTCAAGTGATTTTATCAATAGTGAATGTCAATTTCTACTTTGTTTCCTATTGGCACTTTTCAAACAAGCATACAGAGCTAGATACAGTAATTTGAAATAGATGTAAATCCTGTGTTAAATATGACCTCCCTCAAAGAGTAGAGGATTAGAAACAAAGTAATGAGAACCTCCTTCATAAAAGAAGATGGTTAGGAAGACATTGTTGTGGCCGCCTTCATAAAAATGCAGAGGGCCAACATGTTCTTAAGTGACTTCAGAAGCTATTGTGCGCCACCTCCTCCAAAAATGAAAAGAGGATGCATAGAAGGATTAAGTGATTTGTTTGAGAAAGGTCTCTTTTGGTAATAAAGATTGAAAATCACTGATGAGTCAATAATATTTTATGGGATAAAGGCATTTTCCACATCAAAAGCCAAAAGTGAAACAATAGTGCTAAGAGGCCTCTATTTCTTCTATCTATGAAATCCTCCTTAAATAAAAATGCGATATATATTTTTTATTTTATTTCACGAGTCACTAAATGACATGCTTATGAATTATTTTCTTAAAAGGATAATTTAAATTATATAGGGTTGGCATCCCATAATTACAAGATTCATATGTGAGGAAAGCGATATTGCAACAAATTATACTGTAATTATGACTCTTAAATGAGATGCCCAACTTCCGTAGGTTATTACACTAGAAATACCTTGATTGCAAATCTTAAATTAACTTAAGCCTTTTGTTTTATGGACGGTTCATAAACGTAATTAGATGCAACCATTGAACATTGTGAAAACCAATTTACAAGTATAGAATGTACAGCGATTGAGGCAATTTTTCAAACACTTACAACCATTATCTCTTTAAGGTGTTTTCACAACAATTAGCTAACATGAATCCAAAGTTACATGAATTCATTTTTTTTTGTAAGTAGTGTCAATAATTGAACTTAAGATATTAGTAGAATATCAGCGATATTCATTGTTGAAGCTGTACCAATGAATATAAGTATTTAGAAATTTTAAACATAGCTCACAATATTGTAAGGTACAGCCATTGAGGAATTTTGACAAATAGTTGGCAGTCGTAAAACAAGTTGCCGTAAGGTTATTTAAATTTTCAAATTATTAACCATTTATACTTTAAAAACCATTTCCAAGTGGTTAGCCTATATCATATTCATCACTATAAATTATGAGGCAGTTCCAATATAAAAAGAACCAAACAGCAAAACAAAACAACAGGCGGTTCTACATGCAACAACAAATCTGCAAAACAGAGCAGATTGAGGAATTGATGTCCGAAACCTTGATTTTTGAAATCAAAGTTGGGGTGAAATGGCCTATTGGTACGGATACCCCCTGAAGTGGAGCTGAATCGCAACAGGGACGCCCAGAAATGTGATTCTTTAAAACAACAAAATTTATAGCCTAAATGTTTCATTTATGACTTTTGTCAAACATATGGAATGAAAAGTTACAGCTGCACCTCTACATGAGGAAAAACAACCCAAAGTTATGCTACTAATATATGCTCATTGAAATCACACATTTCTAAATCCACCATATGAGTTCTTGAAACATTTTACCACCCACAAGCTAATTCATTTGACATGAGTGACAAGCTTTTTGCACCAATTGCTACAATTTAAAAACACATGGAAGCCCTGAATGCTACAGCCATTAAGGCTTTCTATCAAAATTCTAATAGTACTATTACAACAACTTGAATAACAAAACATTGAAGAATATGAAACATAAGCCATAACTAAAATTTATCTCCAACTTACCTCAAGCATTTGATCTTCCAAACTATACTTTAGTTGCCATTATTTTTGCATTTTCTTTTAAGGGTTGATTCTGTAATTCTTCCAAGCATATTTTGGGTACATGTCCATTTTCTTACTTCTGCAAGTTAGCACTTATTCGTGCATAAATAAATTTATAACATTACTCATTCACATATATTGTCAAACACTTTGCAAACTATCCTCAAACCATTTATAAAACATGCATCTATTGATTATTTGAAACAAAACCATAAATCATGAAATACTTACCCAAGTCCTTTGGAATAAATTTATTGCAATTACCTTCAACAATATTTGGCTTTTCTTTTTCAAATGCTACAATACCAAGATTAGTACCATAAACTACACCAATAATAACTCCAATATTGAGATCTAAACCTCCATACATATAGATTGATCTAGTCTTCATTTTTAACTAATCAATAATATTTTAGATAACATAAGCCTAAACCAAAATTATATGCTTACAACAATTTAAATTTCTACATTTTATTTTATGCTAAATCTATACTATAATTTTAGGACAATGGAAATTATACTTGAAGAGATATTCAGCTCCAATCGTTGAGAATATGATCCACCTTCGATCCCTTAACCAACTCATTTGAACCATCCGGTTTTCCACCCAGCCATATCCAGGGAGAACTCCTCCCCCTGGAACCCCCGAGCTGTAAAAGCTCACAACCAGTACCAAAATACAGCAATAGAGAGAGAGATGCAAGGAAAACTAATGAAGATAGTTTTCACTTCCTCTAAATACCACTCATGTTCAACCTCAATAGATACTTAGTAGATTAGTAAGAAATTCAGATTTTTTTTTTTTTTTGGAAGTACTTGGATACTCTCCATATCTCTCCCTTTCACAATATTCCTCAAGTCTCTTCCACTCTTGGCATTACCCCCTCTCCCCCCAAATGAGAATACATGAGACTCATATATAGGAGGAGCAACAAATTCATGTCATAAAGGAGGATTAATATGCATGCATTGTATTCCTTTTAGAGGAGTGTAACTTATGCCATTAAGGAGAGGTATGCATGCCTTATTTAAGGAGAGTGTAACATATGCATTAAAGTGAGTGTAAAAGGAATATTTATGACACATATTTAATGAGTGTAGGAATATTTTATGACATATATTTAATGAGTGTAAGAGGAATATGCCATTCCTTGATGAGTGCATAAAAGAGAGTGTAATGTAATATTTAAAATAGAGAGAGTTACATAGAGCCATGAGAGTCATGAAGGAGAGAGGTGTGAAGTGATTGATGAGATATAATTTCCTTTTAATAATAATATCATAGTCTCATAAAAGATAATAATAATAATAATAATATTAATAATATTGAGGATTAAGTCGAGATTGAACTATTATAATTGATTAATCATAATTTAAGTGATTTTCCTTCAAGTATACTTGTTTACCCATTGATTGGAGGTGATTTACTATTTTTGGAAAGTCATACTTGAAATGGTAGACATGACTTTCTATTTTTAGAGATTCACTCCAAAATTGTTAGGAATTAGATTATTAAGGAAATTCATCTACGAGTTGCCCATGAGTGGTATTTTTCTTCCGGATAATAGGGATTCCGCACCCCTATTGTATGCATCTTTGTGCCTTAGTAGATTGAGGACTCTGCGCCCTGATCTACTCTAAAGATCCAAGATTCCACACCTTGATCTTTTTTTTTTTAAATATTCAGGACTCCGCGCCCCAAACATTTAATTATAGATTAAAGACTCCGCGTCTTTATATTTCATGGATTTAGGACTCCGCGTCCTAATCCTTTTATCATATATCCAAGACTCCACGTCTTTATATTTCATGGATTTAGGACTCCGCGCCCTAATTTCCATTGCTTCTCATCTATTCTGCTTTGAAACTCCGCGTTTCACCTTAAGGTACTGATTGTGAGCTTATACCCATCTGATGGTTCGTTGGTAAGGTCTTCTTCCAAGACCTGCACACATCACAATCTCAATGATCAAATCAATCAATTGAATTTCATAATTAACTTATTCAAATTTTACCAAATATTGTGCATGACTTCCACAGTCATTTTGGTTTTGGAGAAATGACTTCCGTAGTCATTTATAACTTGAGCATCCTTGTTGGCAATGACCAAGTCCCCTGCCACATCATGCTTAGTACGAGATTATGCACATATAATCATACAAATCATGTATCATCCATAAATCATAATTAACCATATGTTCCACATAACCATGATCATCCATGGATCTGTGTCTCAATTCTAAATCACCATTCACGTCATACACCTATGTCCAAAATAGGATACCAAAAGAGAAAACATCGCTAATATTCTCTTAACCAAAATCAATCCTTGTGCACGCAACCATAGATATTATCATAAGCACACAACAACCAAGTGACCCAAACCAGTTCATAGCATATAAGCATGTACATAAGTCTTTCATACATAATATTATATCAAAATCACCATCTCTAAGTGTCATCAAAGCTATCTCACTAATAAGGGACACTACATACTCCCCCTCTTGGGCTAAACTTGGCCCGAAGTTTTTCCTACTGTCACAAGATACTTAGTTCTTTTTTATTCTCCTATTAATAAGTTGTTAGCCTTATGTATTTGATATATATATATATATATATATATATATATTTATTTTTTTTTTTTATTTTTTTTTTTTTTCTTCATGCCAATCCATAGTTTGGAAGCAACTCCATGAAAACTAAACATACCATTCTTAATCAAGTAGAAAATATATTCACGCCATATTAGACATGTGTTGATATAGAATACCAAATATTTCTATATCAAAACTAGCCATACAATTTATAATACCATATAAAAATACTATTGTATGTAATTGATATGATATATACTTAATTTATCTATAATAATTTGATATTCTACATGTTCTTCTTTCTCATAGTCTATATGAATCCCACATGTGTCATCTTCTTGGTTCTGTAGGATGTTGGGCTTTCCAAGCTATAAATAGAACACACATTGGTTGTACACACAACAATGATGGTCCATACCATATCACAGTCAAATTGGCATAAAATAATCCACATACAATTGTGAGTGAAATTATGCAACAAAACATGATGTTATATATAAAACCCAATCTTACCCAACAAAACATGACGTTATATATAAAACACACTCTTACATCCTACTTGCTTTATGTCTTTTCAATCCAATTTTCCTATTTTCATTCCATAAGACATCCTTGCAATCGAAATATCTAGGATTTATCTTTAATTTTTACCAAACGTTTACTCTTTAGGCAAAAATAAAATATGAGGTTCAAGGCACCAATATATATATATATATATATATATATATATATATTTTTTTTTTTTAAAACTAAAAACCTAAGGTTAAATACATTCCTCATTGACCCACTTATGTTTTATAGATCATACATTTAGTTTGCATAATCTTCATTATTATTCACTTCTCTAACTTGAGAATCAATTATGAAATGAATCTATTAGAAGATCTTCATCTAAAAGCAGATGAATGATATCTTTTTGAAAATGACTTTTAATCAAGAACAAATCTCATAATTATGCAAATATGGTATCTATATAACTCTAAGTCAATTTGTTTTCCAACTATGAAATCGCTCATGATTTCTATTCAGTAATTAATCAATTCATTTGCTTTCATGTCTTATCCCTTACTATTAATACGTACGCAACAACAAACTATGAAAACCATAAATTTCTCAAAATGTAATGAATCTTGTCGAATTTAAATAAGATTTAGACTATCACAAGGGAATTTCTAGCCTAAAGTTAAACCCTTTCGCTTTAAGGAGAATTACCACCCTCTCAAATTATTACAACATTCTGTAGGACTAATAAATACTCATACAACTATACATCCCAACACAAAATTCCTAAATCAAACAATCTCCCCCATTCCACATATAATACAATCACCATGCAATAATTCGAATCAATGAAAATGTGATCTCACTCTCCTTCAATTTCTCCCTAAAAAAATATCACAAGCACATATTCTAGTAAAACAAGAACTCAACTAAGCTTTTAATTAATCACATGTGTTTTTTTTTTTTTTCATTAATTTCAAATAAAACAAGTTCTCACCACATAAAATATTTACCTTCTAAACATGTTATTCTCTTCACAATTTATAAATAATTTGAATTTTGACGCGATCGCCTAACTAACAATAGTTTAGAGAAATACATGAGTTCAATCCTCATAATTTCTCTAATTAATTTGGTTAAATAGAATGCAACCAATATTCAAGTGATAAGATCATTAAAGAGACTATTATGGCTTTCCTAGACCTAATTTGTCTTAAGCCAATAGAAAAGTTATTTCATCAACTTATCACAATAATCTTTTTCTACATTTCAAGAATTTGAAAGATATTTTAGTTCTACCTAAATTCAATATATACAAAAGGATTACAATACTAGAGGATAGATATCTAGTTCACACTTCCATATATCAAGTCAATTATTCCAAACATTCTAAACCACCTAATGGTGTTTAGTATACCAATCTTAGTATCTTCATATGTAATAAAAATAATGGATTTAAAGCTCAAGCAAATTTGTGTTACAAATCTCTATCCATTTAACTTTAATTACACATAATCATTCCTTAATCATGAATATCAGATTCCATCAAAATATTCTAACTAGAAGAATTACTTAGCTCATAGATATATTTTACTTTGGATTCCACACCCATACCTTACCTCATTACTTATCTCATAGATATATACTAGTATGGATTCCACACCCATACATTTTTTCATAGATATATGCTAGTATGGTTTCCACACCCATACATTAGATCATAGATATATGTTAGTATGGATTCCACACCCATACATTTTCTCAAAGATATATGCTAGTATGGATTCCACACCCATACATTAGCTTAAGGAAAACATAACATTGAAGTGTTCCTTAAGATGGCTTCCACAACCCATCATGCACCAATCATTTAAGCCTCTTGTTTATTAGGAAGTTCATACCTCAACCTAGCAATTGAGTAATTTAAAGCTATTTGATGCCTAATGTCAACCCAAAATACACAAAATCATGTCAAAGAAATCAGCGAAATTTCATTCTTACTCATTAAGAATGTATTCCCAAATCATATTTTAACACATCTAATTAATACACAAACATTACTCTTGAATCTACATTCACAGTTAAAAGTGACATCCTTCAAGGTAGATTTTAGTTAAGTTTCTTTTAGTGTAGGTATGAAAAGATTCAAGATTATCATGATGAACTCAATCATCAAGTTAATGGAATCTCAACCTTACACTTGTTACTCATTCCCAAAGCATACACACCAAGGTCATCATACTATAGTCCAAATTAAGCCAATATTCTTCTTGGTAGATATGATTTCAGCTAGTAAAGATGGCTACTAAGCCCATATCACATTGAAAATGATGCATTAAAAATATATGAAACCATGCATGCACTCCACCTATCTCCCTCATTGATTGAAAATCAATTCATTCACATACTTGGGTTTAACCCAAACTTTCTCAAGCACATCCTTTCCCAGCATGTATTTAAGCATTTTAACATATTGTTGATAATATGTCTTAACAAAAATATAAAGGAATATCAGAAATATATATATCTATATATATATATATATATATATATATATATATATATATATATATTTCATGAGTTTCTAAATGACATAATGATAATAATATCCTCTATGCAACCAATATGCTTCCAAGTCAATATATACAACAACTCAACATGCATGCAAAATCAACATTCATACATCATCAACCTACAAGTAAGCATGTTGGCCCACTAGGCCCTAGCATTGTAACTCGCTCCGATACCATATGTAAGGTCCCACCTTACCTACCATAATTATTATAGAGAAATATTATATTAAATCAAAATGCGATATATATATTTTATTTTATTTCATGAGTCACTAAATGACATGCTTATGAATTATTTTCTTAAAAGGATAATTTAAATTATATAGGGTTGGCATCCCATAATTAGGAATTCATATGTGAGCTGATATTGCAACAAATTACTTACTGCAATTATGACTTTTCAGCAAGACCCTTTAACTCAATGAGTTATTACACTAGAAATACCTTGATTGCAAATCTTAAATTAACTTAAGCCTTTTGTTTTATGGACAGTTCATAAACGTAATTAGATGCAACCATTGAACATTATGAAAACCAATTTACAAGTATGGAATGTATAGCCATTGAGCATTTTTTTCAAACACTTACAACCATTATCTCTTTAAGGTGTTTTCACAACAATTAGCTAACATGAATCCAAAGTTACATGACTTCATTTTTTTTTTGTAAGTAGTGTCAATAATTGAACTTAAGATATTAGTAGACTATCAGCCATATTCATTGTTGAAGCTATACCAACGAATATAAGTATTTAGAAATTTCAAACATAGCTCACAATATTGTAAGGTACAGCCATTGAGGAATTTTGACAAATAGTTGGCAGTCATAAAATAAGTTGCCATAAGGTTATTTAATTTTTCAAATTATTAATCATTTATACTTTTAAAAACCATTTCCAAGTAGTTAGCCTATATCAGATCCATCACTATAAATTATCAGGGAGTTCCAATATAAAAAGAACCAAACAGCATAACAAAACAACAGGCGGTTCTACATGCAACAACAAATCTGCAAAACAGAGCAGATTTGGGAATCGATGTCTGAAACCTTGATTTTTGAAATCAAAGTTGGGGTGAAATGGTCTATTGGTACAGATACCCCCTGAAGTGGAGCTGAATCACAACAGGGACGCCCAGAAATGAAATTCTTGAAAACAACAACTACCCAAGAATCCTACAATCTCATTTATGACTTCTATCAAACACAGTATGAAAAATTATCTAGCGTTGTAAAAGGAGGAGGAGAACAGAAATTAAGCCATTAAAACATTTTCATCCAATTCATGACAGCCTACAAGCTAATTCATTTGACATGATTGACAAATTTTTTGCACCAATTGCTACAATTTAACAAACATATGGCAGCCCTAAATGCTACAGCCATTAAGGCTTTCTGTCAAAATTCTGATAGAACTATTACAACAACTTGAATAAAAAAACATTGAATTATTGATAAGAATATGAAACATAAGCCATAAATGAAATTTATCTCCAACTTACCTCAAGCATTTGATCTTCCAAACCATATTTTAGTTGCCATTATTTTTGCATTTTCTTTTAAGGGTTGATTATGTAATTCCTCCAGGTATATTTTGGGTACATGTCCATTTTCTTACTTCTGATGTAAGCTGCAAGTTAGCACTTATTCATGCATAAATAAATTGATAACATTACTCATTCACAGATTTTGTCAAACACTTTGCAAACTATCCTAAAACCATTTATAAATCATGCATCTATTAATTATTTGAAACAAAACCATAAATCATGAAATACTTACCCAAGTCCTTTGGAATAAATTTATTGCAATTACCTTCAACAATATTTGGCTTTCCTTTTTCAAATGCTACAATACCAAGATTAGTACCATAAACTACACCAATAATAACTCCAATATTGAGATCTAAACATCCATACATATAGATTGATCTAGTCTTCATTTTTAACTAATCAATAATATTTTCGATAACATAAGCCTAAACCAAAATTAGATGCTTACAACAATTTAAATGTCTACCTTTTATTTTATGCTAAATATATACTATAATTTTAGGATAATGGAAATTATACCTGAAGAGATATTCAGCTCCAATCCTTGAGAATATGATCCACCTTCGATCCCTTAACCAACTCATTTGAACCATCCGGTTTTCCACCCAACCATATCCAGGGAGAACTCCTCCCCCTGGAACCCCCGAGCTGTAAAAGCTCACAACCAGTACCAAAATACATCAATAGAGAGAGAGATGCAAGGAAAACTCATGAAGATAGTTTTCACTTCCTCTAAATACCACTCATGTTCAACCTCAATAGATACTTAGTAGATTAGTAAGAAATTCAGATTTTTTTTTTTTTGGAAGTAATTGGATACTCTCCATATCTCTCCCTTTCACAATATTCCTCAAGTCTCTTCCACTCTTGGCATTACCCCTTCTCCCCCCAAATGATAATACATGAGACTCATATATAGGAGGAGCAACAAATTCATGTCATAAAGGAGGATTAATATGCATGCATTGTATTCCTTTTAGAGGAGTGTAACTTATGCCATTAAGGAGAGGTATGCATGCCTTATTTAAGGAGAGTGTAACATATGCATTAAAGTGAGTGTAAGAGGAATATTTATGACACATATTTAATGAGTGTAGGAATATTTTATGACATATATTTAATGAGTGTAAGAGGAATATGCCATTCCTTGATGAGTGCATAAAAGAGAGTGTAATGTAATATTTAAAATAGAGAGAGTTACATAGAGCCATGAGAGTCATGAAGGAGAGTGAAGTGATTGAGGAGATATAATTTCCTTTTAATAATAATATCATAGTCTCATAAAAGATAATAATAATATTAATAATATTAATAATATTGAGGATTAAGTTGAGATTGAACTATTATAATTGATTAATCATAATTTAAGTGATTTTCCTTCAAGTATACTTGTTTACCCATTGATTGGAGGTGATTTACTATTTTTGGAAAGTCATACTTGAAATGGTAGACATGACTTTCTATTTTTAGAAAGTCACTCCAAAATTGTTAGGAATTAGATTATTAAGGAAATTCATCTACGAGTTGCCCATGAGTGGTATTTTTCTTTCGGATAATAGGGATTTTTCACCCCTATTGTATGCATCTTTGTGCCTTAGTAGATTGAGGACTCCGCGCCCTGATCTACTCTAAAGATCCAAGATTCCACACCTTGATCCTTTTTTTTAAATATTCAGGACTCTGCGCCCCAAACATTTCATTATAGATTCAAGACTCCACGTCTTTATATTTCATGGATTTAGGACTCCACATCCTAATCCTTTTATCATATATCCAAGACTCCACGTCTTTATATTTCATGGATTTAGGACTCCGCGCCCTAATTTCCATGGCTTCTCATCTATTCTGCTTTGAAACTCCGCGTTTCACCTTAAGGTACTGATTGTGAGCTTATACCCATCTGATGGTTCGTTGGTAAGGTCTTCTTCCAAGACCTGCGCACATCACAATCTCAATGATCAAATCAATCAAATGAATTTCATAATTAACTTATTCAAATTTTACCAAATATTGTGCATGACTTCCACAGTCATTTTGGTTTTGGAGAAATGACTTCCGCAGTCATTTATAACTTGAGCATCCCTGTTGGCAATGACCAAGTCCCCTGCCACATCATGCTTAGTACGAGATTATGCACATATAATCACACAAATCATGTATCATCCATAAATCATAATTAACCATATGTTCCACATAACCATGATCGTCCATGGATCTGTGTCTCAATTCTAAATCACCATTCACATCATACACCTATGTCCAAAATAGGATACCAAAAGAGAAAACATCGCTAATATTCTCTTAACCAAAATCAATCCTTGTGCATGCAACCATAGATATTATCATAAGCACACAACAACCAAGTGACCCAAACCAGGTCATAGCATATAAGCATGTACATAAGTCTTTCATACATAATATTATATCAAAATCACCATCTCTAAGTGTCATCAAAGCTATCTCACTAATAAGGGACACTACATCCTTCAAAGTATACCTCGAGGGTAGAATTTTTAGCTAAGAGCAGCCTCAGCTAAATAGCCAAAGAAGTAGACCAAGCTTGGTTTTAGAATGACTTCTGAAAACTCACATGAAGAGAAATATCACCTAGATCATATATATGAAAAAGGGCATTTGGGTTTTTAAACAAATCTCTTATAGTTATAGAAATAATTCCTCTAAGTGATGATTGAAGGGAGAGCGCTGAAGGTTACTTCCAGCTCAGTCAAAGGACAGAAGGCACATTGTAAGAGGGTGAAAACTTTCACTGCTTATAGGCCTCCTTCACAAAAAACAAAGGATCAGCTCTCCAAAAGATTTGCACCATGAAATAGCTCATTCAAAGGGTTAAAAGGTGTGATGAAGCCATATTTCACTTTCAGTCAAAGGGTGCCTCCATCAAATGATAAAAGACAAATATTTAAAGGACACAGGAAATTTATATTTTGAAATGTTTTTAATCAGAGGATAAAGACCTTCATCACTTCGTAAGACAATGGATACATAAGGGTTTCGAAGGCTACAGTGCTAGTATTTTTATAAGCCTCATCAAAGTTACAGGGTCACAATTTTGAAATTAATGAGGTTTTATGGTTTGCAGGAACTCCATCACCAGATAAGTAGAAGGCCTCATGATAGGTTTGAAGGTCATTAAAAAGGCTGCAACAATGTTTTTTGAGATAACCTCCATTGTTAACAAATCAAAGAGAAACACAGTTTGATAGCCCCTTTCACAACAAGAAAAGTTTTATGGTCACCTCTTTGCAAGCCAACAGAGGCCAACACAGTTTAAGGAAATCCTCACTTCGCAAACAGTAAGAAACATAAGGGTTTCAAAGGCTGCAGGGTTAGTGTTTTTATGAGCCTTTTTCAAATGGTGTAACTTGGGTCAGTTGTAGAAAGTTTCACAGGACCTGTGATTAAGTGGAAGTAATAGCATTAAAAGGACTGTTTAAGAGAGGTAAAGGGTTTATTTTAAATAAAAAAATCAACCCTCTTAACAAAGGCACAAAACCCACTTTTAAAAGGGATGCAAGTGAGAAAATGGATGTTTTCGTTTAAAATTCAAAGAACATGGAAAGAAGGTCTGAACCCTCCTACCCTATAAGAGCATGAAACCAACACTTTATTTACCATTTTCCAACACCGTGGGCGAGAAGAAACGAGGCCAAGTAAACATACTAAGTTTAATTTTATGCGTGCCATGCCTGTAACACAGCGCGGCACGTTTTTAGGTGATCATTAGAAGGTTTTCTACACAAGTTCGACGTGCCTATAGCATATCGTGGCACGCCTGTGCCCGGCGCTTGGCCACTCCTGAACGACCCAGTGCCACTATTTGAACACTAGCGCCCGTGTGTTATTTTCCTTTTTCCAAGCCATCAAGGCGTGTAAATAGCCCCTATCACCTGCCTTATACTCTAATCATTTTCATCCTTCACATTTAGCCCTTGAACTCACCTTTTTCATCCTCTGCGCTCACGTTTTCAACATCGCCCTGGCCACCCCTGAACTGCCCACCGCCCAGGCGCCTGGGCCACTATCAACACAGGTCATCAAAGGAACTTCAAAGGTACCAAGGTCAAGTTTTTCAACAAAGAAGTCACCTCCAAACACATCAAGAGACTTTTCTAAAGGTATTTATTGTCTCTTAGCCATGTTTTTAGTTTGAGGGAGGGTTTGATAACAAATTTCAAAGGAAAGTAGTGATTGAGGATAAGAGGATTATCATAGTTTTACTAGAAGTCTGTTTGTTCGCAAAGACTTGTTTATCGAATAGAGGAGAACATTGTGTGCCTAAAGAAAAAAAATTAGACTTCATCAAAAAAGGAAAACTTGCATGCTAAAGACATCAAAGGGAGACAGTGATAAAGGATAAGGTCTTTGACGGTTTAAAGGAGATTTTCTTACTATGAACAACAAAGGATAGAAACAGTGAATAGGAGGAGAGTCAGTGTGTCATTTTAAAAGGGTTTTATTTCTATGAATAATTGAGGATTCACATAGTCTCTAAAAAACAAAATAGAGTTTGATTAGAAGGGCTTTTTGTCAGCTTAAAGGAGGTCTTTTTGTGTTGTGAATAACTGAGGATTTGCATAGTCTCAAAAAGAAAAACATAGTGTGATTAGAAGGTCTTTTAATCAGTTTGAAGGAGTCTTTTAAAAAATAGTGATTTCAAAGAGCTCCATGTTTATCAAAACCATAGAGAGACAGTGACAAAATATAAGGGATTTTTTCAGTTTAAAGGAGATCTTCTTGCTGTGAATAGCAGAGGGTAAAAACAGTGATTGAGGAGAAAGAGTTTTTGTGCCAAAAACAAAAGGAGACTTCTACTAAAAAAACCACAAACATATCTTATAAAAGGCATCTTTACTCAAACAAAATGCTGAAGAAGTAAAATTGTTTTCATTTAACAAATACTTGTTTGTTGGTCTCAAAGAAAAATAGTGATTTGCAAGGAGGAAAAGGTGTTTTTGGTTGAGAACCTATTTCAGTAATCATTTGAAACAATTTGTCTTGGTAAGTCAGTAAAGGGTATCAGAAGCAAAATTCCTCCAAATAAGGACAACAGGAGTGGGTATTATAATAGGTATGAGCCTATTACAACTTAGGAAGTGAATGAATCTCCTTCGGTACTCTTTAATTTTGATGAAGTAGGGTGCTTGGAATTTTTCCAAAATGTCCAAGAAGTGAAAAGTCACCTTCCTTTGACACATTTGTTTGCTTTAAGGCTGCAAGGGAAGCATGTCCATCTAGCAGGTCTGGATTTCAAACTCTCTCCTAGGGCTATCTCCAAAGCTACCAAGATCCCCTATATCGGAGAAAAGTGGTTCAAGCAAACATACCTATATCTGAATCACTACAAACCCTTCCTAAAACCAGACCATCGGGATGCTTGCCAAGCTATTTTCCCTTTTTCCCACTTGTTGACCAGCTATGCCCCTCTCATGAAAATCATCATGAAGTATTTCACATGTGAAGGGAGGTTTTCCCAGATTTTTTTCTTATCACATTAGGCTTCTTATGCACTTCACAAGAACTCAATTCTCTTATCAATATCATCATCCTCCATCAACTTGAGAAAAAGGGAGTTTCTTGGGACTCTTTCATTTCCCATCCCGACTTTTCCATTGCATCTTCATCTCATGCGCCTTCCACACCATCCACCCATCATGTTTCTCCTTATTATAGTAAATCCACTCCTAAAAGAAAAAAATCTCCTATGATTGAGAGTGAAGAAGAGAAGAGGAAAACTAGTAGTGAAGAAGAGCAAAGTGACAAAAGGAAAACTAGTCATGAAGAGGAACATGATGGCAGCCAACACAGCAGTGATCATGATGGTAACGAGGCACAAAACAGTGATGGTAATGAGGCACAAAATAATGAAGGTAAAGAGCTCAACATTCATGAAGAAAATAGGGACAGAGATGAACAAGGCAGCCCTCAAGAAAACCTACAAAGTGGCAGCCAAAACAGTGATGATGAGGGTAATGACAATCCTCAAAAAGACACTTATGATGAGGGTCATGATAGTCCTCAAAAGGACACTTATGATGAGAAACAAGATAGCCCTCAAGAAAGTAATGATGATGACAATCAAACACAAAATAGTGAGCATTCCAAAGAGTGCAACATGGAGCAAAAGGACCAAATCAGTGACCATGAGCATAGTGATGATAAAGACAAACAAGGCAATATTCAAACAGAAGAAAACAATGACAAATATGATGTTGGAAGCAGCAAGGTAAAATACCAAGTTGAGCATGTGCTAGCTGCCTCTCCTAGGCAAGGGGCCATGACTCTTCCTCCAAAAGTGGCTAAGCCTAGAAACACTATATCAGCAAAGAAGAAGACCACTCCAGCAGTGACTAGTAATGTCACAAGAGCGCTAAGGAGTAGAGGCAAACTGCCTAAGAAGAGAATTGTTGAATGACCAAAGAGGAAGAGGACCAAGAAGCCTATCCAAGGCAAGGGGAAAGAAAAAGAGGAGAGTAGTCATGAAAAGGAAAGGGAATTTGATATCATACAGATAGACAGTAATGATAGTGATAATGAAGCTAGAATCCTTTAGGCTCTTTTGCGAAACAGAGAAGACCAAATTCATGACCTACAAGCTGATCTAGAAAGCTCAAAAGACTTCATACATGTTCTACAGATGCAAAACAAACAAATGAGTGGTCAAATGGCAGTTTTTGAGGCCCAGGCTTTCAAGTACCAAAGGGAAGCCTCCAAAGCACAATTCAAGCTTGAAGAGCTTATGGGCGAATTCAATGATACTGAAGAAGAAGAGCAGCCAATGAGAAAGAGGCCTAGGACTATGGGTCTCAAGAGAGCTTTGGAGAAAAAGAAAGAAGAAGAGCTAGCCCTTGTCCGATCTTATCCTCTCACTCATTTCCTAGCCCAAGAAATTGAGAATGATAAAGAATCATGGCTTGAAAGGGCCAACAAGAATTTGGAGGATAAGTTAGAGAAAGCTAACAGAGACTTGAGCCTAAAAAAGAAGATGATCGGGCACCACAAAAAGCTAAATCAATTTGTCCGAAAGAAATTGAAGGTTGCACAAGAAAAACTCAAAACTACCCAAAGAAGGCACCCAGTAGAAAAAGTAGAGAAAGGCACATTAGCACACAAAATCTTGGCCTCAGCCTCTCTACATGCTTCTGAAAACCTATGAGAGGCTTTCTCGCCAAAATTGAGCAAATTTTGACAAGATTTTGTTTTTTGACTTTTTTGGGCCTATTTGCACATTTTTCAAGGCACTGCCATGGGTGCTAGGAGCATCCTCAACTCATGAAACTCATTTGGTTGGATGGAATAAATTCAAGGGCATATACTCAGAAAATTTCAGATCCAAAGAATGTGTTTTGGTTCCCCAAAGAGGCGAAAAATAGTGATTTTTTGACTTTATGCCTCGCATATCAGCAAAGGTTACTTTTCTGGTTTTTTTTTTAAACTCAACTCAGTTTTTGACATACTTCCAGTGGTCAATTTGGGAAAAATAAAGTATTTTCAGAAAATAGACATCCAGGGCTTTCCAACGAGCCTTGTTTCGACATCGGGAGGTCCCTCAAAAGTTGTCTGCAAAATAGGGTATTTTTTGCTGCTACGTTCCTGTAGCATTTTGGCAAAAAAGACAGTTTTCTGTAGTGGCTTATCCAAATGTGCGCTAGGAATTTTTTAGCCATTGTCAGTAATGAAAAGTCTATTTTTTTCCTTTTTTAGCATTTTATAGATATTTTGAAGATATTTTGTGCCTTGGGCTTTGCAAAGCCTCAAGGACAAAATAAAATATTAGTTTTTAGCCTATGAGCTTCTAGTCAATTTTGTGAAGCTTATCTTCTCATTCTCCTATATCACTCATGGAGAATCATTGTAATATTGTTGGTTGAAGAGTTGATAAACAAGTTGGACTTTGAAGAGCTTAAGAACTTGACTGAGCTTAGAGCAATACATGTTATGATTTTTGATGATCAAAATTGTTTTATGGAGTGAATAGCTTGACTTGCTTGCCTAGATGATGGAGAGGATCTATGTGCAGGATTCCATGGCTTGGTAAATGGTATTATACTTATTTTCAGTTATATTTTATTATTTTTTCACATATGTATGCATGCTTCTTGCTTGTTTTAGGTCAGTAAAGAATAGTTTGAGGTATGCCCATGGAGGCTCATCAAATTTCCTGATTCATTACAGTTTCTATGTTTTCATTTTTCTTAGTCATGTCAAAGGATTCTTAACTTCTCTTTGGTCCACTAAGAACTTGTTATTTATTTCCTTAATGATTAATATGACATGCTATCTTGTTTGATTCATGGTATGCCCTGCTTACTCATAGTAGTTTAAACCTCATTAAAGAAATCTCCTTTGAAGTATTGATTGTCTAGGTTAAATCAGAGAGGTCTTGTTTCGATCTTGCCCTATGCCTATATTTGCAGACTTATTTCAAAGTTCTCATCAGATTGAATGTGTTGCTTAGGAGTTTCCTTTCCACATTTTGAGCTGTTGTTTTGTCTTACATGTTTTCTCAACCACTGAAGGTGATTTTCCCATGATTAGAGGGTCTTATACCTCTATGCGTCACATGTATGTTTATTTTATGCATCTATCAGTTTGAGTTGGATTCATAGTGATTAATGGTTAGCCCTACCACATGAATACTCATTGTTTAAACTATTTATGCTTAATATCCCCTTGTCTTGCACCAACTTGATGTTCATTTCACTTCATAAACCACCTGAAATATCCATTCGCTATACTAAACCAGCCCTGCAGTACACCCTACCCATTGTCTTGACATCCTTGGCTTGCTTTTGACCCCATAGTCCAGTTTATCTCATTTTCTCCATTTTGATCCACTTGATCAGTTTTTCCCCAAAAAACTAAAAAACAAACAAACAAACACACTTTAAAACTAGCCTAAAATCTAAACAAACTAAGCGAACAAGCTCACATCCTTCGCTTCATTAGAGAGAGCCCTCTCTAAGTCTAGGAAGGCTAGGTCCTAGGGCTCCAAAGATTGGTTTGATGTTACTCTGTCATTTGGTCCATCAATATACCAAATCACGGGACACTCAAAGTTCCAACCATGGCAGCATGGTATGCCCCATTAATGTTACCACAACCTCTGGTTCCTTTACCAAATGATTATCAATCCAGAATTCCCCATTTCACTGGAGATGAATCTACTACCGCCCAATAGCATGTAGATAAAATGGATGATGCTTTTGATTACATGGAAATAGAATAAGAGACCATTAAAATGAGAATCTTTTCCCAAAGTTTAAGAGGAGAAGCCAAAAAATGGTTTAAAATCTTAACTCCTACTAGCATAAATGATATCCTTTCTTTATACCAAACATTCATAGACAAATGGTAAATAAAAAATAATCCTCTCCAAATCCATTCAGAATATAGCAACCTTAAAATAAATGTTGGGGAAAGTGTCCAAGATTATTGCACTACATTTAATAGTGTTTACAATGCACTTCCCCTAAACATGAAACCCCCACTAGGCTTAGCCTTAGCTAAATTTCATAAAGGCTTTGACCCAAACATGACCTATCAGCTAAGAGAAAAAGATCCCTTAAATTTAGAAGATATGAAGAGGGGAGCTATAAGTGTAGAGGCAAATCTGATTGAGAAAATAGCTAGGTTGAAATCATAAAAAGGAGTCACATACAAAGATGAAACAATGGCATCAACGTTGTCATCTAATGCCAAAATTGACAACTTAGTGAGGGTAATGGAAATAATGCTTGAGAAAATAAACTTAAATGATAGATTTCCTCCTAGATAAAACCAAATAAATATCCAAAACAGAAATAGAAATCCAAACTTCAGCAGAGACCCTATTCAAAATGTGCAAAGAGATAATGACCAACAAATTAGGCCTCCCTTTCAAGAAAACTACGTAGATCAAGAAGAAGAAAGGAAGACTGAAAGTTTGGAAGAAAATCATGTAAACTTGATAGGATCTGATAGTGAGGGTGATGTTTTTCTCTCTGAAGAAGAAAAAGGATTCATCTCCTTAGAACAAATTGAAAACAACCATGAAGATTTTGAAGACTACTAATTGGGGTTTGAAAATGCAATAATGGAGGTATACAGACAATATGATCTTAGAAGTAAAAGCAACCAGGGAACTTCCAATGATAAAAACACAAACATTTATGTTAGGAAAATTTCAGAAAACATTCCTAAAAAGATAGAAAATATTAATAACACTTTGACTAATAAAACTGACTCAAACAAGGACAAAACCAATCAGCAAAGTGTTGACCCAAGCTACCCTAGTACCTCTGCTAGTGGCCTTGAGAAATCTGTCCTAAATAACAGCCCTAATAAAATTCAGCAAATCAGAATTGCTGAAAAGACGATGATTGACAAAACAGATGTAAATATGTCATAGACATTATTCCCTTTCAGCCTTGAGGGTGAAATTTTCAAGATCAATATCAGCATACCCTTAGCTAAACTAGTAACCCAGGATGTATATACAAATCAAGTTTTGAAATCTTTGAATATAGGCAATGATACTGATACTTTAAACTTGACAGATGATAAACCAGAATTGTCGTTTGGTCTTGAAGTAGAAGGAAAATACCAAGAAGGGACCAATCCTCCATTTTATGTCAGCTTAAATATACATGATAAGATCTTACACAATGCCATGCTAGACTCTGGTGCCTCTCACAACTTTATGCCAAAAGTGGTGATGGAGAGATTAGGCCTAGAAATTACTAAGCCTTACAAGGACCTGTATTCCTTTGATTCAAGCAGAGTCAAATGCTTAGGTCTGATCAAGGATTTATGTGTCAATCTGGCACAAATTCTTGCTAAAGGTCTAGTTATGGACATAGTGGTTGCTGACATTCCCCCAAAGTATGGCATGCTTCTATCTAGATCATGGGAGCCAAACTTCATGGAAGCCTTCAAATGGAAATGTCTTATGCTACCATTCCAGTTTTTAACCAAACTAGAAGGTTATACAGATAATCTCATATGAAATATATGGTAAGCAACATAAATAGGCCAAAAAACACTCCTGTTTATTCTATTCATTCAGATTTAAACTCCTTTATCTTATACAATGAAGATGAAATCGGCCAACAAGAAAAGGAAAATGAGATAGAGTTAAGTCCACCTAAATATTCAAATCATTCCCCAAAAGAAGAATCTAATGGCCCTAACCTTACCAGCCATGAATATCAAAAGTGATCCATGTGGATATTGGTGGGCACCCGCCTATTCCACTTGGGGCCCCACCATTGTCTCTTTCAGTTTTTTCAAAACTTACTATTTTTAGCATTTTTTCGGGTCCTGAACTTTCAGAGCCATTTTGAAGCCCCAAACGGAGATAGTATGCTGAAGTTACATCCCCAGGAAGTTGAAACACCAATTTACCCAAACGGGGCCCATAGTTTTGGCGCTTCATCTCCTAGAGTTAGGTTTTTGGACGTTTAGAGTTCTCCATTGTTTCTCCATAATAAATAGGCCCTTGAGCCTCATTGTAACACAGTTCAAAGGTTTGTAGCCGCCACATCTCTTCTCATATATTCGCTACCAGCACCCTAGCTATTTTATTTCCATCATGTTTGTACACATATTTCTGTGATTTGATATTAATGAAATGAAGCCTTATTTCCGCTGTATTTCTATGTTTATGGTTATTTTTGTATTCTGTTGCATTCCTACATAAATCTGGATCAGTGGTATCAAAGCAGTCTACTTTTTCTCGATCCTTCTTTGCATGTCCCCAACAAGGTCGGGGTATAAGGATTTAGGGCTCGATCTAGTGGAAACTTTGCAAGATCAGCCTTGCAAACCCCTATGGACGCCCATGGGGGACAAAAAGAAAGATGAGGGAACAGGAGATCCTATCAAAATATTTCTCGAGGAGGCCCTTGAAAAACAAAGGAACACGATGATGGATAACTTTGCCCAGATCCTTCAACAATTGCTCACTGGTGGCGCATCTACATCCAGCATCCACTCTGGAGGTGCGAATCCCTTTAAGGTACAAGTAAAATTTTAAATTCCCATATTTGAGGGTCAAATAGATGCAGATTCCATATATAGATGGTTGAATCTATCAGAAGGATATTTCTCGGTTCATGACTTTTCTGACCGAGAGAAGATTATTTTTGCACTCCTCAAAGCTACCCCCCATGTCAAGCACTGGTGGGAAACCTACTATGAGAAAAAGGATGAGACAGAACCCTCTCTATTCTCAGCCGTACCCTCTTGGAATTCTTTCTGAGATGCCATCAAGGAACAATACTATCCCATGGGGAGCTATGAGGACAAGTACATACAATGGACCATGTTGCAGCAACAAAGGGATCAATATGTGCATGAGCTAACGAATCTGTTCCATACCCTATGCACAAAGTTGGGTATCGAAGATTCAGAGAAACAGTTGGTGCTAATGTATCGCAGTTGTCTGCATATATACGTTCAGGAGGAAATGGAGTTCCTCGACATCTATTCCGACCACTGATCATGGCCATAACCACTGTTCTCAACTCTTGTGGGCATGAGACTCCGGATTGGCCGCTTCTCTACAAGAGTGATCCAGAATTCAGTTACACATACAAGGAACTCTTGGGGGGTATGCAAGTTCCAAAATTTCACCTCCAAGATGCACTATTATGTCACCTAGGACATCTTTGTGTTCCTTCAAGCGAGCGTGCCAAGATGATATGGGAAGTGCACTACAGTCGAGTCACTGGGCATTTTGATGTCGAGAAAATAGTGCTAGTATTGCAGAAGTATTTCTATTGGCTGAACCTTCTACAAGATGTCCTGAAGTACATCAGATCCTGCACTGCTTGCGCCATTGCCAAACCGAACATCAAGAAGCAAGGGCTCTATACTCCACTACCTACCCCTAGTTGACCTTGGGAATCCATCTCCATGGATTACATGCCAAGCCTTCCTTCTACTAGGCATGGAAATGACTGTGTTTTCGTGGTCGTTGACGGATTCTCAAAGATGGCCATTATGGCGGCCTGCAAGAATAATATCACAGCAAAATCCACTGCTAAACTCTTTTTTGAACGAGTGTGGGTGCACCTTGGGATCCCACAGTCTATCATATCATATCGCGATAGCAGGTTCCTCAACACATTTTGGTCTAGCCTCTGGTCAATGTTGGACACCAAGCTCACCAAGTCCACAACTTTCCATCCCCAAACTGATGGCCAGACAGAGGTCGTCAATAGGATGATTGTACACATTTTGCGCATGTACAATTCAAATCATCCACACACATGGGATGAGATCCTTCCCTATGTACAACACAGTTATAACCGGGCTCTCCACAGCTCAACCAGCCACAGCCCCTTTCAGGTGGGCTTGGGATTCCAACCACTATGTCCCATTAACATAGTCATGACATATTCGGCTCATGTCCAATTTGAAGTTGACCAAGCAAACAACTTCATTGAACGCATTCAACACATCTGCCAACAAGTTAATGACATATTGGACAGAGCCAATGCTAAGTACAAGGAATGACATGATCAACATCGGGTTCCACACAACTTCCAAGTGGGAAACAAAGTGTGGCTACATTTGCATAAGGAGCGTCTCAATGGACCCCACCACAAGATTCGCTCGCTCCAATATGGGCCATACACGATCACCAAGGCTGTAGCGAACAATGCCTTCAAGCTCAGTATTCCACCATTCCTTGGTCTGCACCCAGTATTCAATGTAGACCGCCTTCGTCCCTACTTCCCACCTCTATTGGACACCTCTGACATTGCAGAAGAACTCACACTAAAGTTAAGCCAGAACATGGAACATGCCACCACTGACTGTATCATGGACACCCAAATCAAGAACACTGCATAGATAGAATCCAGCCCGTATCATGTTACTCCAATTTGGCCAACTCCTGCACCAAGGCAAGTGGTTCACCAGGGACCAAGTTCAACAGAAGTTTCCTCATCTCATGGAGGAACTCAACGCAATGGGGACCATTACTTCCTAAGGGGGGAGGAATGATCCAGGTGGATATGGTGGCCACTCGCCTATTCCACTTGGGGCCCCACCATTGTCTCTTTCAGGTTTTTCACAACTTACTATTTTTAGCAATTTTGTGGGTCCTGAACTTCCGGAGCCGTTTTGAAGCCCCAAATAGAGATAGTATGCCAAAGTTACGTCCCTGGGAAGTTGAAACACCAATTTACCCAAACGAGGCCCGTATTTTTGGCGCTTCATTTCCTAGGGTGAGGTTTTTGGACGTTTAGAGTTCTCCATTGTTTCTCCATAATAAATAGGCCCTCAAGCCTCATTGTAACACAGTTCAGAGGTCTGTAGATACCACATCTCTTCTCAGAGATTCGCTACCAGCACCCTAGCTATTTTGTTTCCATAATGTTTATAAGCATATTTCTGTGATTTGATATTAATGAAATGAAGCCTTATTTCCACTGTATTTATATGTTTATGGTTATTTCAGTATTCTGTGTCATTCCTGCATAAATCATATCAAAAGGGATAATGAGCATGAGATAGAAACACTGTGGGAAATGAGCTTCGATGGATCTTGCAGCAAAACAAGTTTTGGAGTTGTTGTATGGATACATAATACAAACAAAGAAAATTCATACAAATTTGATTTCCAATGCACCAATAACATTGCAGAATATGCAGCCCTCCTCCTTGGCCTACATTTTCTCAAAGATTTAGGAGTCAAGAAAATATCAGTCCAAGGAGATTTACAACTGATCATTAGGAAAATAAAAGGGGAGTATTTAGCCAAAAACCCAAGATTAAGAGAATATAGGAATGTTGCCCTAGATCTCTTGAAAAGTTTTGAAAAATATGAACTCACTTTCATCCCTAGAGCTCAAAATAACATTGCAAATGAAATTGCCTTTGCTTCCAACAATTGCCAAATACCCCAGGTAAATGATCAATTAAATTTCAAAGTAAAATATAGGCCTACAGTCCCTGACAATGAAAAATATTGGCAAGTGTTTGAGGTTGATAAACACATTTATGATTTTCTACAATCAAGAAATGATTTTGGTGAACCAACACCTAGATCAAGCCATGAAAAGACTATCTTGATGAAAAACAAGCCCACGAAACAAAGTTGTCCTCTACTGCTGATATAAACCAATTTGAATATCTTTATACAGTAGAATTACTAAGCAAAACAGACCAAAAGGACCTTGAAGTTACAATGTAAAAATGATTCAATACCAAGGGGCCTTACACCATTAGAGGAGATTTTTTATTTCAATGATGTAGCTAAAAAACCAAAGATGGAGCCTACAGAAACTAATGTATAAGAACATAACATAGGCAGCATAAATAAGCCTAAAATGATCAAGTTATCTAGCACTCTCCCTACTCATATCAAACAGGAGTATATTGAACTTTTCAAAGAGTTTAGAGATGTGTTTGCATGGGGGTACAAAGATCTGAAATCATATGATACCAGCATTATTCAACAAAAAATTCCTCTTAAAGAAAATCAGAAACCTTTCAAACAAAAACTGAGTATAAACCCTATTTTATTACCTTTAGTTGATAAAGAGATCAAAAATATGTATGATGTTGGGATCATAGTTCCCCTTAGATACTCACAATGGGTTTCCAACCTTGTGTCTGTTAGGAAGAAGACTGGGGAAATTAGTCTTTGCATTGACTTTAGAAATCTAAATAGAGCCTCCCTGAAAGATAATTATCCCTTTCCTAAAATGGACCACAAAGGTGGTTGGATCTAAGAGAATATCATTGTTGGATGGCTTTTCAGGTTACAACCAAGTGCTAGTACTCCCAAGTGATCAACACAAAACCGCTTTCACCACACCTTGGGGCACATTCATGTATGTTAAAATGCCATTTGGTTTGATGAATGCAGGGGCCACATTCCAAAGGGCCATGGACATATTTTTTTAGAAGACATAGGCTATTTCATAATCATTTACCTTGATGACATTACTGTTTTCTCCAAGACTGATAAAGAACACTTGATTCATTTGAGAAATTTTTTTGCGAAATGTAGAAAATATGGCTTGTCTTTGAATCCTAAGAAGACACTCTTTGGTCTCCAGGAAGGAAAAATTATTGGTCACATAAACTCTGAAGAAGGAATCAAAGTAGACCCTAAAAGGATTGAAGGCATATTGAAAACCAACCCTCCTAGAAACCTCAAAGAGTTGCAATCTTTCATTGGAAAGATCAACTTCTTGAGAAGGTTCATCCCCAACCTTGTTGAAATTTTGAGAAATATCACAAATATGCTCAAAAATAAAACAGGGGTTAAATGGACTTTAGAAGCCAAGCAGTCATTTGAACTAGTGAAACAAGCTCTCACTCAAACACTAGTTCTTATTAGTCCTAATTTCACTAAATATTTCTACTTTTTCTCATTTGCCTCTAAACACACCATTGCTGTAGTGTTGTTGCAAAAGAATAATACAGGGCAAGAAAAACCAATATCCTTTTTTAGTAAAGCCTTAAGAGATGCTCCACTCAAATATAATATCATGGAGAAGCAGGCCTTAGCCTTGATAAAAGCACTGAAATATTTCTGAGTCTACATTTTACACTCATATCATTGCTTTTGTCCCATATACTGTTGTCAAGGACATTCTAGATCAATACCCTGATGGTAAAAGGGTAAAATGGATTGTAATTATCTTAGAATATGATTTAGAGATCATGCCTACCAAGCTGATTAAGGGACAGGGATTAGCAAAACTCATGGTAGAATAAAATTTCCAAGAATTAGATATAAATATGGTTGATGTTTTAGAAGAAACAGAAGAATTCACAGCTCCATAAATTGAAGAAATGTTTTTGAATTCATCTTGGTATGCTAATATCATTTATGTGCTTCTCTATCTTAATAATCCTCCTTATTTATCAAAGACTAAAGCTAGATTCTTGAAACAGAAAGCTTTACATTACTTCATTTTAGATGGAGTGTTATAATGGAAAAATGTTGTTGGCATATTGCTTAAATGTTTGCTTGAGAATGATGCAGGAAAAATCATGCATGAGCTGTATGAGGGAGAATGTGGAGGTCATATTTACTGGAAGACCACAGCAAAAAATATTCTTAGAGCTGGCTATTATTGGCCCACCCTTTTCCCAGATACTCAAAAACTAGTCATGACTTGCCATAAGTGTCAAATTTTTTATGGCAAGAGAAAACTCTTACCTTTACCTTTGCATCCCATTAGTATTGAGGCTCCCTTTAAACAATGGGGTTTAGACTTTATTGGAGAAATTCACCCAACCTCATCTACCCAACATAAGTAGATCCTTACTTCCACTAATTATTTTACCAAATGGATAGAGGCTATCCCTTCTAGGAATGCTACTAACTCAGTCATTATCAAGTTCCTTGAAACCAACATACTATCTCGTTTTGGTTGTCCTAGAAAGATCATTACAGACAATGTTGCTACCTTCAAATCCAAAAGAATGATTTACTTTTTCTATAAATATCATATCACATTAGAAAATTCCACAACTTACTACCCCCAAGGAAATGGCCTAGTTGAATCTTATAATAAAAGCCTGATCAACATTATCAAAAGATTGCTAGATCAAAATCAGAAATCATGACATAGTAAGCTGGTTCATGCATTATAGGCTGATAGATTAACCACCAAGAAATCAATAAATATGTCCCCCTATCATCTGGTATATGGCATAGATGCAGTCTTCCCTACATCTTTGGGAGTTCTAGTCATGAAACTTCTCCAAGAGGTGCAATCAAAATAAAATGACATGCAGAGAAATCTGAATCAAACCATTCATCTACAGTAGTCAAGAGAGGAAGTATACAAAAGGACACAAGCAGTTCAAGAAAACATCAAGAATATCTTTGACAGAAGGACCAAATCAAATAACTTCCAAGTTGGAGATATAGTCTTGAAATGGGATTCTAGGAGAGAAGACAAAGGTAAACATGGTAAATTTGAGAATTTGTGGAAAGGGCCTTATATCATTCATTGCATTAGGTGTCATAGTGATTTCTGGTTACAAGGGTTGAATGGAGAAAAATTATTTGGAGGTCATGTCAATGGCAGGATGCTCAAACATTATTTTTTTCAAGAATATTAGTTTCAAAGTTTTCACTCATTATACATAACATTGCATAAGAAAAATCACAGAAAATGAAAAAACAATGAAAGAAAAGAAAAGAAAAGGAAAAAGAGGGCAAGTTTAAAAGAGGTATAGCCCCATACCCAAAAAACAATACTGCTGAAAGTGTACAAGTCTAAATGCCACTGTTGATTCAAAATGATACCTTGTTCAGTCATCTAGCCTAATCATGGTTGAACATGCTTTAAATTTATGTTGATAAGTTAGTAGAAACAATGATTGTCAAGATTATTTCAGACTTGACTTATCAGGAAGGATAGATTAGGGAAATATAAAGATGTTGGTTCCAGGTGCTCAAAACAGAACCAAAGAAATAGATAAGGATGCATTACTAATGACAAATCACTGCGTAATCTTTCTAAATTTACTTTTATGCAAATAATGTTTGTGTATAGCTTGTTCCAAATGCCAAAACCATGGTAAATCAAACTGCCTAATCCTGATTTGAACCATGCTTTAAATTTCATGTCACTAGTTTAGAGAATCAAGACTGCCAGACAGCTTAATCTTGGCAGTCAAACAGTTTAGGTAGAGAATAAAGAGAGCTCACCAGTTTAATCTGAACTCTTGGAAGAAATAAGGATAGGAGTAGATAGTTTATTTCTGTTTTCAAAAATAAAAATGCCAAGATTTTTCCAGTTCAAGTGCACTCAAAGAAGAAGAAAAAAATGTTATGACAAGTAGGATTGGGTAGGTAGAAATGTTGTCAAAGAAAATCACATGTTGCAGATTGTTAAGATTGTTACTTCAAAATAAATATCAGGAATTGAAAAAGAAAGGAAATCTACCCAATGGAAAGGACACTGGTCTGCTGAAACTCAGAGATTTGATAAACTAAAGGTTTTGGACACCTTGAAAAGAAATTTGCCATCCCCAAGTGGAGCCACTGTTAGTCATCAGTAATTTTCGCTGATATCAAAAGATGACTAAGATATAATCCTAGATTACTACAAACAAGATTTGAGAAATATTGTGAGTTCTAGAAATCTCACTGCCTTCATTATCCTAAACCTAACTGATTCACTAAAAACTTCATCTTTTTCTTTCTTAAAGTTTACCCTGCTGCTCTAAGAAGACTTCATTTTCTGGGCATGTTTGTCTTCACCTACACCCTCATCCATCCCCTTTTTCCCCTCTGAAAACCCATTTTTTCTTTCCCCTAAAAACCCTCATAAACCCCCCTTATCATTTTTCTCTAAAAACCTTAAACAATGTGAAAATCCCTTTTTACATTATTTAAATCTAACTTTTAAACCTATCAGACCCTTTTAAATTATCATAAAACCCTATTTTTATGCTATAAACCCGCCCTTTTCATAAATCAGGCCTTAAGCCCCTTTCTACCTAAAATCCCCAGCCCCTCCCACGCATGAGACCGTGGCTTTTGCCCGTTTTGTAGCCCCTTCCCCATTCGAATAAACTCTACCCCTTTCATTTTATTAACCCCTGCAAACCTTGTAACCGAACCCCCTTAACCTTTGAAAAATTAAGATAACGAGCCCCGCTCTCCACTAAACCCATCATCAAATGAAAGCTCGACAGTTGTCCCCAGGGTCCACCCTCCAAACTTGCGAGCCACTCCCCCAACTCAATCGCACAGTCGATCTCGCTCCTTGAGATCCGACGGCCCAAAACCCATATCGCGTGAAAAATAGCGTCGAGTTTTAATGTTCATAACCCATGCGAAATGGATGATATCCACCCCACCATGCGTCAATTTCCCAGTGGTATCGCGTGCGTTTCATCCAAAAACACAAACTGCCCTCAACGTGCGTGATAAACCATTTGTGTTTTTCCGAAACTGATTTTCCCTCTCCGTGCTGAATTTCAAAAAGATTCCCACCTCCATTTGTATTCTTCCAGGTTTCACCTCCAGAACCATGCCCCTACGCCCTCTCCTCCTCTACAAAACGCCTCTCGACCACCCCGAAACCCTGAAAACGCAGTCAAGCCTACTCCTGTAGGTTTTTTACTAACCATTTTATGTTTTTGTAGGTTTTTATTGGTGGGAAAAGGGCCCAAAATGCCCTCCCATGGTCAAAAAATGATGAATTAAACCCAAGATGACAATCCATGGGTCTTAAATACCAAAATAGGGAGATCAAAGGCCTTTCTCAGGGTTTTATCGATTACGAATCATGCTCATCATTCAATAATGAACCCTCCAGCACATAAAGGACACATCCCTGCACACAGAAAGCAAACAAAGAAGCAGTGAAGAAATGAAGAAAGCAGAAGGATTAAAGGGCCAATCCTGAATCAAAGGATAAACATAGAGGATTACCAAAACAAACAGTGATTGAAGGATGAAAGTTTAAAGTTTAAAAAACAAAGGATAAATGAACAAACAGTCATAAAGCAGAGGCAGAGGATAAAGACAGTGGGATAGATCATCAAAGCTAAATCAAAGTTTAAAAGATTAAAGGCAGAAATTAAAGATAAAAACAAAGACAAATTAACCTAGAACAAGTTCGAATGACTCAGATCACAGCATTTATTCCTCTCAAAGATATTTTTAGCCACCTAGGTGCTTTGTTCCCTTCAAAAAGAATTTAGGCAGTTATTGGGATGATTTAGAGATATTTTATCTGTCAAACAGTTATTGTAAAAGTTATGAATAGGCCTTAAAAGTCAAACATTTCACCTATTCTTCCTTAGAAGTTAAGATAGGAGTTATTGAAACAGAGAAGTAGTTGCAGATATTCCTGCCTTGAGCCTTGCATAGTCTTCAAGGTTAGGAATGCACTTAATCTATAATAAATGATACTCAAACCCTATCTTAGATTTCACCTCCTCATTTGTAGCATAAATACTGCATCTGAACTCATTATATTGTTGGCATTTGATGACTCTTTGAAGTAATACATAGCCTTTTGGAAGTTAAAAGGAAATTGATGTTTTGGAACTTGTGGATGCCCTGATTTTTTTGTTGATGGAGGAGGCTAGATCACTGGATCCTTGAGCTCGGCTGTTGGTGAAGTGCTTCTAATATGCTGTTGTTATTTTCTGTTTTCATTATGTTTCCATCTTTCTTTGTTGCAGTAGAGAAAAAATTTTAGGCTAAGAAATTTCTTTTGAAAACACCTTAGTTCTGTTTGCTCTTCACTACCTTAATGTTTTCTTCTGCAAGGTTTGATTGGAGGATTCTTAACTGCCCTCTAGTTCCATCTTGCTTGTTATTTTATAAATGATTCAATAGAGTGAAACCAGGGAATTTATGGTGAGTCCATGTCTCTTGAGTACGGTTTGAGATATTGTTTCTAAAACTTCTTTAAAGTATACTTAGTAGAGTCTGAACCAGGGAAGTCTATGGTATGCCCTGTCCTCTAGACTGCCTCAAAATGTTGCTTTAAAGGTCCTTAGAGAGTTAGTCAAAATCATATTAGGTTATTTATTTTTGATCTTAGGCTCCTCTCACTATTATATTATATGTTTTCTTTATTTGAAAGTGGTCTTTGATTGTTGGATTATTGTCTGGAAGGTTTTCTTATTAAAAGTTTTTCCAAAGAAGTCTATGGTTTTCCCTATCCTTTGGCTTGCTCCAAACAGTTACCTTGAAATATTTCTCTTGTTTAAGTAGAGCTAGAAGATTCTTAATTGATTAGAGCTTTGGTGCCTTCACAAATTATTAATGTCCATCTCATTACCCTTAAAACTTTGAAGATCCACTGGCCAAGTTCAATTTTCCCTATGATACTCCCTGATCCATTGATGAACTTATCATGACTTTCATTTGACTCCATTGCCCAATGACTTAGATATTTCCTCATTCTACCTATGCTCTTTGATCATCACACCCAACCAAAACAAACAACAAACCTCATACTTAATAACTAGCCTAAAATCAACCTTTAAAAGCAAAACAAGCACATATCATTTGCAAAAAACTTGAGAGATCCCTCTCTGAGTCTAGGAAGGCTAGGTCCATGTTACCTTGTCATTTGGTATACCAATCTAACAAATCAAGGGACCCTAACAAGCTTATTGGGTCGATCAATAGTGGTGCAGCTAAGCTGCTTATTCAATTGCAGTAGTTGTCTATACAATTTGCTTCTTCTAGTCAGGTTGTGCCTTCAGTGTCTACCCCTTCTTAGTCCTTGGCAATCAATGTCATCCAGAATCCTAACCCCAAAGTAAATCAACAATCTGATGGGAATAATAAAGGACAGAATAACAAAAAGAAAGGCAAGGATGGGAAGGGGAATGTGAACAAAACCAATGATAATGTTGGAGAGGGTCAAAAGCAAAAGGATGCATAGCACTTTTAAGCTCAACATGGTTCTTCCAGTTCCTAGGCTGTGCTAACAAACCCTTTTCCCCAAGGGCAACAATTGATTGCTGGCTCAAATCAAAATACTGGGGCTCCCTCTAGGGGCATCCAGGAAGGGGAAATTCCATAAAACATATATATGATGAGTGCTCACGCAGATATCACTACGATATCTCGTGATTATGGTGAAGTTGAGTCTTTGAATTCTAAGGGTACTCCTGATAGCGTTGAACCACTTCATATTACGAAGCCTACTGTTGAGCCTATACCTCGGATCCCAAAGGCATCTTCAAAACGCACGATGATTAATCCAAATGCCAAGGCTTCTCAAAACTACTTCATTGTAGAATATCTAGCCCAGAGTCCTTGTGCTATGTCTGCATTAGAGGTGCTCCAGTCTTTTCCTGCTCAGCGAAGTGCTTTTATCATTACTATTGGGGAAGTAGATCCAAAAAACTCTCTTATGATTACCTTCGATATGTCTAACTTTAAAAAGAGACTCCCTAATCATATGGCTTTCCTTATTAGATCAAGTTATCGAAAATGTAATATTTTTTGAACGGTCATTGATGAACGTGCTTTCACGTGTGTAATGTCTCTTGCATGTTGGAAGGCTATTGGATCTCCCGCAGTTGTTCCTTTAGATAATTTTCTTACTGTGTTTGACAGTCATTCTCACAAGCCGCATGGTATTGTTTCGGCTTTGCCCATCTGTGTTGGGGGAAAAACTGTTGATATTGAAGTTGAGATAGTCGATGCAAGCTTAGAGTATAACCTTCTATTGGGGCGAAAATAGATCTATGACATGGATGCTATTGCATCCTTTTTATTTCGTATTGTTTGTTTCCCTCATGAAGGGAGAATCATCACAGTTGACCAACTGTATTCTTCTCTTATAGATCAGAATGCATCTTCTAACTCAACCATTCCTTTGGTGGATAATACCAAAACACCTGTTGAGAATTTGGGGGTTGGAATGTATTCTTCTTTGATGGGTACTTTTGATCTTCCACCTCCCTTGGTTCATATTAATGAAATTTCATCCTCCAGGGCTCCCATTCGAAGAGAGTTCTTTATAACTCATTATTTTTCGTACCCTTGGAACTTACCTTCTCCTACCTCCAAATTAGCAGAAGGTCAAGTGGGTGGAATGGTATTTCCAATGTTTGTAGCTGAGATTGTTTATAAATATATTGTTGACTCTGCAGGATCCATTCCAGTTTCTCTTTCACCGAAGGAATTGGATGGCGTTGTGGTTCTAGCTTGGACTCTTAGTTCATCTTTAGCCCAGGATTGTCTTGATATCACTCTTCCATATGAAGAGGCCATCCTAGAAGAAATGACTAGTGTAGAGAGACAGTGGGATTATTTTCATCATCGATCTTACTTTCTACCAGATTTGAGCGAAGTTGAATCAAGTTTTCCTAGCCTTCAGTCTTCTGGTTCTATTCACCCAGTCCTAAATCCTTTAGCACCAGCACAGGTTTTTGCTAAAGGGAACATGGCTGTAATTTTGCCTACTATCCCAGTGAACATTTCCAGAAATCCCAACATTATCGAGAATGTTTTCATCGAAGTTGAATGTTCCCCTGAAGAGGTTCAAGTTTATACCGATCTCTTTCGAGAGTTTAGGGATGTGTTCACTTGGTCTTATGAGGAAATTCTAGGTATAGATCCATCTATTGTCCAACATGAGATCAAGGTGTATGAAAACGCTAAGCCTATTAGGCAAAAGCTTCTTCCGGTCAACCCTAGGAAGGCAGAAACTATCAAAGCTAAAGTGGAGAAGCTGCTTAAGGCAGGGTTCATTTTTCCTGTTCCTTTGACAAAATGGGTTTTAAATCCAGTTCATGTGGACAAGAAACAAGGAACAATTTGAGTTTGCATTGATTTCAGGGACCTAAATAAATCATGTCCTAAATATAACGACCCCACACCATTTATAGATCATATTATCGATGAGTTCGTGAGAAATGATATTTTATCCTTCATGGATGGTTTCTCCGGATATAATCAAATTAATATCCATCTTGAAGATAAGCATAAGACTTCATTTATTTGTCCCTGGGGTACCTTTTCTTACAAGAAGATGCCTTTTGGCCTTAAAAATGTTGGAGCTAATTTTTAGCAGGCTATGTCCTATGCCTTCCACGACATCAAGCATATCATCAAGGCATATTTGGATGATTTAGCTGCTCATTCTCATAAGAGAATTGATCATCCTTCTCACCTCCGTCAAGTATTTGAACGATGTTAGTATTAAAAAATCCAGTTGAATCCAAACAAGTGTGTTTTCGCGGTCATAATCGGTCGGTTGTTAGGATTTATTGTGTCTATGGAATGGATTCGGGTAGATCCCTTCAAGTTTGAGGCAATACTTCGATTGCCTCCCCCATCTTCAATTCGTCAACTTCAAAGTCTTCAAGGAAAAGCTAATTTTATATGGAGATTTATCGTAAATTATGCCGAGATTACAAAAGGGTTTATGCGATTATTAAAGAAAGGAATCCCATTATTTTGGGATGACTTTGCTCAACTCTCATTCGATGCTTTGAAAAAATCATTGACCTCTGCACCTCTTCTGAGTCCACCTGATTATAGCAGAGATTTCCTTTTCTATCTCGCGGCAGCAGAATCTACCACTGGTATGGTTCTGGTTCAGGAAGGCAATGCTCTTTCAGAGCATGTTATATACTACCTTAGTCAAGGCCTGATAGGACCTGAACTCCGATAATCTCCGATAGAAAATCTTGCTTTGGCAACTTTCCATGCTGTACAGCGGTTCTTCGAAAAACCTATGTTTTGGCAGCATTCAATCCATTTCAGTTTGTTCTCAGTAGGTGAGTGATTTGGGGTAAATGAAATCAATGGATTGTGATCTTGTAGGAATTTGATCTTGAGTTTATGTCTGCCAAGTCCAAGAAATCATTGGTTTTTGCATAATTTATTTTTGAGTTGACCTATGGAGAAGAGATGGTTTATGATGAATCCTTCCCGAATGAACATCATTTTCTCATTTCTTCACAGGATCCTTGGTATGGGGATCTCATAGTATATCTCTAGACTGCGAAGTTTCCCTCGACTTTTTCAAAAGATGAGCGACGTAAGTTACATCACCTAGCTAAAAGTTATTTAATGATTGGCGACACTTTATATCGTCGCGGGGTTGATTCAATCCTTAGGCAGTGCTTAACTCTCGAAGAAGCTGAGGTTCTGCTGAATGATTTCCATGGTGGAGCTTGTGCTGGTCATTTATTTGGGCTTGCTACAGCCCAAAAATTCTTACGTGCAAGATACTTTTGGCCTTCAATTTTCAAAGATTATATGGAAGCGGTCAAAAAGTGTCATCCATGTCAGGTTTATATTCGAAAGATGCATGCTCATCCAGCTCCACTCTTTCCTATCATCATTGTTGTCCCCTTTATGAAGTGGGGCATTGATTATACTACTTGTAACCCACCTTTGGCTAAAGGTCACAAGTACATTATTGTAGCCGTATACTACTTTACAAAGTGGGTCGAGGCTATGCCTACTTTTGGGAATGATGGTGAGGCAGCAACTCTTTTTCTCTTCAATCAAGTCATTTCTCTCTTTGGTATTCCCAAAGAGATTTTCACTGATCATGGCAGTCATTTTCAGAATAGCATGATGGTTGAATTGGCTCTAAAATTAGGTTTTCGGCAGGAGCACTTGTCTCCGTATTATCCTCAAGCCAATGGGTAGGTGGAAGCCGTAAACAAATCCTTGAAGGTCATTATTTAACAAACAATTGATAAAGCTCGATCCAATTGGCACATTATGTTGTATCCTGCACTTTGGGCATACCATATGTCAGTCAAAACTGCAACTGGCTTTACTCCGTTTCAACTAGCTTACGGGTTGGAATCTATCTTTCCCATTGAATGTAAATTCCTTCTCTTAAGTTAGCTATAGAGATTCTTCCTGACACCTCCAATATTGAAGAGCGTTTCCTTCACCTCGAACATCTCGATGAGCAGCGTCAGGATGCTGCCACGATGAATGAGGCGCATAAGAAATGGATAAAGGTTCAGTACGATAAAGCGGTCAAACCTAGGGTTTTTTCCGAAGCAGACCTTGTCTTGGTTTATGCCCAAGAGAAGGATGCCCTAGGAGCAGGCAAGTTTAAATCTATGTGGTATGGCCCCTTCATCGTTAAAAAGGTCCTCAAAAAAGGAGCTTATGTCTTGGTTGATTTTGACGGGAATGAGTTGGCGGAGCCCAAAAATGGGCTTTATTTGAAAAATTACTATGCCTAGGCTTTGGCCTTTCATCTTGCTTTTTGTATATATATATATATATATATATATATTTTGTACATATCTGAGTTTTGGGTTTTTTATGTGATTATGACGCATTTGATCTACTTTGGCAGGTTTTGTTGGATGTCATGAGCCATTTTGGTTTCGTTGATGGTGCTAGTAAACATACCTGGAATTTGGCTTTCGCGGCTTGGGTACTTCATTATCCATCCAATCAGTTTTTGGTTTCAAGAGGTGTCTGCATTGGTCCTGCTTCGAACAACGTAGCAGAATACACTGCAGTGGTTTATCTACTCTCGGAAGCAACATCTTCAGGTGTTGATTCGTTAGTAGTGTTCTTGGACTCCCAGCTGGTGGTTTCACAGTTGAACAACACATATCGAGTTCAAGACCCATTTTTGCACCGATTTTTTTTTAGGGTTCGTTTGTTACAGAGATCATTTCAATTCATAACATTCATTCATATTCCTCAAGCTGATACTTGGATGGTAGACTTATTGGCTAATCAAGCAATTGATTGGCATATTCATCATTCAACATTTTAAATCAACACATCAGATACATCATTTATTTTTCATACATTTGAGTCATCACATCACATAATCATTGTATATATATATATATATATATATATATATATCATCAGAGTGTTCAAACATATACAAAATCTAGACCCATATTTCCTACAAAATTTGGGCTTAAGCCCTATCATGTTCAGTATAAAAAATATATTACAGTCATCCAGTAAAATCTATATATCTAATCCTGTGGTCCCTGCCCAACATGCGTGTTCCTATAGAGCACGATAGCAATTGCTACATGGCAGAATAACTGCACCCAATCTCATGGTACTCCCACTACCCATCTCTGGATAGCCTCTGGTAAGTCCTTTACTGCAGACATAGGCACTTGGCGAGTCAAACTCTCCAAGTTTCTCTAAACGACATGGAGGGTCCTACCCAGGTCTTCAGCATCCGCCTCACCTCTGCGGCACTTATGCCTTGGGTATCCTTCAGGTTTGACTGGTCTTGTATCTGCATCATGATCATTATGATATTATAATTCATTTGAGTCCAATCAAAAAACATTTTTTCATTATCATATTTTGAAAAAATCCAAAAAAATCATATAATCAAAAATAGAAATCTCACCGATTGCACCCCATGTTGCACCGGGTGGAAGGACTAGATATGGATCACCGCAAAAATACATCCCAGCATAGGGATAATCCTCTATAGTGATAACTTGTTCCTCCCACCATTGGAAGAACTCATCATCCCATGTGTTTCGGGGAACTTCACTTCCCCCCAATCTCTTCATGAGGTCAGCCCACCGGGCTATTCTTGGATCTCTAGGGCTGTTGATGGTAGAGATCACTTTTGGTCGAAGCCCTGGAATTCTCTCAAAGAAGAATGTCAGTAAGATGGTTCCATATCCAAAATGTTTAGTTTTTCCCTTCCGAATCGAAGTCAATTGTCTCTTCATGTTTCTCAGCAAGGCTATGCACCAATCAAAGAGGTGAATCAAGCATTCTATCGCAATGCTCATCTGAGTCTTGGATGCCTGATGTAGGGAAGCAGTTCCTGCTACCGTGCCGATGGTAAAAAGCAGAATTTTCATGTATAATTCTTTCAAATCTTTGATTGCAATCTGAGTCCCTACTTTTTGAGACCCCTCTGCGCAATAGACTTGGACGTTGTCTTCCACAATAAGCCCTCCCAAAGGCTTTCTGTGCAAATCTATTTCATCTCCTCTTCGTGAGAATCCAGTAATGAAGTATATGTCTTCCACCTCTATGTGTATAGGCATTTGATCTATCATGAATTAGTATTCCTCTAATTCCTAGTGATCTACCAACATTTGGAGCAACCGGACATTACTTTTCATATTTGGCATTTTGAAGAATTTGAGCAATCCACAATTTTGAAGGATATCGAGAGAATTTTTATCCTCCATCACTTCATTATCAATGGAACTATGCTCCTCCATCACTTCATTATCAATGGCACTATGCTCATGCTCCCTCCAACTTATGGACATCATGCAAAAATTCATCAATTCATTCATTAGGTTCATATTTTAAATTTTCAGTCTACACATACGTGGCTTCCTTTACACACAGTCACGTATCATACGCAGGTTTGTCCACATGAACCCGCGTATGTGCAGAAGTTTTCATCAAAACAAATGTTTCCTATGGTCAAATTTCTAAATTTTCCTCTTAAAATGGAACGAAATTGATGGCAAAGATAAATTAAGAGCCTACCTGACTGATTCGGTGTGATTTGATAGCTGATTACTCATGTTCTGAGAAGGGGAATTTTTGCTCCAAAAGTTTCTCCTCCACTTCTGCAATGTAAAAATGATCCAAATATGAGGTAAATGGTCTATTTATACCTAGAATTTGAAAATTTTTTGCCAAATTTATTTATGCTTATTTTTCAAATATGTCTCAACTTTTATAACCGTGTTACTTGTAAGTGTTGGGAAAAGTATTTTTTCAGGGACATTTTACTGGAGTTGAGATTTTTTTTGGTTTCTTCGGATCCATGGCAACTGACCTATCATGGAAGTTATATGATTCTGAACTGGAATATAGGTTAGGGAATCCACTTTCCATTGCATTCTGCATACTAGACTCCATTATAATCACTTTCCATAGGGTCGATCCCATCTTGTCATGAGTATTTAACCCATTTCACTCACTGATTTTTTAATCATGACTTGGTGGTAGAGCCTTCCTTTACATGGGCTTCCTAATTAGTTCCTCGCTAGAATTTGTCGCTCATGCTACAATTTATGTATGCTTGGGAGTCCTCTTTAGTTCCGCCATGACATATACATTGAAGCTTCATTCTTCTTCTTCTTCACTACCATTTTTCTCGTCATTACCCTAGACGCTCCCTTTTTGGTTGTCGAGTTGTATTTCTGCATTGCATATTGACTACTTGTTTATCTTGGCCTTTAGCCGACTTCATTTGGACTCAATGTTTAAGCCATATGTTGACCTTGAATTTCCGTACAAGTTAACCATGCAATCACTTAGCTACCGCGACTTGACACCTTGTTACCCATGGATGGAACACTCTAATAATTATCACTTACTAGTTTCTGCCACCTTGCATTGAGCATAGGATTGTTCCTATCCCCGGAACTAGTGCATATGCTTTATGATACTCATTCTATCCATTGTACTATAGAATTATTTTATTCTTTTTCGGGATTTGAATATGAAAAACACAAAAAAAAAAAAAAAAGTGAAAAAGAGCGGGAACGAGACGTTACTTCATATTTTGATGGCAGCTATAGTGTTAGTTTTGTCTCCCTTGAATAAAGCACAAAAAAATATGTCTTTCCTTCATTTTGGATGGTTTTATTTTTGACTTAGGAGAATCCATAACCTTGTCACATGCCTCAGTTCACCCCCAGTTGGTTATCTCTTCCAATCATATGGAAGGTTTTTTCGTGCCTCCTGCATGACGAACTTATACAAAGTTATCATTTTCTGCCATAGTCAATATGAGTCGTGCTTTTGTTTAAGGGAAGTTATCCTGAGTCGGCCTATCTGCAGTGTCTCTTGACTCATTTTTCAGTCAGCCTTTCCGGTCTAGTCAGTGTCTTGTTCTATCACATCAGATGTTTGGTCCTATGCTCGTGTTGGTTTGAGAAGGTCTCCATTGACTTCTTTTAGGTGGGTTTGTCTCTTATCGACTACGACATATTGCTCTAAGAGAAAACCTAGAGTTGCACCCTAGCCCTATTTACATCATTGATAGGTGACCTTGTGCTCAGCATTTGATCATCATCATGGGTCTTTGACTAAATGGTTTCCCTTATGTTCAACATCAGATTACATTATCACACCTGGGATTCATGCAGTACCTTGATTTCCATTTGACCCTATCAGTGGATATCTCGCCTCTTTGTCAGCTTTCATTATTGGTTGGTTCATATGGTTTCTTCCATACGCTAGCTTCATCTTGTGCATGCCGGAAACATACTTTGGGTTGGTTACTTCACTCTGCTTCATCTGATTCCTTCCAAATTTTGGCCTGCAGGTTACACTCGTGTTGGACTAATGTGGGATGCCTTAATGCCTTCCTTCCAGCAGATATTTTCCCATCGACTCCGACTCATTGCTCCGGGAATAAGGTCTAGAAACGAAGGTAGCGAAGACAAGACGAATTATGTTGGAAGGTGTGAAAGACAATATTGTGTCAAGAATTCATGAGAAATCCACTCCATTTGCAATGTAGAAGGCTTTGACAGATATTTTCCAAAGCAGCAGCGACCATAGGAAGTTGGCGCTAAAAGATAAACTCAAAAAAATCAAAAAGGAGAAGGGCGATAGTATTCCAAAATATCTCACAAAATTTTTTGAATGTAGGGATGAGCTAGGGAGTGTGGAAATTAAAGTTGCGGATGATGACATGGTGAGATTGGCTCTCCTTGGGCTTCCGAAGAGTTGGTACAGCTACGAAGACTATGTCAATGGTCGAGAGAAACTATCAGATTGGGAGTGACATTGGTCGGACCTTGTGCAGGAGGAGATAAGGCGGAATACCAAGGATGGCTCTTCATAAAAGAATGATGATGAAGGGAATTGTGCTTTGGCTGCCAAAGCAAGGAAAGGGAAGGGGAATAAGTCCCATCCAAAATCTAAGGCTAAAGGCAAGAAGCTGGATTTGTCCAAGGTGAAGTGTTTTCACTGTCACAAACATGGCATCTCACCACTAACTACCCACAGAAAAAGAAGAACAAGAAGGTTGCTGGAGTTGCAACTGGTGAGGCCTTAGCCTTGCAATTTGAACTTGATTTCTCTTTGATCGCATTCTTGGTTTCAAGCACAATGGGATCGGTGTGGTATCTTGATAGTGGTGCTTCCTTTCATATGACGGGAGACAAGGAGTTGTTTAGTGACTTGGAGGAGAAGGATCTACAAATTCATATAGAGATGGGAAACGATGGTAGATACAGTGCAATCAGCATTGAAACCATTACCTTTGAGAGGGAGTCAGGTAAACCATTTCTGTTGAAACATTTTATGCATGTTCTAGGTCTGAAGAAGAACTTGGTCTCGGTCGCCATGTTGGAGGACAGAGGTTATGATGTTGTTTTCAGCGAGGGAAAAGCCTTCCTGCGACATAAAACAACGGGTCAAACCAAGAGGATATGGATTCGAGTTAAGAATCTCTACAAGTTGGAGGTAGATGGTTGTGCTACAATGATGGGCAAAGTAGAAGAAGTGGTGAGCCGGGATGAGGGAAAATTATGGCACAGGAGATTGGGTCATCTTCACCATGGCACCTTGACGATTTTGCAGCAAATTTCTACTGAACTTCACAAGGGTACTCTTACGCAGTCAACTCAGTGCAAGGGATGTACTATGGGTAAGTTTGTGAAGACCACCTTTCATGAGAAGGAGAACCGTGCTTCAGTGATCCTGGAGAGAATTCACACAAACATGTGTGGACCTTTCTCGGTTGCTTCAACTGCAAAACATAGGTATTATGTTATTTTTGTTGATGAGTATTCTCGTAGATGTTGGATCTTATTCATGCAGAAGAAGAGCGAAAAATTCTCAAAGTTCTGTGAGTTTAAATCATTGGTGGAGAAGGAGTCGGGGAAGCAAGTGAAGGCTCTGCAGAGCGATAATGGTGGTGAATATATCTCGAACAAATTCAAATAATTCTGTAGCAAAGAAGGAATTCGAAGAGAACTCATAGCGCCTCATAACCCACAGCAGAATGGCGTCGCGGAGAGGAAGAACAGAATGATCGTGGGTGTTGCATGAGCTATGTTGCATGACCAGGGCCTACCAATGCACTTGTGGGTGGAAGCATGCAACACTGTGGTTTATGTGCAAAACCGTTTTCTTCATAGAGTACTTGGCATGAGTACACCTAAAGAATATTTTACTGGTAAGAAGCCTGATATTTCTCATTTGAAGATTTTTGGCTCATCTGTTTACATTCATGTGACAAAGGACGCCAGGAAGAAGCTGGAGCTGACTGCAGAATTTGGGATATTTGTGGGGTACACAGAAACACCCCATAATTATCGTGTGTATTTTCCAAACAGTTGAATGATTGTGGTGTGACGAGATATAAAATTCAATGAGGTGAAGGCCATGAAGTTTTCACTTGAGAGGGAGCTACACTTGCATGCTGAGGAGGAGCTACTTGCTCCCAAATATGAGCCTCTAGATGTGGATCAGCCACAGGAAGAGATTCATGGAGTGGAGGAGTCCACTCATGCAGAACCAAACATCAGAACAGTTAGAAGGCATACCACAGAAGCTAAGAGACTGAAGCTTGATGAGGCAGATAATGTAGGAGTCCCTACATTCACCTGACTATTTTACTGGATACATGGCTCTTATGAGAAAGTGCATCGTGATAGAGCCATATTCTTTTGAATAAGCAACGTGGGAGCCCACATGGGTAGATGCCATGGTGGAGGAGTATGACTCCATTGTCAGAAACAATGCTTGGGAGATTGTTCCAAGGTCGGTGGGTAAATCAGTGGTAGGTTTGAGATGGATCTACAAGGTAAAGAAAACTGTTGATGGGAGCATCGAGAAGTATAAGGTAAGATTTGTTGCCCGGGGCTTCTCACAGATCGAGGGGAATTATTATGAAGAAACCTTTGCACCTGTCGCACGGTATTATTCCATAAGGACCATCCTTGCTCTCTCAGCGCAGATGGGTTGGCACATTCATCAGATGGATGTAAAGACTGCGTTCCTTAATGGGATCATTGAGGAAGAGGTGTACATTGAGCAGCCTGAAGGATTTGAGATCTTCAGCAGAGAGTCACATGTGTGCAAACTCAAAAGAGCGTTTTATGGGTTGAAGCAAGCACCACATGCTTGGTACACTCAGATCGACAGCTATTTCACTGGACTTGGTTTCACCAAGAGTGAGGTGGATGCAAGCCTGTACCAAATTGTGGTGGAGGGTAAGCTTTTAATCATTGTTCTTTATGTTGATGATTTAATACTAATGGGTGATGATCAGTTGATACACTCATGCAAGGTAGATCTTGCAAAGGAGTTTGAGATTAAGGATTTGGGCCTCCATTATTTCCCTGGATTGAAAATATGGCAGTGAGAAGCTAAATTGTTTGTGTCTCAAGGCAAGTATGCTCGAGAGATACTTGGTAAGTTTCACATGGAATACTGCAAGTCCATGGATACTTCTCTTCCAAGCAATCAGAGGAAAGAGGATGCTACATCGGCAGAGGTAGTGGATGCCACTGTTTATCGACAGTTGGTGGGTTTGCTCATGTATTTAGTTAATACAAGACTGGACATATGCTATGTGGTGAACCAACTTATTCAAGCGATGGTTAAGCCTACCAAGCTCTTTTGGAAGGCAAGCAAGTGTGTCCTAAGATATCTCAAGGGCACATCTGAGTATGGCTTATGGTACAGACAGACGGATGAGGTGAAGTTGCATGGCTTCACAGATGCAGATTGGGCAGGCAGCCCAATGGACAGAAAGAGCACATCAGGAGGGTTTTTCAGTATCGTACCTACACCAGTTTCTTAGTATAACAGGAAACAAAGATCTGTGGCATTCAGTTCAACGGAAGTAGAATACATGGCAGCAAGTCAAGCTGCATGTAAGGCTATCTGAATGAGGAAGATCCTGATCGGTTTCTTCAGTTCTCATTTATATCCTACAATGATACATTGTGATAATCAGAGTTGCATTAAACTCTCGATTAATCCTATGTTTCATGATATATCTAAGCATATAGATATCCGATATCATCATATCATAGATTGTGTGCAGCGAAAGATCATGTTGCTTCAGTACATTCCTACAAAATATCAGGATGCAGATATTCTAACGAAGGCACTAGCAGGAGAAAATTAGAATACCATAGAGGCAGGATCAGGGTGAAGGATAATCCTTATCTTGTTGAGATTCAACAAGATGATGAGCTTAGTGAAAATTAAGCACCTTCACTAAGTGGGGCCCGTAGGTTATTTTTAGGTGTATGTTTATTTTCTAGACATGGTGAGCATATTCTATAATTTGCAGGATTCTATTTTTGGATGGTTGGTCAAATGTGAAAAATAGATGAAATTCTATTTTTATAATATTGGGCGAAGTCTATTTATAGATCGTCAATCTAAAAATAGATGCATGTCGATTATTATTAGCCCTTAATAATAATCCGACAATAAATATCAACTTATTCTCTTGGAGCACTTTATTTCAATGAACATATTTGGAAAATAAGTGGGCTGAAGGAATTACGCAATTCCTAGGGTGGTTGGTGACTCGTGCATGGACGACTCAGTTAGAACTGAGTGGCAGAGTTGTGACAGATTTGGAAGAGTAGTTATGGGAGTTTTTATTTAGTTTAACTCAATGTTTGTGAAATTCAGATCTAGTTCTAATTTAAGATACACTAGTGAGGGTTTAGTGAATTAATTCACAACTAATAACTCACTTGCAACTGAACAAATACAGTAGTTAACTACTTGCATGTCAGTTCTAGTGGAGACCCAATGGAGAGTTAGGTGAAAGGATGAGATGGACTATCTGTTATGACTATAGTGATGCATTCAATGCATCTAACACACATTGGAGATGCCAATGAGGATTGCGCAGTCAAGGAAATGCCAATTTGAATTCATTCAGGGGTCTTCTTCATTAGGGATTGCGCAATGAAGGTAGGCTGTCAGGAGGCAAAAAATTGGTGCATAAATATGCAAATTTTTGCATGACAGTGTGTGATGATTCTATATTGTATTGAGAGCTTGATGTACTAAGATTTGTAAGAGATTGTTACATGATTCCATTGATATACATAATATATGATAGTTGGGGTTTTTAGCTTTAAGCTTTCCCGTTAAAAAACTATGTTTATGTGCGATTGATTTTATTTATGTGTTTTGCAATTGGCGATTTAATTTCCGCAAAGAATTAAGTGGAAGGATTTTGTATTTAACATAAGATTAAATTGTTAGATCAAGAGAATATGGTAATACTATCAGTATTAATAAATTTCTACAAAGTGGAATATGCGAGGGGGAACCAATATCCACCTGGATCATTCATCCCCCCTTATGAAGCAATGGTACCCATTGCATTGAATTTCTCCATGAGATGAGGAAACTTCTGTTGAACTAGGTCCCTGGTGAGCCACTTGCCTTGGTGAAGGAGTTGGCCTGCTTTGGAAACTCGATATATTTGGATCCTTTGTTTTCGGGTGTTCTTCATATGTGTGTCCATGATCCGATTAGTTGTGGCTTGTTCCATGCAGTCTGGATTTAACTATATTGGTGTGAGTTATTTTGCAATGTCGTATGTGTCCAGTAATGGTGGCCGAAGATGATCCATATTGAACACTTGGTGTCGACCAAGTAATGGGGGAATGTTGAGCTCAAATTCATTGTCTCCCACAGCCTTGATAATGGTTTAAGACCCATATCATATTGGTATGAGCTTCTGAAGAGCTCCAGTTAGGCGTTCTTTCTGCAAATGCAACCATACTTTACCTAGAACTGGTGTGGCACCCAATGTTGATCACGTCGCTGCTTGTACTTGGCATTGGATTTCTCCAAGATGTCATGGACTTGTTGGTGGACGTGCTGGATTTGTTCAATAAATATGGTTGCTTTATCAATATCAAAAATTACATGTGAGGATCTTGGCCTAATGTGCCATTTATGCAACAACTCTTAGATATGCCTCTTGATTTCACCATTCTCCAAAAAAAAACATCAATAGATTGGTCAATTAGGTAGTGACACACCTAGGGTCAAATCAAAGGAGTGCTTCACCTGACAGTATAGAGGAACCTCTATGGGTGAGGAGAAAGTGTCATTGTATTCCTCCATGACTTTGTCCATCTGTTGCTACCACGCAGGGGAGCCTGTTTGGAGGCCGCAACCACAATATTCTTCTTGCCTTGTGGGAAAATCGTAATGAAAACAAATTTCCTGAATTGGGAAATAATCTTACTGCATTTCTTTGTAGTACTCAAAGAGATGGCGAAAGGTGGTACTACCTCTGGTTTCCTATACAACTTATTTCCCAAAGTGATAATAACAGAACGAGGCCTAGAATTATACACAGCATGCCGCTTCCACAAGTATGGTTGACCTAATAATACATCATACACGTCAAGATGAGCAACATCACATAATACCTCATTCGTGAAGGGTTTGATGGTTTCTGGAAGGCGGTACTGCTAGTTGACGCGAAGATCTCTTCCTTGGTGAAGCCACCCGATGGTATATGACTGTGGGTGTGTTGTGGTCGGTAGGCCAAGTTGCTTCACGACCTCTGCTGAAATGAGGTTCTTTTGGTTGCCACTATCAACAAGGAATTGTAGTGGAGAACCTTTCACCCATATCTCGGAATGGAAATGCGCTCCCCCTCCTCCAGATCCTCGGGCTCCTCCCTCTACATATTTGTCATGGAAATGATGGCACTAGATTATGCATCAATGATCTGCTTCCCTTTTTCATTCCCCTTGTCAAGTTCTGACTCATAATCAGAGCGTGCATATGATTCAGATGCCTTCAGTTCGGCCACCAATTACTATTTGGCCCGACACTCGCTTGTGTTATGAGTGGAGTTGTTATGAAATTCACACTACTTCCTCATGTCCTTCTTTGGATTTGTGGTGTTGTTTTGAGTCACTCTATTTTGTCTTTTCCCCCTGTTCTGCGGTTCGGGGGAGCCTTTCCCTGGCTTAAGATTCACAGATCCAAAGTCTCGCTTCTTCTGCGTAAATTTCTACTCGATCTTGGTGGCATATCGATATGTCGTGCCAAGCAAGGTAATATCAAGGAAATCCATTTCCTCTTGAATGTATATGTGCAAACGAATGCAGTACTTGAGCACCAAATGTTTCTCCGAATATCTAATACCAAACTTTGTGCGCAGGTTATGGAACAAATTCGTCAGCTCGTGCACATCTTGATCCCTTTGTTTCCGCAGCATAGTCCAGTGGATGTACTTGTCCTCATATCTCACCATGGGGTAATATTGTTCCTTTATGTTGTCTCATAATTAATTCCAAGTGGCTGTGGCCGAGAACAGAGAGGGTTCCCTCTCGTAATTTTTCTCACAGTAGGTTTCCCACCAATATTTGGCATGGGGGGCGGCTTTGAGGAGTGAAAAAGTAATATTTTCTAAGATGGATAAATCATGGACCGAGAAATGCCCTTCCAGAAAATTAAACCATCTATCTATGGTGTTTTCATCTATCCAACCTTCAAAAATAGGAATGTCAAAGTTGATTTGCACCTTGAAAGGAGTGTCACCTCCAGAGTGGTTGTTGGATGCAGATGCGTCGTCAGTGGGTAGTCGTTGAAGGATCTAGGCAAACTTATCCAATTTCACGTTCCTTTGTTTCTTGAGGGCCTCCTCAAGTAATATTTTGATAGAATCTCCTTCTCTTTCTTCTTTCTTCTCTCCCCCCATGGGCGTCCATCGGGGTTTGCGAGGCTGATCTTGCAAAGGTTCAACCATATCGAGCCCCAACTCCTTATACCTCGACCTCGTTGGGGACATGAAAAGAAGGATCTAGAAAGAGAAAACCGCTTTGATACCACTGATCCGGATATATGCAAGAACATGATCAAATACAAAAATAAACATAAATGCAGAGATGCAGCAGAAATAAAACTTCATTTCATTAATATCAATAACTGAAGTATGCTTACAGAAAAAATGGACATAAACTAGCTAGGACGATGGTAACTTATCTCTGAGAAGAGATGTAGTGGCTATATGCCTCTGAACTATGTTACAATAAGGCTCAAATTCCTATTTATTATATAGAAACAATGGAAAAGCTTAAACATCCAAAACCCTAACCCTAGGAGATGAAACGCAAAACTATGGGCCTCGTTGGGGTCAATGGGTACACCAATTTTTCGGGGTCATAACTTTGGCATATGATCTTTGTTTGACTCGCATGATACCTCATAAGAATGATCTATCCGAGGACTGCAACTACTAACAATAAATGTTGAGTTGAAGACTCACATTTTTCATTAGTGATTTTCCAAAAAAATGTCGTTTAGGTCCTCAAAATGGCTTCAAAAGTTCAAGACTCAAAAAAACTACCAAAATAGTAAATTAGACTACAATTAAGGAAACCAAAAAACTGAAAGAAACAATGGTGGGGGTTCAAGTGGAATAGGTGTGTGGCCACCAATATCAATCTGGATCACACTTGCTCCATCCTCAAGCTCCATTCTAGTAGACATGAAGCAGCCAATGTAACACATCATCCATATAAAAACCAATTACAGCCACACATACACACACATAACCAACTCACCTGCATCCCAAACAACCAATTTGACATCAATCTCAACCATCAACACATCTACTCCACACATCAATGCCAACAATATCCCCCTTTGGCATTGATTTCAACCTCGAATAAAAAAATCATCTGATCAACATCCTCACATTCTCCCCCTTTCACAATAATTACAAAGGGATAAACATTTCAAGGACGAATGTTATATACTCCTCTACATGCAAGGGGATCCATAAACAAAAGAATAAACTCCACTAAAAAACATATGCAAGTGATAAACAATGAAGTGCAAGGCTGAAGAACAACAACAACACTCCCCCTGGAAAATATGCGCAATAAACCGCCCCAGACACAAGCTATTCCCAATCAACAACAAACAAGACAAAAACATACATCTCCTATCAACAACAATAATAATTCTCTCACTCCTATGGCAACATGAGAATAAGAAACAATGACATAATATGACTAACTAGAAACAACAATTATGATCAACTCCATAGCATCAACAACATATATCAAACCAACTTTGAAACAACAATAACAAATACATCTTCTCTACAATGTACTCTCCAACAACAGGAAGCACATATATCTCCAGTATCAATGCAACATCTTTTTAAAGTATACATGGTAGTAGCAAATCTTTGATGACATGTCACAACAATATGACCAACCAAACTCCATTGAATACAAACATCTCCATGGTCTCAATGTAACTGATTTACATAGTTGACAATGCCTCCTTCCCATATGTAAGAGGCTACTCCACATGGACCAATGACTATGAAAAAAATATTACAACAAAGTACATGGCCTCATAGAAGAAAAGAGAGATCAATGCCTTAGAAATTAGCCACTTTGAGGGGGAAACCTCCTTTACATCACATAAATGAACAATTCTTGGAATATGCAAATGAAAAAACCTCCTTTATATATATAGGAGTCCATTGGGTCATAATATAATCCTATTTGGCCTAACAATAATAATTTAAAGGCACAACAATAACAATAGTGGGATTTTATGGGGCACAATAATAATAATATGGGGACTACAGGGGTACAACAATAATAATAAGGGACTACACTAGTAAGATAGGGACCTAACATGCTCCTCTCCTTCAAAGAAGTGTTGTCCTCAACGCTTGAGTAGCTTTGGATGCTTCTACATAAAATTCTCATCCTCCCATGTGGAATCTTCATTGGGTAAGTTCTTCCACTTGATGTGATAATATGAAATTGATCGATTTCGTAGCTGTCGAGTTATTGTTTCTGTGATTGCTTCACATTCCAATATTATTCTTCCTTCCTCATCAAGTTATGGCAATATTTTTTGAACTGGAAGTTTGTCACCTATAACCTTCTTTACGCATGAAACATGGAAAACTAGGTGCACTCGAGAAGAAGCAGGAAGCTCCAATTTGTATGCCATATTACCAACCTTTTGCAACACCTTGTAAGAACCATAGTAATTTGGCAATAATTTATTATCCTTTGTAGCTTGCTTGAGGGACATTTTTTTGTATGGTTGTAGCTGTAAAAATACCCAGTCTCCTACATCAAAACTTCTCTCTCTGCAATGTTGATCTGTCTATTGTTTCATTCGATTTTCTGCCAAATTTAGGTTATCCTTTAAGAGTTGGAGAACTTATTGTTGATGCTCGATGTGATCTTACACTGCTTGAACCTTAGAATTTTCTCTTAGAGATGATGTGATAGACTGTGGATGATATACATAAAGTGCCATAAATGGGGTCATTTTTGTTGCAATATGGAAGGAAGTGTTATACCACCATTCAGCCAGAGCTAACCATTTGATCCATTTTGTTTGTTTATCAAACACAAAGCAATGAAGATATCCTTCCAAACATTTGTTAACTATCTCAGCTTTCCCATCGGATTGAGGGATGATAAGATGAGATATGAGCTAGTTGAGAAACTAGAAAATAACTCCGTCCAAAAATTTCCAGTGCTAATGGGATCTCTGTTGCTTACAATAATCTTTGGGTTTCCTTGTAGCTTTTGAATTGTTTCTATAAATGAAGTAGCAACTGTACTTTCTTTAAATGGATCAGATAATTCACACTTGGTAAGTCTATCAACTACCACCATGATGACACTCTTTCCTTCGGACTTAGGTAAACTTGTGATAAAATCCATTAAAACCTTCTCCCAACGTTGACTTGGAATGGATAAAGGTTGTAGCAGACCCGAGGTCTTAATTGTGTCAACTCTATTTTGTTGGCAAAGCAAACATTCCGCCACAAAATTTTGAATATCAATTTTAAGACCATGCCAAAAAAATTATTTCTTCACCCTATGGTAAGTTTTTAAAAATCCCGAGTGTCGTCTTACAGGAGAGGTGTGCAATTTCAAATTAATATTTTGTTTCAGTTGGGAATTCTTACAAAGATATAAGCAATCTTTGTACCATAAGGATTCATTTTTGCAAAAAAATGTATCATATGTACCAGGATCTTGCTGCAACTTTTGAATGAGTGTCCACACTTCTTCGTCATTCATCCATTCCTTCTCTTGCTTCGGTTATCCAATCTGGTTGGATAATAGAAATGGCACAAAGCAATGCTTCCACCTCCTCATCCTTTCTTGAGAGTGCATCTACAACAACATTTAGCTTCACTTTTTTGTAGATGATTTCAAATTCATAACCCAACATCTTTGTGACCCATTTTTTTTTCTCTTCTTAAGATAATCCTTGTTCCAAAAAATATTTAAGATTATCATGATCCATTTTTACTTTGACCGAGAAACCCTTGCAACTACTTTATGGTTGTCGGGACTTTCCATTCCTTAACGGATTTAATTTTGTCAGGTTCTACCTTAACACCCTCCTGAGATACAATATGACCTAGCTATTCCACCTCTTGTACTCCAAAGAAACACTTGGAGGCTTTTTGCATATAATTGTTTCTCCTCCAATAGTTTGAGCACATTGTCAACATGTTGAACATGATCCTTCCAAGACCCGATGTGGATTAGTATATCATCAAAAAATACTAACACAAATTTTCTAAGGGTTTGAAAATGGAATTCATCGACCCTTAAAATGTAGAAGGTGCATTGGTAAGGCCAAAAGGCATGACCAAAAATTGATAATGACCCTCATGAGTTTGAAATGACCAGAGATCCAACTTGGTAAAATAAATTGCTCCATGTAATTCATCCAATAATTCATCAATCACATAAATGAGAAATTTATCTTTAATAGTGAGCTTATTGAGCTCCCTATAATTCGTACACATGCACCATGATCGATCCTTCTTGTGTACCAATACTATTGGAGCAGAGAAACAACTTTGACTAGGTTGAATTATACCTTCCTCTCACATTCCTGCAATCATATGTTCAATTTCGTTGTTTTGGACATAAGGATATCTGTAAGGCTTGATGTTTGGAGGAACACTTCTTGGAATCAAATGAATAGCATGATCATGATCACAAATAGGTGGGAGCCCTTTGGGAGTTTCAAACACCTTGGAATGATTATCTAATATTTTTTGGAGATCTGGAGAAATAGATGATTTTGATGTTGGAACTTCAAGTGAGCATAATTGTGAAATTACGCCTCATTGTTCTTTCTTCCGAAGCTTTCTCATGACATTGGAGATTATTATCTTTCTCAGCTTCCTCGCGATGCCTCGTAATTCAACTTCCTTTCCTTCCAAAAAAAAATTCAATAAAAGTTCTTGAAAATTAAAAGCTAACGCCCCCAAAGATTGTAACCATTGTACTCCTAGTACAACATCAGCACCTCTTATTGCAATGGAAAGCATTGGACTATTCAATACATATTCCCCCATGGTTAGCTTGACATTATGGAATTTTCTAGAGAAATTTATAGTTTTTCCATTTGCAACCATCACTTGACACTCTGGTGTTGGATATAGGAAGAAATTCAATTCCTTGGCTACCTTACAATGAATAAGATTATAGGTAATACCCGAATCAACACTACAAGAAAAAAACTGTTAAATTTGGACAACTAGGTCCAAACTCCATCTTGTGATGCTCAAATGAAGATTCCAATATTTGTATTGGATTCCTCTTTCGGAGAGGTGTAAAATCGATATAAAATTGATTTTAATCTAATGAGCAGAACATTTATTTTGAATTTATTATTTATAATAAATTTAAGTGCAGGTCGGCCTTAAGGTTTTACACCCCCAATAGATGTGTCACACACCTCAATGATGGATATAAATACAGTCAACGTTGGAAATCATTTCACTCGCTAAACATCACACATCTTCTCCTCTGATTATATACGACCATCTGAGAAGCAGTTTCATCTCCCACGTGAGAAGAAGGACGAAATCTATTGTAGCAAAAGGACGAAATTTTCTACAGTTAGGGTTTCTGGCCAAGTTTGACCAGCGTTGAATTTGGTCAACTCATGGTCCGAATTGGCTGAAATTTTGTGTAGATTTCGATTTTTGAAGGCCGTACTCATTGGCACAAAAATCAAGGTCAAAAGGTTGACCGAAGTTGGAGATGAATTGACTTTATTATTGCTGCCTTGCGTTGACTTTGAGTTGACTGGGTGACTGATTTAAGGACTGTTGTGACACATTCTGGGTTGGCTGACCAATAATACTTTGCTGGTTGAAGCATCCTGTTGATCGCCGTAATGCACCGACACATTCTCCTGTTTCTGGTTTGTCTTCTATAGATCCACTGGTATGTTCTATCAGCATTTTTACTTAATTGTTTATGTGATTGTTGTTATAAAAGTAGTTGCATCAAGCATAGAACATCTACATAAATTTACATGGTATCAGAGCTGAGGTGAAGACAAGCCCTAACTTATAGCAATCACCAAAAGAGAAAAATGCGTTCCACAAGTTATAGCTTCAAAGAGGATGACAAGCTGACTGGAAGGGATGACTTCAATGCTTGGAAGATGATGTTAGATTTCAAATTAGAAGACCATGATCTCATGGACTATGTATTGGGTAAGATACAAGAACCTCCATCCACTGCTACAGCTGCTGCTAAAACCAAGTATAAGAAGGGGGAGATCAAAGCAAAGCTAATGATCAGGGAATCCATACATAAAATTCTGGTTGCCTACATATCTGAGCTAGGCACATCTAGTTAGGTCTCTGTAATTTGCAAATTTGGAAATACAAACTGTAGAGGCAACATATGAACCACTTTGGGATTCTAGGATCTAGCCCTCCTGAATCCAGAGAGGGATCTCTCTATGAGTGTGTTAAAAGATGTGATCTTTAAGGCTTGAAATGTGATTTTAGGCTAGTTATGAAGAGTATGGGTTTTTGTTTTTGTTTGTTTTTGGTTGGGCAAGGACATGGAAGGTGAAGGAAGTTCAAATAAAGGGTGACGGTGTATGCAAGTGAAGGGATGATTCAGCTGATAAGATAGGCAACAAGCAGATTTAACCCATTGGGCTATGGATTCATAAGAGGATTTAATTGGACAGTGAGGTACAAGGTAATCCATGGGGCAAGTCACCTATGTCAAAGGATCTCTTAAGTTGAATTATGGAATGAAACATATAGAAAAATGGAGAACAAGCAAGTGAAGAATAGAGAGCATCCTGAGATCAAGTAAGTGCTTTGAAACTATCTTGCTTTGGCATACACTTAAAGAAAAACGTGAAAGTAATCCTAGATCAGGTAAGTGCTTTGAAACTAGCCTGCATTGAAGTACTTTTAGTTAGAAAACATTAAAAATCAGTTAGAATAGCTTAAGATCAAGTAAGGAATTTTAACCTATCTTGCTTTCAGCATATTCTATAAGAAAACACAGATGATAATCAAAAAGAGCAATCTAAGATCAGGCAAGTGCTTCGAAACCAACCTACGTCAATGTACTCTTAAGGAAAGCTTTCAAAGGAATAAAACATATAGATAGAGCTTATCAACAAGAGTAGGGTACTGTCAAGAGTAAATCCTAGCTCTATATTTACTTTTCTTTATCAGAGAAAGTGGACATAATGGAAATATAAAGAGAAAACAAAATTGACAATGAGAAAAACATCACCATCGACATAAATCAGGATCCCATAAATCAGCAGCTTGTATTTGAAGTTCAAACCAGTTACAATCAGCAAGCCTGGTGGGTCTCTACAGCATCAAACTTATCATTTCAACTTATGTATATTCAATTGCAAACAGGACTTCAGTAGCTTCAGAAAACTATTACATGCAATCAGATATCCAGAGACCAACCGTTACAATGTGGTCCTTGTTGATCATATTAGCCCCCCATTAAAAAAATTTGACAAGAAATCCTGCTTAAATCCTTTAAATCCTCTTTCTTTGGTCTTAAGAATTCTTTTGCTGCCTATCGTTACCACACTCCCCCCCCAAAGTACGTTTTAAAAGTCCATAAACCCGCATTTGAAAATATATATAAGGCCTAGCCCTTTCAGTCCTAGCCCCCCTCTATCTTACCATCCACATGACCTGGGCGCTAGACCGAGCGCTAGCCCAGAGAGCGCTTATCGCAGGCGGATATCGGGTGCAATATTATCCGTCGATCTGTACAGATCAGACGATCTGCACAGAACAGCGCCCCGGCCATGGCCCACTCCGTTCACCGCTCCGATCGCATGTCCATCGTCCGATCATCCTGCAAAATCAACGGTCCGCAGCTTGTCCGCCCTTGTGGCCCCCGCGCCCAAAAACGCTGTCCAAAACCTAGTGGTATCTATCGCACCGCCTTTTGGCTGTGGGCGGTATTTTTGATTTCGGAGCGATTCCATACATCGCTCGACACGTGTCTCTGTGTATGGCTAAAAAACCACCCTTCATCGCGGGTTATTGTTCGGTAGAAGATGCGGCGCGATATGCACGTGAACCACCCGATCTAGAGCGGCCCATCCGACGGTTGTCTCTTCACGAAACTGCACGGGTGTTAATCCAAGTATACAGTGCCCCTGGCCCACTGTCCATCGCCTCCTATGCATTCACAGCTGTCGATCTCCCCTTGAGATTGGACGGTTCAGATTTGATCGCCCCCGTCTTTGACCGGTCCCACCATCATCTCTCCACGTCATCTTTTTCCTATTGTCTTGGTATCGCGCCACATGTCCTCCAGTTTTTATCCACAAGATCTCCGCCACCTCGGGTCTATATTTGGTCCATTTCTTCATTTTTCCGTATTTTCACGTTCATTCCTCATTGTGTCCGCCATACTGCATCACCATTTCGAAGTGCCTTCCACTGCATTTTTCGTCATCCTTCCATAGTCCTACCACCAGTTCGACAACCATCAATGCATTCACCCTCCCTGTGCATAGTATTCTTAACACGTTTTTGGGTTTTGTAAGGATATCGAGGCAGAAAATCGCCATGATTTACAGCCTCCATTACAGTAGCGGAAAACACCGTAAAGGACCATTTCTCAGAGGCTAGAATTATGGAGAGGGGCCTGTGTAGCTATTACGATGTGACTTCCATTAAAGAAGCAGGGTTAAACTCTTTCAAACCCTCTGAAGTCATTCGAAGCTCCGATTTTGCAATCAGAGACATTAATGTTGCGGCAAAGAGTATCAGTGGGAGATCAAAGAATTCAATAACTGCAATAGAATATTTTGAGCTCGAATTAAATATTTAAATGGCAAAGGTACCAGATCAAAGATATCATGGATCACACAGAAGGTACCATGCGCATACAACATTGCCCTCAAGTTTTCATTTCAGCAAAATTTTCTTTCAGGAAAGGACATAATGTTTATGTGATTTTACTTCTATGTTGTGTTCCTGAAGAGATTTTCACATGGCGCATTTATTCTAGAAAGCAAGCCACAGAGTACATACAGCACTACAGAGTCATTAAGCAGTATGGGCGTGCACGTTTCTTCCATCTTGTTTTAATGTGACAAATTAAATTTTCATCACCTACTCCCTTTTGGAGCTTTCTTTTTCTCCTATAAAGCTCCGGAAGAACAGATGATTTAGGGTTCCATATTTTATCATAAAATTATGCAGTGAAAGGATTTTTGTATACATTTTGTTGAACTCTAGTATGAAGGCTCAGAGCCCATAGGGTCTCAGTGAGGAGGAGTTCCATCTGTTAAAGAGGATTCTGGTCTTTGGTATTTCACAGTTTGTAACTTTCTCTTATATGTGTTAGTTTAATAGATCATTTCATTTCATCCATTTTTCCTGTATCATGTTTTGGAATGCGAGTGGCTCACTGATTTTTGGTATGGATTTATCCTAGTTGATACCCATGCTTGGATTAGTCAAGCGCTTTAAATATGGCTCATGCATGATATTCTGTTCCACTATTCATCTAAACCGTATTTCTGCTATATTAGTTTCTTTGAGAGGGTGTTTTTAAAACGCTATTGTCATGTATGGATTCTTAGATTGGTAAGCCCATGCATGGTGATATTGTGTATCTGGATATCAGCTCAATGATAACTAATATATTCTCAATATTTCATTCACTACATACACCTTCTGATAATTTATTTCTGTGAGATATTTCTGAATTGGCCCTCTTTACAGTAAGTTGTCTCTGAATTGTCTGTTGCTTTTATGTTGGATTTTTGCATGTTGCCTCTACAGTATTCCTTCCTCTGTGTCAATTTCTGAAGGTCCTGGTCCCATTCAGATTAATATTCCTTGTTTTACAAGAGATAGCATGAGATCTTTTTATTGATAACTCCCTCTGTTATACCATATGCTCTTTGCTATATAAGATGTCCTCGGCACTGGTCTATCACAACTCTAGGCTGTCTCTAGGAGCGACAACATCTTTTTGGCGCCGTTGCCAGGGAACGAAGTTGAGAAAATTTAAATCCCTAGGCCTCGACAAAATCTAATTCTCTTCAAGTAGGTGAGCATGGAGAGTTGAGAGTTGTAGATCCCTCACCTTGGCGACTCCACATTCGTTATTTGATAAATCTATTTTCATTCCTGGCTCCTCGAAAGCCACACCTGAGGTCAGATACGTCTCAGCCAAAGACACTTTCAGTGTCTGACCTTGAAAATATTATACATAGAAGAAATTGGAGGGAGAGAAAATCAGTCCACTCTAAAATCCCTGAATTGTCTATAGAAGACTTTCCATCCTCTTCTTCTCAAGAAGCTCAAGTTCCAGATCCCAACTCCACTGCGGGAGATACTGATTATTGCTGTTCAGATAGTCCACCCCGAGGAGGTGTAAGGAATAAAGATAATTTTCACCCTACTCCTGAGGTTGAAGATTTTAAAGAAGTCACTGAAGTATCCACTGTTAACAGACCATTATTCCCCTCAACACCTCAGGTTGTTGTTCATTATATTCCTATTGCTATTCATACCCCACTTCCACCTCCTCCTCCTCCTCTTACTCATCAAGCTATTGCACTACCTCCACCCCCTCCAATGGCCAATGTTCCAGGATTCTTGCTAAATAAATATGCCCCTCTGGCATTACCCCAAGTGTTAAATGATATGCCCCAAGATTATTTGAAGATTTTACCCCGATTCAATGGGGAAAACGAGATTGATGCTCAAAAACATCTTGAGGTCTTCTGTACTTTTGCAGAGAATTTTAATGTGGAACATTTAGATGTGGTTTTAAGGCTTTTTGTCCAATCTCTGGATGGTGAAGCTTGAAAATGGTTTAAGACATTGGCAGGTCGTTCTATTACCACTTGGGAAATAATGGAAGATAATTTTCTCAGAAAATGGGGAGAGAAAAAAGACCATGGACATTGTCTTACTGAGTTCAATACACTCAAGAAAAGACATAATGAAGGGGTGTCAGAATTTATAAAGAGATTTAATAAATTGTATTTGAGCCTTCCTGTTGATATGAAACCTCATCAAACTGCTGCCAAGGTTGTTTTTGTAGCAGATTTTGATTCAGAATTTGGTTTCTCTCTGAGAGAAAGAAAGCCTACTACTCTGGATGATGCTCAGAAAGATGCACTAGAAATTGAGGCAAATTTCGCCTCCACTGGTAAATCAAAGGGAAAATCTGAACAAGATACTAGAAGAAGGGGCAAAGAGGAGGTATCTACCTCTAACCAAGACAGAGACTCAGCTAATGACAAGATTGAAGAAATGAACAAAGTGATTAAGAACCTCTCTAGTAAGATGGTCAAGCTTGAATTGGAAGCCAAGAATTCAGCCTCTAATAATTTCCAGAATGCTCAAAATAGAGGTTACAATCCTCAGTACAGGAAACCACCCCTGCAAATATTGCCAAGGTAAGCAAAAGAGCAACAAGATCAAGTACCACACCCATTGTACTTGGAAGGTCCAGTAGATGATTCTACTGAAGACACTGCCTATGGACTAGAGGATGCAAATCTTTCTTTTTCAAATAGTGATGGAGAAGAATGCCCTTTGCAAGAAAAAGATGGAACTGAGAGCTCATTACAAGAAGAAGAAAAAAACAGAGACACAAAAGACGCAGAAATTGATCATTATTGTAAACAGCTTGTTGATTTCATGCAAGCACAATTCAATAGAAGATATGATCTCAGATCTTCTAGGAAGAGGACCCGTACTCAAGATCAGGAAGAGGAGCTACCCCAGAAAGAAGCACCTGCTCAGAAGGAGTCTACAATGCAGAAAGTCACAGATAAAGGTAAGGGCCCTCTAAACAAACCTTTGAAGTCTAATGATCAAATTCCTTCCTCTTCAAAAGTGGTCATTCCTCCTAATACTAAGTCTGTGTCAAAATAATTTAAACCCTCAGCTGAAAATAAAGATTCAAAAGAAGTTGTAATAGAAAAATCTTCTCCTGTTTTCAACCTGCAAAAGGAACTTGAGAAAGTCAAAATCCCAATCCCCTTGACTGAACTATTAAAGCAACCTGCATATCAATCTCAAGTCACCTCTTTCATGCTCCCTCCAGAAGCTGCACTCACTCCAGATAGTCTCAACCTTCAAGAAGAAATACCCATGGTTGTCTTTGGTCCACATGTAGAGGAATTAGATGCTTCTACTCCTCCCTTCTATGTGTCTCTAGTGATTCATGACCTGCTATTACATAACTGTATGTTAGATTCTGGAGCTTCCCATAATCTAATACCTCTTTCAGTCATGGAACAACTAGGATTAAAAATCACCCGCCCATACAAGGACCTCTATTCATTTGATTCCAAAAGAGTTAAATGCCTAGGGATGATCAAGGATTTGGTGGTCAATTTGGCTCAAATCCCAGCAAAAAGCGTCGTAATGGACATCGTGGTGGCAGACATCCTAGCTCGCTTTGGCATGTTACTGTCAAGGTCCTGGGGAACAAAAATTGGTGGATCAATTAAGTTGGATTTAACATATGCCTCAATCCCAGTTTTTGGTGGCCAAGAGAGGAGGTTGTACAAGGAGACTAGATTTGTCAAGATGGTCACTAAGGCTGACAACTCTCTAAATTCACCAGTCTACAGTAAAGAAGGAGATTTATCATGCTTGATGTTGGAAGAAGATCAAGATTATGCTCATGAACCATCCTTCTGTCAGATCAAAACTGACTAGCCCTCAGAGAGCCATGAAGCAGGAATCTGGACACTTCATTTTGATGGAGCAAATTCAAAAGAAGGTAATGGAGCTGGAATATTATTGATTTCTCCTACAGGGAAATGGGTCCCATTATCCTTCAAGCTAGAATATGAAGCTACTAATAATGTGGTTGAATATGAAGCACTTCTATTAGGATTGCAGACAGCCAGGAACATGAATATACAAAGTTTAAAAGTTCTGGGAGATTCATAACTGGTGGTTAAACAAATCAGGAATCAATGTCAGACTAAACATCCTCGACTAAGGGCTTATAGGAATGAAGTTTGGGACATGGTAGAGAATTTCTTCTTGGCATTCAATATCCAGTTCATGCCCCGAGAACAGAATAGGATGGTTGATTCCCTTGCTGTGGCTACTAGCACATTTTGTCCACCTCAGAACCCTCTTTTGAGATATGAAGTTGAGGTGCGTTATCGACCATCAATCCCAGATAACATCAAGAAATGGCAGGTATTTGAGGATGAAGAACAGATGAAGAGATTCGTGGAAACAATAGGAGAATTCTCCAATATGGAGATTGATGCTGGTGAAGAAGAAGGAGAGCCTAAAGACACTTCAGAAAGAAACTAGGAGGAGAAAATGGCAGGTAATAAAGTGTTGCAATTGAAGGGAAACATTATACCTAGAGGGCTGGTGCCTCTAGAAAGATTATTTGATAAAAATGATGTCCCACTACAGCCAGGCAAAGTGGTAGAAGAAAATTAGATGGAAGACCTGAATCTTGGTATTGAGGCTGACCCCAAGATCATAAAATTGTCCAAAAAGATCCCAGAAGAATATAAAAATATATATCAGAAATTATTTCAGTCTTACAAAGATGTGTTTGCATGGTCCTATCAGGACTTGAAAAATTTTGATATCAGTATTATGCAGCACAAAATCCCACTGAAGGGAGATGCGAAGCCTCATAAGCAGAAGCTCAGACAAATAAATCCCCCGCTGCTTCCTTCTATTGAGAAGGAAATTAAGAAGCTGTTAAAGGCCAAAATAATTGTGCCATTGAGGTACTCTGAATGGGTGGAAAACTTGGTTCCTATCCGAAAGAAAAATGGAGAAATAAGGTTGTGTGTGTATTTTAGAAATTTAAACAGAGCATCCTTAAAGGATAATTATCCATTGCCTAAAATGGATCACATCCTGCAGAAGGTGGTTGGGGCTTCTAGGATGTCAATGATGGATGGATTTTCTGGTTATAACCAGGTGGCTGTATTTCCAGAAGATCAAAGGAAGACTGCTTTCACCACACCATGGGGTACATTTATGTATGCCGGGATGCCTTTTGGATTGATTAATGTAGGGGCCACTTTTCAGAGGGCGATGGACATTGCTTTTGTTGGGGAGCAAGATAAATTTTTGGTAGTCTACCTTGATGATATCACTATATTTTCAAAGAATGATACTGAGCATATTGAACATCTGCGTAGAACCTTTGAGAAATGCAGGAGGTATGGTCTCTCTCTAAACCCTCAGAAGTCTTTATTTGCATTAGAAGAGGGTAAACTTTTGGGACACATTGTGACTAAATATGGGGTGAAAATAGATCCTAAGAGGGTAGAGGTTATAAATGGTATTGCTCTCCCTAGGAATAAGAAGGAAGTAAATGTGTTCCTAGGGCGTATCAACTTCCTGAGAAGGTTTATTCCTAACTATGCTGAAATAGTTAGACATATAACTGACATGCTGAAGAAAGATAATGAAGTAAAATGGTCCCAAGAATCACGAGAGGCATTTACCAGGATAAAAAATGCTTTTGCAGAAGCCCCTGTGCTAGCTCGACCAGATTATGCTAAACCTTTCATGATCTTTTCTTTTGCATCACCTCATACAATAGCAGGAGTTTTATTGCAGAAAAATGAGGAAGGGCACGAGCAGCCCATAGCTTTCTTCAGTCAGGTGCTCCGTGATGCAGAATTAAAGTACAACATATTAGAAAAACAAGCATATGCCCTAGTAAAATCCCTCAAAGCATTCCACATGTATATCTTACAGTCCCATATTACTGCATTTGTGCCTACAGCTGCTGTAAAAGATATTCTTATTCAGGGGAATAGTGAAGGAAAAAGGGGGAAGTGTACTGCCAAGATACAGGAGTATGAATTAGACATCCGCCCTACTAAGCTTATCAAAGGACAGGGGCTTGCCAAAATCCTATCTGAATCAAAATATCAAGCTTTGGGTATAAACATGTCCATTATATCAGGAGAGGAATCTGAAGAGAAAGAAGAGCAACAGGGAATTGGGGTAGCTACTCCGAAAACACATATAAAGTACCTCACCAGTCCATGGTACAAAGATATAGTAGAATATCTCCTCACACTCAGCCGCCCTCCAAGTTGTGATCAAGTTAAATACATAACGCTGAGATTAAAATCAAAAAAGTACATAGTCACCAATGGCCGATTATATTGACCTGATCCCTCAGGCATCCTACTCCTGTGTCTCATAGAGAATGAGGTAGAGAGTATAATAGTTGAATTTCATGAAGGTATCTGTGGGGGTCACTACAACTGGAGGGCCACTGCTCACAAAATCCTGAAGGCTGGTTTTTATTGGCCCAATATTTTTGGAGAAGTGTCAGAAATTTGCTGAAAGACAAAAGTTGGCACCTCTGCCCATGATTCCCATGCACGTGGATGAACCATTTCGACAATGGGGAATTGATTTTATAGGTGAGATACATCCTCCATCGAGTGGTCAAAATAAGTGGATTTTAACAGCCACCGATTATTTCACAAAATGGGTGGAAGCCATACCTGCAAGGAACACCACGGATACTGTGATAATAAAGTTCATGGAAGAAAACATCATATCCAGGTTTGGCTGCCCTGCCAAAATAGTGACTGATAATGCCCAGGCCTTCAAGTCTGCAAAGTTTGTGAGTTTCTGTCAACAATATAACATCACTCTAAGCCACTCTACAGCCTATTATCCTCAAGGAAATGGTTTGGCAGAATATTCCAATAAAACCCTGGTGAGGGCACTGAAGAAGGCTATAAATGAAAATCAGAAAAATTGGGATTCCCAGTTGAAATTTGCTCTGTGGGCCAATAGAATTACTAGCAAGAGAGCAACTGGGAAATCCCCATATGAATTAGTGTATGGGAGGGCAGCACTATTCCCTATATAATTAGCCCTACCAGTAGCCCGATTCATGCAAGAAATTCAAGAGGAGCCTGATCATATGACCAGGAGAATAAACCAGCTGGTGGAATTGGAAGAAACACGCAATCAGGTAAATCAAAGGCTGATAGAATATCAGGAGAAGATGAAATACCTTTTTGATCAACATGCTAAAGACAGGAATCTGCAGGTGGGTGATTTAGTGCTCAGGTGGGATATCCGGAGGGCTGAAAAAGGAAAACATGGTAAATTCGATCCGCTTTGGTTCGACCCTTTCAAGATTGTGGAGCAGGGAGGTAACAATACTTTCAAGTTGGAAAATTTACAGGGTGACTTGCTTGATGTCCCTGTAAATGGTTAGTTTCTCAAACCCTACTTCCAGTTCTAATTCAGGCAGAGATAGCCTGATGTATTATACTATATATTAGTTTGTTTTCACTCTTGTTTAAAATAATATGGGTGTCATGATGAATTATGGAAAGGAAAGGTAGAAGTGCTGAAGAGCAGAGTCTACATAAAAGATGATCAGGTGGTCTGAGAAGTTCTCGACAGGTCCAGGGATGAACGTGTTGTCCCCAGGTGGAGCCAATGTTGATCATATCAGCCCCCCATTAAAAAAATTTGACAAGAAATCTTGCGTAAATTCTATAAATCCCCTTTCTTTGGTCTTAAGAATTCTTTTGCTGCCTATCGTTACCACACTTCCCCCCAAAGTACGTTTTAAAAGGCCATAAACCCGCATTTGAAAATATATATAAGTCCTAGCCCTTTCAGTCCTAGCCCCTCTCTATCTTACCATCCACATGACCTGGGCGCTAGCCCAGAGAGTGCTTATCGTAGGCGGATATCAGGTGCAATATTATCCGTCAATCTGTACAGATCGGACGATCTTCACAGAACAACACCCCGCCCGTGGCCCACTCCGTTCACTGCTCCGATCGCCTATCCACCGTCCGATCATCCTACAAAATCAACGGTCTGCAGCTTATCTTCCCTTGTGGTCCCCGCGCCCAAAAACACTGTCCAAAACCCGGTGGTATCTATCACACCGCCTTTCGATGGTGGGAAGTATTTTTGATTTCGGAGCGACTCCATACATCTCTCGACACGTGTCTCCGTGTACGGCTAAAAAACCACCCTTCATCGCACGTTATTGTTCAGTAGAAGATGCGGCGCGATATGCATGTGAGCTGCCCGATCTAGAGCGGCCCATCCGATGGTTGTCTCTTCACGAAGTTGCACGGGTGTTAATCCAAGTATACAGTGCCCTTGGCCCACTGTCCATCACCTCCGATGCATTCACAGCCGTCGATCTCCCCCCGAGATCGGATGGTTCATATTTGATCGCCCCCACCTTTGACCGGTCCCACCTTCAACTCTCCACGTGATCTATTTCCTGTTGTCTTGGTATCGCACCACATGTCCTCCAGTTTTTCTCCACGATCTCTCCACCACCTCGGGTCTATAGTTGGTCCATTTCTTCGTTTTTCCATATTTTCACGTTCATTCCTCACTGTTTTCGCCATACTGCATCACCATTCCGTAGCGCCTTCCACTGCATTTTTCATCATCCTTCCACAGCCCTACCACCAGTTCAACGGCCATCAATTCATTCACCCTCCCCGTGCATAGTTTTCTTAACACGTTTTTGGGTTTTGCAGGGATATCGAGGCAGAAAATCGCCATGATTTACAGCCTCCATTACAGTGGCGGAAAACACCGTAAAGGACCATTTCTCAGAGGCTAGAATTATGGAGAGGAGTCTGTGTAGCTATTATGATGTGACTTCCATTAAATAAGCAGGGTTAAACTCTGTCAAACCCTCCGGAGTCATTCGAAGCGCCGATTTTTCAATCAGAGACATTAATGTTGCGGCAAAGAGTATCAGTGGGAGATCAAAGAATTCAATAACTGCAATTGAATATTTTGAGCTCGGATTCAATATTTAAATGGAAAAGGTACCAGATCAAAGATATCATGGATCACATAGAAGGTACCATGTGCAGACAACATTGCCCTCAAGGTTTCATTTCAGCAGAATTTTCTTTCAGGAAAGGACAGAATGTTTATGTGATTTTACTTCTATGTCTTGTTTCTGAAGAGATTTTCACCCGGCACATTTATTCTAGAAAAAAAGCTACAGAGTACATATAGCACTACAAATTCATCAAGCGGTATGGGCGTGCACGTTTCCGCCATCTTGTTTTAATGTGACAAATTAAATGTTCATCACCTACTCCCTTTTGGAGCTTTCTTTTTCTCCTATAAAGCTCCCGAAGAACAGATGATTTAGGGTTCCAGATTTTATCAGAAAATTATGCAGTGAAAGGATTTTTGTATACATTTTGTTGAACTCTAGTATGAAGGCTCAGAGCCCATAGGGTCTCAGTGAGGAGGAGTTCCATCTGTTAAAGAGGATTCTGGTCTTTGGTATTTCACAATTTGTAACTTTCTTTTATATGTGTTATTTTAATAGATCATTTCATTTCATCCATTTTCCCTGTATCATGTTTTGGAATGCGAGTGGCTCACTGATTTTTGGTATGGATTTATCCTAGTTGATACCCATGCTTGGATTAGTCAAGCGCTTTAAATATGGCTCATGCATGATATTTTGTTCCACTATTCATCTAAACCGTATTTCTGCTATATTAGTTTCTTTGAGAGGGTGTTTTTAAAACGCTATTGTCATGTATGGATTCTTAGATTGGTAAGACCATGCATGGTGATATTGTGTATCTGGATATCAGCTCAATGATAACTAATATCTTCTCAATATTTCATTCACTACATACACCTTCTGATAATTTATTTTTGTGAGATATTTCTGAATTGGCCCTCTTTACAGTAAGTTGTCTCTGAATTGTCTGTTGCTTTTATGTTGAAGTTTTGCATGTTGCCTCTGCAGTATTCCTTCCTCTGTGTCATTTTCTGAAGGTCTTGGTCCCATTCAGATTAATATTCCTTGTTTTACAAGAGATAGCATGAGAGATTTTTATTGATAACTCCCTCTGTTATACCATATGCTCTTTTCTATATAAGATGTCCTAGGCACTGGTCTATCACAACTCTAGGCTGTCTCTAGGAGCTACAACAGTCCTCAAGGAAAATTTATAAGAAAATCTGGAAGTGGGAGAGTTTCTATGGGTCAAGTATCATTAATTTCACAATTAATGCAATTCCTGGCCTTTGAGAACCAAGCAAGACATAAGGCAAGAATGCACTGAACCTATAACTCTGCTTCATAACTCTGTTTCTGCTTTTCGAGGCCTAATGGTCGAAAAGATTGGCTTCTGGGCTATTTTTTATCTTTTAAAATAACTTTGCTGACAATTAGAAATAAGATCTTTTGATTTGTATTAATTGTTCAGCCGTATTTAGGCGCATGTCTTCTGTTCTGGTAATAACTAGGCCTCCTTTGATTTCAGTGAGGCCGCAGGTGTCTTTTGGTAGCTAGAGAGGTTGGCCTTTGGTGCTGAAGAGGGTTCAATTGGCCTCTTTTGTGGTGGTGGAGGCTTTCTCGGATTGACAGATTTCTCTGTCTTTTCCTAAAAACACCTTTAATTCACTTTTAGGTCTGTGTTTAGGCTGGATTATGCCTCGGTCTTCTTTATGGTCTTTGTGTTGTCTCTTCGAGCTTTAAACGTTGGATTATAATCATTAATCTTCAATAAAGGCTCTTAATCCTTTAATTTCCTTAACTGATACTGTATGCTGCTTCAACGATGATCCTTCTGCGCTCTGGGTCACAGTGACTATGACTGTGGAAATAGAACGAATTCATCGCTCTGTAAACCTATGAAACACAATAAACTTGTTAAGAAAATCCATGTGGGAGTGGTGGTGGACGCTATGGAGGATCGTGGGAATGGTAGCACAGCAATGGAATCAGTGGCTGTAGTGGAGACAATGGTGAAAAATGTTGTGTAATGGTGGAAAACGGATCTGATCAAGGTCTGTTGGAGGGATGGTTGTGGACCGTCCGATCAGATCTAGTGGTGGTGATCGACGGAGGTGACTAACTGATGGAATGGCTTTAGAGGTTAGGTGGAATGAAATAAACTTTTAATGTAAAACATAAAAGTTTTAATGTGAGCGAATTACAAAGGAAAACGATGAGAATCGCATGAAATCGTGGCTTCGAATGGTGGGACCGGCATGGGGGGAGGATGATTGAACACAGACCGTTAGATCTCAGGAGGAGATCAATGGCTGAGATGACCCGATGAAATTTTGTGGTAGTGCGATGAAAGAACTATGAATGAAATACGAGATGCAGTATGAACCATTGATCGGGATCAGATCAACGGTCAGGATTGGATGAAGGACCTTCGGAGGCAGAAAAGGGGGAAGTGGTTTTCCAGGGGAAAACAACTGTTTTCACGAAGCTGAAGCGTGGTTTTGAATTTTACCCAAAATTACACGATATGGTCTGCCGCCTGACACGTGGTGAAATAAAACCGCCCATATTGCGTGAATTCAAATTGTTAAAGCTCGGACGCCAAAGTTGCGCAATATGGATGCTAGTCGTCGGATCTGGGACTGTGAGATCTAATGGTGATGGATGGAGCGCAATATGGATAGCTGCGCAGTCGGTAATGGGGGGACAGGTCAATGGTGGTTTTAATGTGGGTCGTCTGATCTATGGAATGGACGGCTGAGATCTCCAGACGAAAAGCGAAGGCGGAAGGGCATTTTAATGGGCGGGAAGAATTCTGACCATTGGATCCACGGGGATGGATGGCGGAGATTAAAAGAGGAGGCAGAGGAAAAAGGGCTGAATGATTGAGCAGGATAAAGGAGGGCCATCGGATCAAACGAGATGGACGGCTGCGATCCAATCGCAATCTGAGAAGGCAAGGGCCAAAACTCCGATGGGTTTATGTAGCGATTGCACGTGGACCGTCGAATCGGCGGAAGATCGACGGTCGCGATTGGATCGGGGGTGGCCAATCAGAAATACAGGGGCGGAGTGAGATCAAATCCTGGCCGTTGGTTCTTATGGATTCAACGGCCAGGATCCAATCAGGAGCCGGCCGGCCAATCGGGGAAACGAAAGTGGCACATTTAAAAAAAATTGCAATTGGCGATTGGGGCGGTGGTGCGATGGCCGTTGGATTATTTAAGATCAACGATAGAGATCGCCATCGGGGTAACAAAGGAATGAGGCGGGCGCACGGTGAGATTTGCACGGACCGTTGGATCTTTACAGATCGATGGTGGGTATTGCACCCGCATTCAATAGAAAAAAACACTTCTCGCATCAGAAATTTTCCATATAACAAAGAAAATGCGCTCACGTCCAATCTTCTGATTGCGATAAGCGCTCAAGGGCTTAGCGCCTGGTCTTGGCGTTGGGTTTCATGGAGAGGAAGTGGTTAGGGGCTAGCCGAAAGGGGCTTAAGCCTGTATGGAAAAATAAGTGTTTTTAAGGCCAAAAAGAGGATTTTTAAGGCTTTAAAAGGGGTTTCGGTAGAGAGAAAAAGGGATTTTTAAACTAAATGAAGGGAGCCACAAGGTTTAAAAAGGGGATTTTTATGATTTAGAGGGTTAGTGAGGGATTTTGAGAGGAAATTGGTGAGGGGAAAAGGGGATTAAAAATGGGGTTTTGAGGGGACAAAATGGGCAAATGGAGGCTTTCTTGAGCACAATTTTTTCACAAACAGTGAGGCTTTTTGAAATGGAACAACAGTGAGGGATCTTCAAATATAAACAACACATGGAGTCTTCAAGAGTGATATTTCTTCAGAGGAAATGTATATCTTGAAGGTTCAAAAAATATTTAGCCACCTGTTTTCTTGACAAAATTTATAGGTGGCTAACAGTGGCTCCACATGGAGATGGCATCTTCTTGAAGGTGTCAAGAATTCAGAAAATAATCTTTGGAGTAGGCCAGATGCTTGATCTTTAACCATCCCTTTCTTTCTTTAATCAGCTGCCACAACTCATGAAGACATCATATTAGCAGAAAACATTTCCCAAACAATCTACCTACCCATCCTACTGTCCTAACATTTTTTCTTCAAGGTGCATTTAGACTTGCAGACCTTTTACATCATCATTTTTTTATTGAGAGCAGAAAACACTAATCTAATTCTACCCTTATTCCTCCATGAGACCAGATTAGACAGTTGGCCTCATAGTTTCTCTACCTACACTAATATCTGCTAGGATTAAACTGTCTAGCAGATTTCTTCTCTACATTCTACAACAGAAATTTAAAAACAGTCAAACCAAGATTAGACTGTCTGGTTTGCTGTGGGTTCATGGCATAAATACAATTGCACATGAACTGAACTTTACAGGAATTTGAAACCAAAATTGGGAAGGCTTGGAATTGTGAAGCTTTGAAGTATCCTTCTTTCCTTTGTGACTCAAGTTTTGAGCTTGTTAGAGTCACTTTTTCTTCTTCATTTCAGCTCTGGTTTTGGGCTTGTTAGAGCTGATTCTTCTTCTTTCTTTGTTGGTTCAGGTTTTGAGCATATTAGAACCAGCTTTCCACATTCTTTGGCTCAGATTTTGGGCTGATTTGAGCCATTCTTTGAAACATCAGGGGTTAAGTTTTGAGTTTGTTTGAACCTTTTCCTTTATCTTTTTTGTATTTTTTTTATTTTTTGTGAATTTGAACAAAGCAATGGTATTTAAAATGGAAGTGAAGACTTTAAACTCTTGAAATTTAGCAGTAATAATGTTTGAGAATCCTGCCATTGATAGGACCCCCAAACATATCTGAACCATCTAACTCTTGCAGGAAGAATGCATTTGAACCAATGGTGGACTGAATAATGTAAGGACCTTGCCACAAACTGTCAAATTCGCCATGCTTACCCTTTTCTTCTCTTCTAGAGTCCCACTTGAGTACCTTGTCTCCAAATTTGAAGTCACAAGCTTTAGTTCTCTTGTCAAACAACTTCTTGATGTTCTCTTGCACCTTTTGAGCTCTGTTGTATACTTCTTCCCTTGTCTGCTGGAGATGTATTGTTTGATTGATCCTTCTTACCATGCTGTCATCTTCTGACTGTACCTCTTGGACCAATTTAATCACTGGTACCCCTAGGCTGGTAGAGAACACTACATCTGCTCCATAAACAAGCTGTTAAGGGAACATTCCAATGGATTTCTTTGTGGTCAATCTGTCTACCCACAAAGCATGCACCAACTTGTTATGCCATAATTTCTTATTCTCTTCAAGCAACTTCTTGATGATGGTCACCAAACTTTTTTTTGATGATTCTGCAAGCCCATTACCCTGAGGGTAATAAGCAGTAGAATGACCAAGGACAATTTGATACTTGTGACAAAAATCAATCATCTTTTTGGAACCAAAAGCAGCAGCATTGTCAGTAATAATCTTCCTAGGGTAGCCAAATCTTGATAGGATATGATCTTTAAGGAATTTTATAATAACAGAATCTGTGGCATTCCTGGAAGGGATGGCCTCTATCCATTTTGTGAACTATTCTGTGGCTGTAAGAATCCATTTGTGTTGGGTAGATGAAGCAGGATGGAATTCCCCTATTAAATCTAGGCCCCACTGTTGAAAATGAGCTTCAAAAGTGATTGGTTGTAATGGTAAGGGAAGAAGCTTTCTTTTGCCTTAAAAAATTTAGCACTTGTGACAGGAAACTATCATTTTATGGACATCTTAGAAGAGGGTGGGCTAGTAATAGCCAGCTCTAAGGATCTTATTGGCTATGTTTTTCCAGTAGATATGACCTCCACACTCTCCTTCATGGAATTCATGCTTGATCCTCTCTGCATCAACTTCAGGCAAAAATTTAAGCAACAAACCATTAGCATTTTTCTAATATAAACATTCATTTAAAATGCAATAATTCCTAGCTTTCAACTTTAAAAACCTTGCCTTAGTTTTTGATAAATCAGGAGGAGCATTAAGATTTGTAAGCACATACAAGATGTTAGCATACCAAGGTGAGTTTTGGGACTGCTCTTCAATAGTGGGAGCAGGCAATCCTTCATGCTCATCCAAGGCATCTACCATGTTAATGTCAAGGGCTTGTAGGTTAGATTCAGCCATTAATTGAGCTAAGCCCTGACCTTTAATGAGTTTTGTGGGTTTGATTTCCAAATCATACTCTAGTATTACTGCAATCCACTTACCTCTTTTTCCATCTCGATCTTGTGACAAGATATCCTTTACCACTATGCTAGGCACATAAGAAATGATGTGAGAATGCAGAATATACACCCTGAAGTCCTTTAAGGCCTTTACCAAGGCATAAGCCTGCTTTTCCATGATGTTGTATTTTAAGGGTGCATCTCTTAGTGCCTTGCTAAAGAAGGCTATTGGTTGCTCATATCCCTCTGGGTTTTTCTGCAATAGGACAGCAGCCACAGTATGCTCTGATGCAAAGGAGAAAATGAGGAAATCTTTTGTGAAATCTGGGCTAATTAGAACTGGTGCTCAGGTGAGTGCATGTTTCACCAATTCAAAGGAATTTTTGGCTTCTACAGTCCACCTAACTCCCACTTCTTTCTTGAGCATATTAGTCATGTTTCTAAGGAGCTCTGCTAAGTTGGGAATAAACCTCCTTAAGAAGTTAATTTTCCCAATGAAGGACTGCAATTCCTTTATGTTCCTTGGGTGGCTAATCTATAGTATTCCCTCAACTCTTTTTGGATCTATCCTAATCCCCTTTTCTGATATAATATGACCAACAAGTTTACCTTCTTGCAGGCCAAATATTGTCTTCTTAGGGTTTAAAGATAGCCCAAACCTTCTGCACTTTTCAAATACTTTCCTTAGATGTTTAAGGTGCTCTTCATCAGATTTGGAATAAAGTGTTATGTCATTAAGTTAAATTACAATGAAGTGCCCTATTTCCTCTACAAATGCAATGTCCATAGCCCTTTGGAAAGTGGCCCCAGCATTCATTAGTCCGAAAGGAATTTGCACATACATGAAAGTGCCCCAAGGAGTTGTGAAGGTTGTTTTAAGCTGATCTTCTGGGAGTACTAACACTTGGTTGTACCCTGAAAATCCATCTAACAGGGAAATCCTTTTTGAGCCAACTACCCTTTGTAGGATGTGTTCCATTTTGGGTAAAGGGTAATTGTCCTTTAAAGAAGCTCTGTTTAAATTTCTTAAATCAATGCACAATCTGATTTCTCCTGTCTTTTTCCTCACAGCTACAAGGTTGGATACCCAATCAGAAAACCTCACAGGCATTATGATTCCTGCCTCATACATTTTCTTGATTTCCTTTTCCACTAGAGGCAGTTGTACTGGGTTAATTATGCGCAGGTTTGCCTAAAGGGTTTCTGGTTTTCTTTCAAGGGGATTTTATGCTGGATAATCTCTGTGTCATAAGATTTTAAGTCCTCATAGCTCCAAGAAAACACATCAACAAACTCTTTGAATAGATCAATGTATTTTTGTTTAATATGGGCAGGCAAAGACTTGGATAATTTAATCATTTTAGGCTTATCTTTGCTTCCTATATTGCATTCTTCAACATCTGATTCAGTGTGTTCTATAGTGGGTTTCTTTGCTACATCATTAAAATCGAAAAGGTCTTCTAAGGGTGCTAATCCTCTGGATATGTTTTTGTCTTTGGACTGCAACACCTCAATGTCTTCTCCATCTGATTTCAAGTATTCTTCAGTTTGTTTTTCAAATTCTTTGGTCAACAAGTTTATTTCTGCATTGGGGAATGGTTTTTCTTCATCAGGAGGCTCTTCACCTAAACAGTTTTCATCATATTTAGAATCTGAATCGGGTAGTTCAAATTCATTCCTGCAGAGCAAGAAATCTTCTATATGTTTGTCACCCTCAAAGACCTGCCAATATTTTTCATTATCTGGCACAGCGGGTCTGTATTTTGTTTGGATAATGATCTGTTTTTCACTAGGTGATTCTTGATATGAACTAGCAGGGCAGGCCAATCCATTTGCGATTATGTTTTCGTTCCTAGGAACAAACCTAAGGTTTTTAGAAAATCCACGGCATTGTTTCTGTATGCCCTTAATCTAGGATGCTTTACAGTATACTCTCCATTTAGCTGTTTGATGACTAATTCTGAGTCTCCTAGGACAACTATTCTCTTGGCCCCTAGTTTTTTCAATTGATGCAATCCTAGGATGAGAGCCTCATACTCTGCAATGTTGTTTGTGCACTTAAAGTCTAGCTTGAAGGCATGGCTCTCAGTATGATTATTTTCAGTATTGCACAACCATACCCCAGCTCCTTCATTCTTCTTAGTACAAGACCCATCAAAGTTCATGCACCATAAAGGATTGTTTTTAGGATTGACATCATTTTCATCCTTAATGCCACGTTCACCATTATGTTGGATTCTGAGGTCTGCACCATGTTGTGTTGTGACTTGTTTTCCAGAAATTTCATGGAGTTCAAAGTGATGGGTAATCTGTTGTTTGCATCCTTGGTCTGGTTCACTCTGGTTTTTTGTCTCAGCACACTGTTCAAATTTTTCTCTCTCGTTTTCCTCTATATCTAGAACTGCCATTTTTTCCAGATTTGGGGCCTATAATTGGTTGTCTGAATTTCTGTCTTCTAGCTCTGGTTCATTTATGGATTCATCATTGTATAGGATAAAAGAATCCAGATCTGTATGGACAGAGTAAAGAGGGGAATTCTCAGGCTTTTCTGGGCTACTAACCATTAATTTCATGTGTGCCTCTCTGTATAGTCTTCTAAGCTGGCTAAAGACAGAGATAGTGGCATAAGTCATATCCATTTGCATTGTGCCTTTAAGTTTAGCACCTCATGATCTTGACAACAAAATGCCATACTTAGGAGGTACATCAGCCACCACAACATCCATGATCATGCATTTGGCTAGGATTTGAGTCAAATTCACACAAAGATCTTTGATTAGGCCAAGGCACTTTACTCTGCTAGAGTCAAAGGAATATAAATCCTTGTAAGGTCTGGTTATCTCTAGGCCTAGCCTTTCCATTATTACCTTGGGCATAAGGTTGTGTGAAGCTCCAGAGTGATGCATAGCATTATGTAAGATTTTATCATGAATATTGAGGCTGAAATAGAAAGGAGGTACTACCCCTTCCTGGAATTTCCCTTCAATCTTTGGGCCAAACAAGAGAGCTGGTTGATCACCATTTTAATTGACAGTGTCACTGTTTTCTCCCAAGTTTAAAGCTTTCAAATTTTGACTCTTATATACATCTTGGGTGGCCAACTCATTGAGGGGGACAGAAATTTTAATTTTGGCTATTTCACTCTCCAAACTGAAAGGAGACTGACTCTTTGAGAGGTTCATTTATGTCTTGTTGGGCACCGTTTTATTAGCAAGATCAGCTTGTTGTTTTTCAGTATGTACAATGTTTGAAACTATTCTATCAGGAGCATTAGCTGCAATGCTAGTGCTGCTAGATTCTTGACATGATTTGTCACTGGTTTGGGTGTTTTTACCAAAAATCTCAGTCATTGATTTACTGCTTTCAGCAGTCACTTTAGGAGTCTTTTCGGGTCTTTTCTTGATGGTGATTTCAGAAGCTTTTGGTTTAGAATTATATGTGTTCTTTTTTCTCCTAAGGTCATATTGTTCTCGGACCTGCATGAAGGCATTTTCAAATCCTAACCTATAGTCCTCAGTTTCCAACCCTTCCTCATCCCAATGTGAGTAGGAGGTCTGGTTTTCTTCTGTGGAAAAGGTGTGATCTTGTTCATCCACTTCTACCATATTTATGGTGGTCCCCTCTGATTCTTCTATTATCCATTCATCCTCATCAAGAAAATTCTCTTGGAATGGAGGGATGACCTTTTGATCAGAGTCTCTTTGTCTATTCGGGGGGTTGTTTCTCGTAAAGTTCTAATTCTGGTTTTGGTTTTGGTTTCTGTTCTGATTAGTTTCTTGGATGACCAATTTCTCCATCATTCTTTCCATCCTCTCCATGTTTTTGGCTAGACTATCGTATTTGGGATCTGATGAAGAAGCTATGTTGTCATCTCTATAGGTTACCTTCTTCTCGGCCCTCATCCTGGCTCTTTTCTCAATCAAGTTTGCCTCTACACTCACTGCTCCTTTCTGCATGTCTTCCAATGTGCTATAATCTCTCTCCCTAAGCTATTAGGCCATATCAGCATCAAAACCTTTAGGATATTTCACTAAGGCCATCCCTTGGGGAGGTTTCATGTGTGGTGGAAGAGCATTGTAGATACTGTTAAATCTAGTAGAGTAATCCTGGACACTCTCTCCTTGATTTCTCTTCAGGTTCTTATATTCTGCTAAGATTTGGAGAGGGTTACTTCCCATTTGTTTATAAAGGTTTGGAGCAAGGAGGGTAGATCATTGATGTTGTGAGGAGGTAAGCCTTTAAACCACTTCTTTACTTCTCCTCCTAAACTCTGGGCAAATATCCGCATCTTAATTGTTTCATCCTCTATTTCCATGTAGTCAAAGGCATCTTCCATCTTATCTACATGGTGTTAAGCTGTAGTGGATTCTTTCCCAGTGAAATGAGGAATTTTAGACTGATATTCATTGGATAAAGGAGCTAAAGGCTGCGGTAACACCAAGGGAGCATAACATGATGCCATGGTGATGTTTTGTGGAGGTAAAGGATGGGCTTGAGCAGCAGGTATATGAGTGACATAAATGCTAGGACCAGCAGCAAACTGTTGAGCAGATTTGGGGTGAGAGAGACCCAATTTTTATATGAAATTTATATCAAGAGGTGTAGATGGAGGGGTTCCTTTGTCACCAATGAGCTGAGCACTATCAGGAGGTGAGTTTGCAGGCTCAAAGTTTGTCTGATCTAGGCTATTGAATGACTTAGTTCTTGGTGAATTTCTTGGTAAGTCTAAATCAAACTGAGTTTATGATAGAGCTATAAGGTTTTCAGGTGTTGAATTAGATATATAAATGGGTCTGGAAATAGTTGGATTCCTAGATGAAGAAGGCTTCCTAAGAATACTCTCAAGGTTGTCCACTATTGCAGGGGGGTTTGGATTAGGAAAAGCTCTGGTTGGATTGTTCTTGAAGCCAGTATGTATGACAATCTCAAAAGAGGAAAACTACCTTTAAACAAAGAAGCTTAATCCTGTGTTTCCTTTAGAATGGATGATGTTGTAATGGAAATTGTTCTCGCAGTGGAGTCTTGTGAAAACAAAGATAAACAGCAGGCCTACTGATCACCAGTGGAGTCTTATGGTCATTCAAGAAATGTGGAGTTGCCAGGTGGAAGGTATAAGGTGTCTTAAAGGATTTTTACCGTCCACCACAGTGATTTACTACCAAATTTAGGCTAATATGGTCTTGCTTCCCCAGTGGAGTCATTAGAATGTTAGGTCTCTGTAATTTGCAAATTTGGCAATACAAACTGTAGAGGCAACATATGAACCACTTTCGGATTCTAGGATCTAGCCCTCCTAAATCCAGAGAGGGATCTCTCTATGAGTGTGTTAAAAGATGTGATATTTAAGGCTTGAAATGTGATTTTAGGCTAGTTATGAAGAGTATGGGTTTTTGTTTTTGTTTTTTTTTGGTTGGGCAAGGACATGGAAGGTGAAGGAAGTTCAAATAAAGGGTGAACATGTATGCAAGTGAAGGGATGATTCAGCTGATAAGATAGGAAACAAGCAGATTTAACCCATTGGGCTATGGAGTCATAAGAGGATTTAATTGGACAGTGAGGTACAAGGGTAATCCATGGGGCAAGTCACCTATGTCAAAGGATCTCTTAAGTTGAATTATGGAATGAAACAGATAGAAAAATGGAGAACAGGCAAGTGAAGAACAGAGAGCAGCCTGAGATCAACTAAGTGCTTTGAAACTATCTTGCTTTGGCATACACTTAAAGAAAAACGTGAAAGTAATCCTAAATCAGGTAAGTGCTTTTAAACTAGCCTGCATTGAAGTACTTTCAGTTAGAAAACATTAAAAAGCAGTTAGAATAGCTTAAGATCAAGTAAGGACTTTTAACCTATCCTGCTTTCAGCATATTCTATAAGAAAACTCATATGATAATCAAAAAGAGCAATCTAAGATTAGGCAAGTGCTTCGAAACCAACCTGCTTCAATGTACTCTTAAGGAAAGCTTTCAAAGGAAGAAAACATATAGATAGAGCTTATCAGCAAGAGTAGGGTACTGTCAAGAGTAAATCCTAGCTCTATATTTATTGTTCTTTATCAGAGAAAGTGGACAGAATGGAAATATAAAGAGAAAACACAATTGAAAATGAGAAAAACATCACCATCAACATAAATCGGGATCCCATAAATCAGTAGCTTGTATTTGATGTTCAAACCAGTTACAATCAGCAAGCCCGGTGGGTCTCTCCAGCTTCAAACTTATCATTTCAGCTTATGTATCTTCAATTGCAAACAGGACTTCAGTAGCTTCAGAAAAATATTACGTGCAATCAGATATCCAGAGACCAACCGTTACAATGTGGTCCTAAAGGAAAATTTATAAGAAAATCTGGAAGTGGGAGAGATTCTAGGGGTCAAGTATCATTAATTTCACAATCAATGCAATTCCTGGCCTTTGAGAACCAGGTAAGACATAAGGCAAGAATGCACTCAACCTATAACTCTGCTTCATAACTCTGTTTCTGATTTTCGAGGCCTAATGGTCGAAAATATTGGCTTCTGGGTTGTTTTTTATCTTTTAAAATAACTTTGCTGACAATTAGAAATAAGATCTTTTGATTTGTATTAATTGTTCAGTCGTCTTAAGGCGAATGTCTTCTGTTCTGGTAATAACTAGGCCTCCTTTGATTTCAGTGAGGCCACAGGTGTCTTTTGGTAGCTATAGAGGTTGGCCTTTGGTGTTGAAGAGGGTTCAATAGACCTCTGCTATGGCGATGGAGGCTTTCTCGGATTGACAGATGTCTCTGTCTTTTCCTAAAAACACCTTTAATTCACTTTTAGCTCTGTGTTTTAGGCTGGATTATGCCTCGGTCTTATTTATGGTCTTTGTGTTGTCTCTTCGAGCTTTAAACGTTGGATTATAATCATTAATCTTCAATAAAGCCTCTTAATCCTTTAATTTCCTTAACTGATACTCTTTGCCGCTTCAGCGATGATCCTTCTGCGCTCTGGGTCACAGTGACTATGACTATGGAAACAGAATGAATTCATCACTCTGTAAACCTGTGAAACACAATAAACTTGTGAAGAAAATCCATGCGGGAGTGGTGGTGGATGTTGTGGAGGATCATGGGAATGGCAGCACAACAATGGAATCAGTGGCTCTAGTGGAGACAATTGTGAAAAATGTTGCGTAATGGTGGAAAACGAATCTGATGAAGGTCTGATGGAGGGATGGTTGTGGACTGTCCGATCAGATCTGGTGGTGGTGATTGACGGAGGTGATTAACTGATGGAATGGCTTTATAGGTTAGGCAGAATGAAATAAACTTTTAATGTAAAACATAAAAATTTTAATGTGAGCGAATTACAAAGGAAAACGATGAAAATCGCATGAAATCGTGGCTTCGAATGGTGGGACTGGCATGGGGGGAGGGCGATTGAATATGGACCATTAGATCTCAGGAGGAGATCAATGGTTGAGATGACCCGATGAAATTCTGTGGTAGCGCAATGAAAGAACTATGAATGAAATACGCGATGCAGTATGAACCGTTGATCGGGATCAGATCAACGGTCAGGATTGGATGAAGGACCTTCGAAGGCAGAAAAGGGGGAAGTGGTTTTCCAGGGGAAAACAACTGTTTTCACGCAGGCGAAGCGTGGTTTTGAATTTTGCCCAAAATTACGTGATATGGTTTGCTACCTGACACGTGGCGAAATAAAACTGCCCATAGGGCATGAATTCAAATTGTTAAAACTCGGACGCCAAAGTTGCGCGATATGGATGCTGGTCGTCGGATCTGGCACTATGAGATCTAACGGTGATGGATGGAGCGCAATATGGACAGTTGCGCAGTCGGTAATGGGGGGACAGGTCAATGGTGGTTTTAATTTGGGTCATCTGATCTATGGAATGGACGGTTGAGATCTCCAGATGGAAAGCGAAGGCGGAAGGGCATGTTAATGGGTGGGAAGAATTTTTACCATTGGATCCATGGGGATGGACGGCGGAGATTAAAAGAGGAGGCGGAGGCAAAAGGGCTGAATGATTGAGCGGGAGAAAGGAGGGCCATTGGATCAAACGAGATGGACGGCTACGATCCAATCGCAATCTAAGAAGGCAAGGGCCAAAACTCTGATGGGTTTATGTAGCAATTGCGCGTGGACCGTCAGAACGGCGGAACATCGACGGTCGCGATTGGATCGAGGGTGGCCAATCGGGAATACAGGGGCGGAGTGATATCAAATCCTGGTCGTTGGTTCTTGTGGATTCAACGGCCAGGATCCAATCGGGAGTCGGCCAATCGGGGAAACGAAAGTGGCACATTTAAAAAAAATTGTGATTGGTGATTAGGGCGGTGGTGCGATGGTCGTTGGATTATTCAAGATCAACAGTGGAGATCGCCATCGGAGGGTAAAAAATGAATGAGGCAGGCGCGCGGTGAGATTTGCGTGGACCATCGGATCTTTACAAATCGACGATGGGTATTGCACCCGCGTTCAATAGAACAAAACACTTCTCGCATCGAAACTTTTCCATATAACAAAGAAAATGTGCTCATGTCCAATCTTCCGATTGCGATAAGCACTCAAGGGATTAGCACCTGGTCTTGGCACCAAGTTTCATGGAGGGGAAGTGGTTAGGGGCTGGCTGAAAGGGGCTTAAGCTTGTATGGAAAAATAAGTGTTTTTAAGGCCAAAAAGAGGATTTTTAAGGCTTTAAAAGGGGTTTCGGTAGAGGGAAAAAGGAATTTTTAAACCGAATGAAGGGAGCCACAAGGTTTAAAAAGGGAATTTTTATGATTTAGAGGTTTAGTGAGGGATTTTGAGAGGAAATTGGTGAGGGGAAAAGGGGATGAAAAATGGAGTTTTTAGGGGACAAAATGGGCAAATGGAGGCTTTCTTGAGCACAATTTTTTCACAAACAGTGAGGCTTTTTGAAATGGAAACAGCAGTGAGGGCTCTTCAAATATAAACAACACATGGAGGCTTCAAGAGTGATATGTCTTCAGAGGAAATGTATCTCTTGAAGGTTTAGAAAATATTTAGCCACCTGTTTGCTTGACAAAATTTATAAGTGGCTAACACATCCAAAGAGATGTATGATAAGCTGATACAAATGTTCAAAGTAAACAATGCAAACCAGATGCTATTCTTCAAGAATCAATTGAAGAATCTGAAGAAATGCAGGGACGAATTTGTCCAAACATACTTTCTGAAACCGACCGAGATCAGGAAAAATTTGCTGGCTATTGGGGAGACAATAGCTGATCGTGAGATGGCACTCACCGCACTTGGAGGGCTCCCATATGAATGGCAAGTATTCAACACTACCATTCTCAATAACAATACAATTACTAACTTTGACGAGCTACTATCAAGATGCATGCAGGAAGACACAAGAATGAAGGAATATGAAAATGACAGAAATGCTGCCTACGCTGCTCATTCTAGAAAGAAGAACTCTGGTGGTCCAAAGAACAAAAGAAGAGTAGGGGCCCAAGGAAAGAAGGGCAAGTGTTTCACTTGTCATAGGCCAGGTCATCATGCTAGAGAATGTCCTTTCAAGAAGGATTCTCCTGATAGTGATGACAACAACAACAACCGGAGGAATGGAAATCAAAGAAACAACAGGTCCAAAGGAAAGAGGAAGGCTCCCTCTGGCAGGAACAATCAACCTTTCAAAAGGTCTAGAAACTCCAGGTATGAGGAGTCAAATGTTGTTGATAAAATAAATGAATACATTCTTGTATCTGCCCTCTATGCTGCATCCCCGCCCGACACTATGGATGTCTGGCTGATAGATAGTGGTGCCTCAAGACACATCACTAGGTTCAAGGAAGCACTCTTTGACATGGTTGAGAAGGATAATAACCTGGAAATTATCCTTGGAGATAATGCCACATCTCCCATGAAAGGGACAGGGACTGTGACCCTCCACTTGTCTCAAGGACAAGTCCTACATTTGCAGGATGTACTCTATGTACCAAAATTGAAGAAGAACCTTGTGTCTATATCAGCCATGGAAGACAAAGGTTTCAATGTGGCATTCATTGATGGAAAGGTGTGCATGTGGAAGAAGAATCTCAAGGAAGCTATCGTGATGAATTCTCCTACAAAACTTGGATATACTTCTTGAAGAAGAAGGATGAGGCTTTCATGTGGTTCCGTACCTTCAAAGCCTTCGTAGAAAATATGAAAGGGAAGAAGATCAATATTTTGAGGACCGACAATGGCACTGAATATGAGTCAAATGAGTTCAAGGAATTTTGCAGAGAAGCTGACATTAAGAAGGAGACCACTACTGCCTATACTCCTGAGCAGAATGGAATTGTTGAACGAAAGAACAGGACCATTGTGGAAGCTGCCCGTGCCATGCTACGTGACCAGGGTCTACCAAAGTTTTTGTGGGGAGAAGCTGCGAATACTGTTGTATACATTCAAAACCGATGCCTTCATTCCGATCTGGACTCCAAAACTCCCGAAGAGGTTTTCACTAGTAAGAAACCTGACGTCTCACATTTTAGAATTTTTGGATGTCATGTTTATTTTCATGTGCCAAAAGAAAAAAGAAGTAAGTTGGATGCTTCTAGGAAGAAAGGAATGTTTGTGGGCTACAGAAAAACTTCTAAGGCCTATAGAGTCTATGTACCTGGTCAAAGGGAAGTAGAGATATGCCATGATGTCACTTTTGACGAAGATGCTTCCCTGAAGAAAGTAGTAGATCTTCCGAGATCTGACAAAAATCATGAAGCAAGGCCTGGAAATCAAGAAGAACCGCAGGATGAGACAATGCTTGATGTTGAAGGACCAATGGACCCAATCAATCCATCTCCTTCACTGAGAAAGAGACCATCATGGCTCAGGGACACTCTCGAAGATGCTGAGGGACATGCTGCCCCGAGTGGGACATTCCGAGAAAGCAAGAAGTCGTGTAGATACCAAGGGTATTTGGCTGCCATGAGTACTATTGTACAATCTGAACCTGGATCTTTTGAGGAAGCCGTAAAGCATCAAGTCTGGAAGGATGCTATGCACAAAGAATATGAGTCCATAATGAAGAATGATGTCTAGGATGTGGTTCCAAGACTGAAGGACAAATCAGTTGTCACCGCGAAATGGCTCTACAAGATCAAGCATGGATTTGATGGAAGTGCTGAAAATTTCAAGGCAATATTTGTTGCCCGTGGCTTCTCTCAAAAGGAAGGAATAGACTATGATGACATATTTTCACCTGTGGCATGATATACCACCATTCGATCAATCATAGCCCTTGCTGCTACACAAGGATGGAGTATTCATCAGATGGATGTCAAAACCGCTTTTCTGCATGGTGCAATAAAGGAAGAGGTGTATGTAGAACAACCTCTGGGGTTTGAAGTCCAGGATAGGGACACTCATGTTTGCAGGTTCCAAAAATCCCTCTATGGGTTGAAGCAAGCACTTAGAGCTTGGTACGAGAGGATATATAACTACTTGATGAAGTTGGGCTTCACTCGAAGTAATGTTGATCTGAACCTTTACTTCAAGTTTGTCCAGGGGAAGCCTCTCATTCTGGTGTTGTATGTGGATGACCTCTTTCTAACAGGTGCTGACCCTCTCATTCATTAATGCAAGAGGGAGCTCGCTGCTGAGTTCAAGATGAAGGACCTAGGACTGATGCACTACTTCCTAGGCCTGGAGATCTAGCAGAGACCTGGCGAGATTTTCCTTTCTCAAGGAAAATACATTTTGAAACTTCTGGAAAGATTTGGTACGGTGGACTGCAAGTCCGTGTCAACACCAATGGAACTTAACTTCAAGAAGTTGAGTGGCAACGCTGCTGGGCCCGTATTGGAAAATCCTACTGAGTATCATCAACTCATAGGGGCCCTCATGTTCTCAGTGAACACTCGTCCAGATATATGTTTTGCAGTGAACACTTTGAGTCAACAGATGGTTGAACCTCATCACTTTCACTGGGTTGGTGCTAGGAACCTTCTGACATACCTTTGGGGCACAATAAACCATGGACTGAGATACACTGCCAGGAGCGTGACACTCCTTGGATATACTGATGCCGATTGGGCTAGCAGTGTGGTGGATCATAAGAGCACATCGGAATGCTGCTTTAATCTTGGTTCTAATTCGATTTCATGGATGAGCAGGAAGCAGAAGTCGGTGGCTTTGAGCACCACAGAGGCCGAATACATTGCAGCAAGTATGGCCTGTTGTGAAGCAGTTTGTTTGCGAAAGCTCTTTAGTGAGTTGTTTGGACATGTGCTAGATACCACCGTGATACTCTGTGATAACCATAGTGGGATTCGCTTGACTGAGAATCCTGTGTTCCATGACCAATCCAAGCATATTGATATCAGGTATCATTTCATCCGAGATATGGTACAGCGAAGCGTCGTAAGGCTCGATCATATAGGAACTGATGAACAGGTCGCAGATATTCTCACTAAGCCCCTGGGGAAGGTCAAGTTCCTAACCTTCCGTGAGAGACTTGGTATCGTGGAACAACCCTATGATGTGGGTCCTGTTGGACGATGATCTCGAGGATCTCTGGGGGGCTTTGGGGACAGATTCTCGGAGCTATGAGAAACCACAAGGCTAGGCTTACCAAACCTTGTTGGTGTTCTTGGACCCCACCGTTTTGATTACTGAGTTGGTTCACCTCTCATTATCTGTGCCCCGTATGCATCCTACCCATTGAGTTTAGGGCTCAAGGGAAGTACCTCTCATTTGGCCAATGAGGTGGGAAAAGCTAGAGACCAATAGCAAATACTGATGGACGCATCAAATATTGTCGTACTCTCTATCTACGATGGCACGATCCAACCACTTGATCTGGGATCAAGTCTAGTGAGGTCTCGGACCTCTGCCTGACTTCGAGTTAGATGAACCAACTTCGGGTTGGTTGGAGACTCTTTGTGAGTCTCATAGAGGTTTTGGACCTCTGGGTTGAATTTGTCAGCCGGGGGATGATGTCTTTGTGACTGATCCACTTCTGTTCTGAAATAAAGAGGCCAGCAAAGCAAGTTACGGCGGGATGACGCACGATGTTTGATTGCACTGGTGGATGGAGTTCTCCCTAGTTGAGAGGGAGAGTTAAATTTGGAAAACTGTAGTCCGAGACTCCATGTATGATTCTCGAGATGAAGATTCAATATTTGTATTGGATTCCTCTTTCGGAGAGGTGTAAAATCGATATAAAATTGATTTTAATCTGATGAGAAGAACATTTATTTTGAATTTATTATTTATAATAAATTTAAGTGCAGGTCGGCCTTAAGGTTTTACACCCCCAGCAGATGTGTCACACACCTCAATGATGGATATAAATACAGTCATCATTGGAGAGAATTTCACTCACTAAACATCACACATCTTCTCCTCTGATTATATACGAGCATCTGAGAAGTAGTTTCATCTCCCACGTGAGAAGAAGGACGAAATATACTTGGTAAGTTTCACATGGAATACTGCAAGCCCATGGATACTCCTCTTCCAAGCAATCAGAGGAAAGAGGATGCTACATTGGCAGAGGTAGTGGATGCCACTGTTTATCGACATTTGGTGGGTTCGCTCATGTATTTAGTTAATACAAGACCGGACATATGCTATGTGGTGAACCAACTTATTCAAGCGATGGTTAAGCCTACCAAGCTCTTTTGGAAGGCAAGAAAGCATGTCCTAAGATATCTCAAGGGCACATCTGAGTATGGCTTATGGTATAGACAGACGGATGAGGTGAAGTTTCATGGCTTCACGGATGCAGATTGGGCAGGCAGCCCAATGGACAGAAAGAGCACATCAGGAGGGTTTTTCAGTATCGTACCTACACCAGTTTCTTAGTACAACAGGAAACAAAGATCTGTGGCATTCAGTTCAACGGAAGTAGAATACATGGCAGCAAGTCAAGCTGCATGTAAGGCTATCTGAATGAGGAAGATCCTGATCGGTTTCTTCAGTTCTCATTTATATCCTACAATGATACATTGTGATAATCAGAGTTGCATTAAACTCTCGATTAATCCTATGTTTCATGATAGATCTAAGCATACAGATATCCGATATCATCATATCATAGATTGTGTGCAGCGAAAGATCATGTTGCTTCAGTACATTCCTACAAAATATCAGGATGCAGATATTCTAACGAAGGCACTAGCAGGAGAAAATTAGAATACCATAGAGGCAGGATTGGGGTGAAGGATAATCCTTATCTTGTTGAGATTCAACAAGATGATGAGCTTAGTGAAAATTAAGCACCTTCACTAAGTGGGGCCCGTAGGTTATTTTTAGGTGTATGTTTATTTTTTAGACATGGTGAGCATATTCTATATTTTGCAGGATTCTATTTGTGGATGGTTGGTCAAATGTGAAAAATAGATGAAATTCTATTTTTATAATATTGGGCGAAGTCTATTTATAGATCGTCAATCTAAAAATAGATGCATGTCGATTATTATTAGCCCTTAATAATAATCCGACAATAAATATCAATTTATTCTCTTGGGGCACTTTATTTCAATGAATAGATTTGGAAAATTTATGGGCTGAAGGAATTATGTAATTCCTAGGGTGGTTGGTGACTCGTGCATGGAGGACTCAGTTAGAACTGAAGTGGCAGAGTTGTGACAGAGTTGGAAGAGTAGTTATGGGAGTTGTTATTTAGTTTAACTCAGTTAAGTGAGTTAAACTCAGTTGTGATAGTTGTATCTAGTTCTAATTTAAGATACACTAGTGAGGGTTTAGTGAATTAATTCACAACTAATAACTCACTTGCAACTGAACAAATACAGTAGTTAACTAATTGCATGTCAGTTCTAGTGGAGACCCAATGGAGAGTTAGGTGAAAGGATGAGATGGACTATCTGTTATGACTATAGTGATGCATTCAATGCATCTAACACACATTGGAGATGCCAATGAGGATTGCGCAGTCAAGGAAAGGCCAATTTGAATTCATTCAGGGGTCTTCTTCATTAGGGATTGCGCAATGAAGGTAGGCTATCAGGAGGCAAAAAATTGGTGCATAGATATGCAAATTTTTGCATGACAGTGTGTGATGATTCTATATTGTATTGAGAGCTTGATGTACTAAGATTTGTAAGAGATTGTTACATGATTCCATTGATATACATAATATATGATAGTTGGGGTTTTTAGCTATAATATTTCCTGTTAAAAAACTATGTTTATGTGTGATTGATTTTCTTTATGTGTTTTGCAATTGGCGATTTAATTTCCGCAAAGAATTAAGTGGAAGGATTTTGTATTTAACATAAGATTAAATTGTTAGATCAAGAGAATATGGTAATACTATCAGTATTAATAAATTTCTACAAAGTGGAATATGCGAGGGGGAACCAATATCCACCTGGATCATTCATCCCCCCTTATGAAGCAATGGTACCCATTGCATTGAATTTCTCCATGAGATGAGGAAACTTCTGTTGAACTAGGTCCCTGGTGAGCCACTTGCCTTGGTGAAGGAGTTGGCCTGCTTTGGAAAATCGATATATTTGGATCCTTTGTTTTCGTGTGTTCTTGATATGTGTGTCCATGATCCGATTAGTTGTGGCTTGTTCCATGCAGTCTGGATTTAACTATATTGGTGTGAGTTGTTTTGCAATGTCGTATGTGTCCAGTAATGGTGGCCGAAGATGATCCATATTGAACACTTGGTGTCGACCAAGTAATGGGGGAATGTTGAGCTCAAATTCATTGTCTCCCACAGCCTTGATAATGGTTTAAGACCCATATCGTATTGGTATGAGCTTCTGAAGAGCTCCAGTTAGGCGTTCTTTCTGCAAATGCAACCATACTTTACCTAGAATTGGTGTGGCACCCGATGTTGATCACGTCGCTGCTTGTACTTGGCATTGGATTTCTCCAAGATGTCATGGACTTGTTGGTGGACGTGCTGGATTTGTTCAATAATTATGGTTGCTTTATCAATCTCAAAAAGTACATGTGAGGATCTTGGCCTAATGTGCCCTTTATGCAACAACTCTTAGATATGCCTCTTGATTTCACCATTCTCCAAAAAAAAGCATCAATAAATTGGTCAATTAGGTAGTGACACACCTAGGGTCAAATCAAAGGAGTGCTTCACCTGACACTATAGAGGAACCTCTATGGGTGAGAAGAAAGTGTCATTGTATTCCTCCATGACTTTGTCCATCTGTTGCTACCACGCAGGGGAGCCTGTTCGGAGGCTGCAACCACAATATTCTTCTTGCCTTGTGGGCAAATCGTAATGAAAAAAAATTTCCTGAATTGGGAAATAATCTTACTGCATTTCTTTGCAGTACTCAAAGAGATGGCGAAAGGTGGTACTACCTCTGGTTTCCTATACAACTTATTTCCCAAAGTGATAATAACAGAACGAGGCCTAGACTTATACACAGCATGCCGCTTCCACAAGTATGGTTGACCTAATAATACATCATACACGTCAAGATGAGCAACATCACATAATACCTCATTCGTGAAGGGTTTGATGGTTTCTGGAAGGCGGTACTGTTGGTTGACGCGAAGATCTCTTCCTTGGTGAAGCCACCCGATGGTATATGACTGTGGGTGTGTTGTGGTCGGTAGGCCAAGCTTCTTCACGACCTCTGCTGAAATGAGGTTCTTTTGGTTGCCACTATCAACAAGGAATTGTAGTGGAGAATCTTTCACCCACATCTCGGAATGGAAATGCGCTCCCCCTCCTCCAGATCCTCGGGCTCCTCCCTCTACATATTTGTCATGGAAATGATGGCACTAGATTATGCATCAATGATCTGCTTCCCTTTTTCATTCCCCTTGTCAAGTTCTGACTCATAATCAGAGCGTGCATATGATTCAGATGCCTTCAGTTCGGCCACCAATTACTATTTGGCCCAACACTCGCTTGTGTTATGAGTGGAGTTGTTATGAAATTCACACTACTTCCTCATGTCCTTCTTTGGATTTGTGGTGTTGTTTTGAGTCGCTCTATTTTGTCTTTTCCCCCTGTTCTGCGGTTCGGGGGAGCCTTTCCCTGGCTTAAGATTCACAGATCCAAATTCTCGCTTCTTCTGCGTAAATTTCTACTCGATCTTGGTGGCATATCGATATGTCGTGCCAAGCAAGGTAATATCAAGGAAATACATTTCCTCTTGAATGTATATGTGCAAACGAATGCAGTACTTGAGCACCAAATGTTTCTCCGAATATCTAATACCAAAATTTGTGCGCAGGTTATGGAACAAATTCGTCAGCTCGTGCACATCTTGATCCCTTTGTTTCCGCAGCATAGTCCATTGGATGTACTTGTCCTCATATCTCACCATGGGGTAATATTGTTCCTTTATGTTGTCTCATAATGAATTCCAAGTGGATGTGGCCGAGAACAGAGAGGGTTCCCTCTCGTAATTTTTCTCACAGTAGGTTTCCCACCAATATTTGGCATGGGGGGCGGCTTTGAGGAGTGAAAAAGTAATATTTTCTAAGATGGATAAATCATGGACCGAGAAATACCCTTCCAGAAAATTAAACCATCTATCTATGGTGTTTTCATCTATCCAACCTTCAAAAATAGGAATGTCAAAGTTGATTTGCACCTTGAAAGGAGTGTCACCTCCAGAGTGGTTGTTGGATGCAAATGCGTCGTCAGTGGGTAGTCATTGAAGGATCTAGGCAAAGTTATCCAATTTCGCATTCCTTTGTTTCTTGAGGGCCTCCTCGAGTAATATTTTGATAGAATCTCCTTCTCTTTCTTCTTTCTTCTCTCCCCCCATGGGCGTCCATCGGGGTTTGCGAGGCTGATCTTGCAAAGGTTCAACCATATCGAGCCCCAACTCCTTATACCCCGACCTCGTTGGGGACATGAAAAGAAGGATCTAGAAAGAGAAAACCGCTTTGATACCACTGATCTGGATATATGCAAGAACATGATCAAATACATAAATAAACATAAATGCAGAGATGCAGCAGAAATAAAACTTCATTTCATTAATTTCAATAACTGAAGTATGCTTACAGAAAAAATGGACATAAACTAGCTAGGACGATGGTAACTTATCTCTGAGAAGAGATGTGGTGGCTATATGCCTCTGAACTATGTTACAATAAGGCTCAAATTCCTATTTATTATATAGAAACAATGGAAAAGCTTAAACATCCAAAACCCTAACCCTAGGACATGAAATGCAAAACTATGGGCCTCGTTGGGGTCAATGGGTACACCAATTTTTCGGGGTCATAACTTTGGCATATGATCTTTGTTTGACTCGCATGATACCTCATTAGAATGATCTATCCGAGGACTGCAACTACTAACAATAAATGTTGAGTTGAAGACTCACATTTTTCATTAGTGATTTTCCAAAAAAATGTCGTTTAGGGCCTCAAAATGGCTTCAAAAGTTCAAGACTCAAAAAAACTACCAAAATAGTAAATTAGACTACAATTAAGGAAACCAAAAAACTGAAAGAAACAATGGTGGGGGTTCAAGTGGAATAGGTGTGTGGCCACCAATATCAATCTGGATCACACTTGCTCCATCCTCAAGCTCCATTCTAGTAGACATGAAGCAGCCAATGTAACACATCATCCATATAAAAACCAATTACAGCCACACATACACACACATAACCAACTCACCTGCATCCCAAACAACCAATTTGACATCAATCTCAACCATCAACACATCTGCTCCACACATCAATGCCAACAATATCCCCCTTTGGCATTGATTTCAACCTCGAATAAAAAAATCATCTGATCAACATCCTCACATTCTCCCCCTTTCACAATAATTACAAAGGGATAAACATTTCAAGGACGAATGTTATATACTCCTCTACATGCAAGGGGATCCATAAACAAAAGAATAAACTCCACTAAAAAACATATGCAAGTGATAAACAATGAAGTGCAAGGCTGAAGAACAACAACAACACTCCCCCTGGAAAATATGCGCAATAAACCGCCCCAGACACAAGCTATTCCCAATCAACAACAAACAAGACAAAAACATACATCTCCTATCAACAACAATAATAATTCTCTCACTCCTATGGCAACATGAGAATAAGAAACAATGACATAATATGACTAACTAGAAACAAAAATTATGATCAACTCCATAGCATCAACAACATATATCAAACCAACTTTGAAACAACAATAACAAATACATCTTCTCTACAATGTACTCTCCAACAACAGGAAGCACATATATCTCCAGTATCAATGCAACATCTTTTTAAAGTATACATGGTAGTATCAATTCTTTGATGACATGTCACAACAATATGACCAACCAAACTCCATTGAATACAAACATCTCCATGGTCTCAATGTAACTGATTTACATAGTTGACAATGCCTCCTTCCCATATGTAAGAGGCTACTCCACATGGACCAATGACTATGAAAAAAATATTACAACAAAGTACATGGCCTCATAGAAGAAAAGAGAGATCAATGCCTTAGAAATTAGCCACTTTGAGGGGGGAACCTCCTTTACATCACATAAATGAACAATTCTTGGAATATACAAATGAAAAAACCTCCTTTATATATATAGGAGTCCATTGGGTCATAATATAATCCTATTTGGCCTAACAATAATAATTTAAGGGCACAACAATAACAATAGTGGGATTTTATGGGGCACAATAATAATAATATGGGGACTACAGGGGTACAACAATAATAATAAGGGACTACACTAGTAATATAGGGACCTAACATGCTCCTCTCCTTCAAAGAAGTGTTGTCCTCAACGCTTGAGTAGCTTTGGATGCTTATACATAAAATTATCATCCTCCCATGTGGAATCTTCATTGGGTAAGTTCTTCCACTTGATGTGATAATATGAAATTGATCGATTTCATAGCTGTCGAGTTCTTTTTTCTGTGATTGCTTCACATTCCAATATTATTCTTCCTTCCTCATCAAGTTATGGCAATATTGTTTGAACTGGAAGTTTGTCACCTATAACCTTCTTTAAGCATGAAACATGGAAAACTAGGTGCACTCGAGAAGAAGCAGGAAGCTCCAATTTGTATGCCATATTACCAACCTTTTGCAACACCTTGTAAGAACCATAGTAATTTGGAAATAATTTATTATCCTTTGTAGCTTGCTTGAGGGACATTTGTTTGTATGGTTGTAGCTGTAAAAATACCCAGTCTCCTACATCAAAACTTCTCTCTCTACAATGTTGATCTGTCTATTGTTTCATTCGATTTTCTGCCAAATTTAGGTTATCCTTTAAGAGTTGGAGAAATTATTGTTGATGCTCGATGTGATCTTACACTGCTTGAACCTTAGAATTTTCTCTTAGAGATGATCTGATAGACTGTGGATGATATACATAAAGTGCCATAAATGGGGTCATTTTTGTTGCAATATGGAAGGAAGTGTTATACCACCATTCAGCCAGAGCTAACCATTTGATCCTTTTTGTTTGTTTATCAGACACAAAACAATGAAGATATCCTTCCAAACATTTGTTAACTATCTCAGCTTTCCCATCGGATTGAGGGATGATAAGATGAGCTATGAGCTAGTTGAGAAACTAGAAAATAACTCCGTCCAAAAATTTCCAGTGCTAATGGGATCTCTGTTGCTTACAATAATCTTTGGGTTTCCTTGTAGCTTTTGAATTGTTTCTATAAATGAAGTAGCAACTGTACTTGCTTTAAATGGATCAGATAATTCACAAATGTGTGCATACTTGGTAAGTCTATCAACTACCACCATGATGACACTCTTTCCTTCGGACTTAGGTAAACTTGTGATAAAATCCATTAAAACCTTCTCCCAACGTTGACTTGGAATGGATAAAGGTTGTAGCAGACCCGAGGTCTTAATTGTCTCAACTCTATTTTGTTGGCAAACCAAACATTCCGCCACAAACTTTTGAATATCAATTTTAAGACCATGCCAAAAAAAATATTTCTTCACCCTATGGTAAGTTTTTAAAAATCCCGAGTGTCGTCTTACAGGAGAGGTGTGCAATTTCAAATTAATATTTTGTTTCAGTTGGGAATTCTTACAAAGATATAAGCAATCTTTGTACCATAAGGATTCATTTTTCCAAAAAAATGTATCATATGTACCAGGATCTTGCTGCAACTTTTGAATGAGTGTCCACACTTCTTCGTCATTCATCCATTCCTTCTCTTGCTTCGGTTATCCAATCTGGTTGGATAATAGAAATGGCACAAAGCAATGCTTCCACCTCCTCATCCTTTCTTGAGAGTGCATCTACAACAACATTTAGCTTCACTTTTTTGTAGATGATTTCAAATTCATAACCCAACATCTTTGTGACCCATTTTTGTTGCTCTTCTTAAGATAATCTTTGTTCCAAAAAATATTTAAGATTATCGTGATCCATTTTTACTTTGACCGAGAAACCCTTGCAACTACTTTATGGTTGTCGGGACTTTCCATTCCTTAACGGGTTTAATTTTGTCAGGTTCTACCTTAACACCCTCCTGAGATACAATATGACCTAGCTATTCCACCTCTTGTACTCCAAAGAAACACTTGGAGGCTTTTGCATATAATTGTTTCTCCTCCAATAGTTTGAGCACATTGTCAACATGTTGAACATGATCCTTCCAAGACCTGATGTGGATTAGTATATCATCAAAAAATACTAACACAAATTTTCTAAGGGTTTGAAAATGGAATTCATCGACCCTTAAAATGTAGAAGGTGCATTGGTAAGGCCAAAAGGCATGACCAAAAATTCATAATGACCCTCATGAGTTTGAAATGACCGGAGATCCAACTTGGTAAAATAAATTGCTCCATGTAATTCATCCAATAATTCATCAATCATAGAAATGAGAAATTTATCTTTAATAGTGAGCTTATTGAGCTCCCTATAATTCGTACACATGCACCATGATCGATCCTTCTTGTGTACCAATACTATTGGAGCAGAGAAACAACTTTGACTAGGTTGAATTATACCTTCCTCTCACATTCCTGCAATCATATGTTCAATTTCGTTGTTTTGGACATAAGGATATCTGTAAGGCTTGATGTTTGGAGGAACACTTCTTGGAATCAAATGAATAGCATGATCATGATCACAAATAGGTGGGAGCCCTTTGGGAGTTTCAAACACCTTGGAATGATTATCTAATATTTTTTGGAGATATGGAGAAATAGATGATTTTGATGTTGGAACTTCAAGTGAGCATAATTGTGAAATTACGCTTCATTGTTCTTTCTTCCGAAGCTTTCTCATGACATTGGAGCTTATTATCTTTCTCAGCTTCCTCGCGATGCCTCGTAATTCAACTTCCTTTCCTTCTGAAAAAAAATTCAATAAAATTTCTTGAAAATTAAAAGCTAACGCCCCCAAAGATTGTAACCATTGTACTCCTAGTACAACATCAGCACCTCCTATTGCAATGGAAAGCATTGGACTATTCAATACATATTCCCCCATGGTTAGCTTGACATTATGGAATTTTCTAGAGCAATTTATAGTTTTTCCATTTGCAACCATCACTTGACACTCTGGTGTTGGATATAGGAAGAAATTCAATTCCTTGGCTACCTTACAATGAATAAGATTATAGGTACTACCCGAATCAACACTACAAGAAAAAAATTGTTAAATTTGGACAACTAGGTCCAAACTCCATCTTGTGATGCTCATATGAAGATTCCAATATTTGTATTGGATTCCTCTTTCAGAGAGGTGTAAAATCGATATAAAATTGATTTTAATCTAATGAGCAGAACATTTATTTTGAATTTATTATTTATAATAAATTTAAGTGCAGGTCGGCCTTAAGGTTTTACACACCCAATAGATGTGTCACACACCTCAATGATGGATATAAATACAGTCAACATTGGAGAGCATTTCACTCGCTAAACATCACACATCTTCTCCTCTGATTATATACGACCATCTGAGAAGCAGTTTCATCTCCCACGTGAGAAGAAGGACGAAATCTATTGTAGCAAAAGGACGAAATTTTCTACAGTTAGGGTTTCTGGCCAAGTTTGACCAGCGTTGAATTTGGTCAATGCATGGTCCGAATTGGCTGAAATTTTGTGTAGATTTCGATTTTTGAAGGCCGTACTCATTGGCACAAAAATCAAGGTCAAAAGGTTGACCGAAGTTGGAGATGAATTGACTTTATTATTGTTGCCTTGCGTTGTCTTTGAGTTGACTGGGTGACTGATTTGAGGACTGTTGTGACACATTCTGGGTTGGCTGACCAAGAATACTTTGCTGGTTGAAGCATCCTGTTGATCGCCGTAATGCACCAACACATTCTCCTGTTTCTGGTTTGTCTTCTATAGATCCACTGGTATGTTCTATCAGCATTTTTACTTAATTGTTTATGTGATTGTTGTTATAAAAGTAGTTGCATCAAGCATAGAACATCTACATAAATTTACATGGTATCAGAGCTGAGGTGAAGACAAGCCCTAACTTATAGCAATCACCAAAAGAGAAAAATGGGTTCCACAAGTTATGGCTTCAAAGAGGATGACAAGCTGACTGGAAGGGATGACTTCAATGCTTGGAAGATGATATTAGATCTCAAATTAGAAGACCATGATCTCATGGACTATGTATTGGGTAAGATACAAGAACCTCCATCCACTGCTACAGCTGCTGCTAAAACCAAGTATAAGAAGGGGGAGATCAAAGCAAAGCTAATGATCAGGGAATCCATACATAAAATTCTGGTTGCCTACATATCTGAGCTAGGCACATCTAGTTAGGTCTCTGTAATTTGCAAATTTGGAAATACAAACTGTAGAGGCAACATATGAACCACTTTGGGATTCTAGGATCTAGCCCTCCTGAATCCAGAGAGGGATCTCTCTATGAGTGTGTTAAAAGATGTGATCTTTAAGGCTTGAAATATAATTTTAGGCTAGTTATGAAGAGTATGGGTTTTTGTTTTTGTTTGTTTTTGGTTGGGCAAGGACATGGAAGGTGAAGGAAGTTCAAATAAAGGGTGATGGTGTATGCAAGTGAAGGGATGATTCAGCTGATAAGATAGGCAACAAGCAGCTTTAACCCATTGGGCTATGGATTCAAAAGAGGATTTAATTGGACAGTGAGGTACAAGGTAATCCATGGGGCAAGTCACCTATGTCAAAGGATCTCTTAAGTTGAATTATGGAATGAAACAGATAGAAAAATGGAGAACAAGCAAGTGAAGAATAGAGAGCATCCTGAGATCAGGTAAGTGCTTTGAAACTATCTTGCTTTGGCATACACTTAAAGAAAAACGTGAAAGTAATCCTAGATTAGGTAAGTGCTTTGAAACTAGCCTGCATTGAAGTACTTTTAGTTAGAAAACATTAAAAATCAGTTAGAATAGCTTAAGATCAAGTAAGGAATTTTAACCTATCCTGCTTTCAGCATATTCTATAAGAAAACACAGATGATAATCAAAAAGAGCAATCTAAGATCAGGCAAGTGCTTCGAAACCAACCTACGTCAATGTACCCTTAAGGAAAGCTTTCAAAGGAATAAAACATATAGATAGAGCTTATTAGCAAGAGTAGGGTACTATCAAGAGTAAATCCTAGCTCTATATTTACTTTTCTTTATCAAAGAAAGTGCACAGAATGGAAATATAAAGAGAAAAAAAAATTGATAATGAGAAAAACATCACCATCGACATAAATCAGGATCCCATAAATCAGCAGCTTGTATTTGAAGTTCAAACCAGTTACAATCAGCAAGCCCGGTGGGTCTCTACAGCATCAAACTTATCATTTCAACTTATGTATATTCAATTGCAAACAGGACTTCAGTAGCTTCAGAAAACTATTACATGCAATCAGATATCCAGAGACCAACCGTTACAATGTGGTCCTTGTTGATCATATCAGCCCCCCATTAAAATTTTTTGACAAGCAATCCTGCTTAAATCCTTTAAATCCTCTTTCTTTGGTCCTAAGAATTCTTTTGCTGCCTATCTTTACCACACTCCCCCCCCAAAGTACGTTTTAAAAGTCCATAAACCCGCATTTGAAAATATATATAAGGCCTAGCCCTTTCAGTCCTAGCCCCCCTCTATCTTACCATCCACATGACCTGGGCGCTAGACCGAGCGCTAGCCCAGAGAGCGCTTATCGCAGGCGGATATCGGGTGCAATATTATCCGTCGATCTGTACAGATCAGACGATCTGCACAGAACAGCGCCCCGGCCATGGACCACTCCGTTCACCGCTCCGATCGCCTGTCCATCGTCCGATCATCCTGCAAAATCAACGGTCCGCAGCTTGTCGGCCCTTGTGGCCCCCGCGCCCAAAAACGTTGTCCAAAACCTAGTGGTATCTATCGCACCGCCTTTTTCCTGTGGGCGGTATTTTTGATTTCGGAGCGATTCCATACATCGCTCGACACATGTCTCTGTGTATGGCTAAAAAACCACCCTTCATCGCGGGTTATTGTTCGGTAGAAGATGCGGCGCGATATGCACGTGAACCACCCGATCTAGAGCGGCCCATCCGACGGTTGTCGCTTCACGAAACTGCACGGGTGTTAATCCAAGTATATAGTGCCCCTGGCCCACTGTCCATCGCCTCCGATGCATTCACAGCTGTCGATCTCCCCTCGAGATCGGACGGTTCAGATTTGATCGACCCCGTCTTTGACCGGTCCCACCGTCATCTCTCCACGTCATCTATTTCCTATTGTCTTGGTATCATGCCACATGTCCTCCAGTTTTTATCCACAAGATCTCCGCCACCTCGGGTCTATATTTGGTCCATTTCTTCATTTTTCCGTATTTTCACGTTCATTCCTCACTGTGTCCGCCATACTGCATCACCATTCCGAAGCGCCTTCCACTGCATTTTTCGTCATCCTTCCACAGTCCTACCACCAGTTCGACAACCATCAATGCATTCACCCTCCCTTTGCATAGTATTCTTAACACGTTTTTGGGTTTTGCAGGGATATCGAGGCAGAAAATCGCCATGATTTACAGCCTCCATTACAGTAGCGGAAAACACCGTAAAGGACCATTTCTCAGAGGCTAGAATTATGGAGAGGGGCCTATGTAGCTATTACGATGTGACTTCCATTAAAGAAGCAGGGTTAAACTCTTTCAAACCCTCCGAAGTCATTCAAAGCTCCGATTTTGCAATCAGAGACATTAATGTTGCGGCAAAGAGTATCAGTGGGAGATCAAAGAATTCAATAACTGCAATTGAATATTTTGAGCTCGAATTAAATATTTAAATGGCAAAGGTACCAGATCAAAGATATCATGGATCACACAGAAGGTACCATGCGCATACAACATTGCCCTCAAGTTTTCATTTCAGCAAAATTTTCTTTCAGGAAAGGACAGAATGTTTATGTGATTTTACTTCTATGTTGTGTTCCTGAAGAGATTTTCACCCGATGCATTTATTCTAGAAAGCAAGCCACGGAGTACATACAGCACTACAAAGTCATCAAGCAGTATGGGCGTGCACGTTTCTGCCATCTTGTTTTAATGTGACAAATTAAATTTTCATCACCTACTCCCTTTTGGAGCTTTCTTTTTCTCCTATAAAGCTCCCGAAGAACAGATGATTTAGGGTTCCATATTTTATCATAAAATTATGCAGTGAAAGGATTTTTGTATACATTTTGTTGAACTCTAGTATGAAGGCTCAGAGCCCATAGGGTCTCAGTGAGGAGGAGTTCCATCTATTAAAGAGGATTCTGGTCTTTGGTATTTCACAGTTTGTAACTTTCTCTTATATGTGTTAGTTTAATAGATCATTTCATTTCATCCATTTTTCCTGTATCATGTTTTGGAATGCGAGTGGCTCACTGATTTTTGGTATGGATTTATCCTAGTTGATACCCATGCTTGGATTAGTCAAGCGCTTTAAATATGGCTCATGCATGATATTCTGTTCCACTATTCATCTAAACCGTATTTCTGCTATATTAGTTTCTTTGAGAGGGTGTTTTTAAAACGCTATTGTCATGTATGGATTCTTAGATTGGTAAGCCCATGCATGGTGATATTGTGTATCTGGATATCAGCTCAATGATAACTAATATATTCTCAATATTTCATTCACTACATACACCTTCTGATAATTTATTTCTGTGAGATATTTCTGAATTGGCCCTCTTTACAGTAAGTTGTCTCTGAATTGTCTGTTGCTTTTATGTTGGATTTTTGCATGTTGCCTCTACAGTATTCCTTCCTCTGTGTCAATTTCTGAAGGTCCTGGTCCCATTCAGATTAATATTCCTTGTTTTACAAGAGATAGCATGAGATCTTTTTATTGATAACTCCCTCTGTTATACCATATGCTCTTTGCTATATAAGATGTCCTCGGCACTGGTCTATCACAACTCTAGGCTGTCTCTAGGAGCGACAACATCTTTTTGGCGCCGTTGCCAGGGAACGAAGTTGAGAAAATTTAAATCCCTAGGCCTCGACAAAATCTAATTCTCTTCAAGTAGGTGAGCATGGAGAGTTGAGAGTTGTAGATCCCTCACCTTGGCGACTCCACATTCGTTATTTGATAAATCTATTTTCATTCCTGGCTCCTCGAAAGCCACACCTGAGGTCAGATACGTCTCAGCCAAAGACACTTTCAGTGTCTGACCTTGAAAATATTATACATAGAAGAAATTGGAGGGAGAGAAAATCAGTCCACTCTAAAATCCCTGAATTGTCTATAGAAGACTTTCCATCCTCTTCTTCTCAAGAAGCTCAAGTTCCAGATCCCAACTCCACTGCGGGAGATACTGATTATTGCTGTTCAGATAGTCCACCCCGAGGAGGTGTAAGGAATAAAGATAATTTTCACCCTACTCCTGAGGTTGAAGATTTTAAAGAAGTCACTGAAGTATCCACTGTTAACAGACCATTATTCCCCTCAACACCTCAGGTTGTTGTTCATTATATTCCTATTGCTATTCATACCCCACTTCCACCTCCTCCTCCTCCTCTTACTCATCAAGCTATTGCACTACCTCCACCCCCTCCAATGGCCAATGTTCCAGGATTCTTGCTAAATAAATATGCCCCTCTGGCATTACCCCAAGTGTTAAATGATATGCCCCAAGATTATTTGAAGATTTTACCCCGATTCAATGGGGAAAACGAGATTGATGCTCAAAAACATCTTGAGGTCTTCTGTACTTTTGCAGAGAATTTTAATGTGGAACATTTAGATGTGGTTTTAAGGCTTTTTGTCCAATCTCTGGATGGTGAAGCTTGAAAATGGTTTAAGACATTGGCAGGTCGTTCTATTACCACTTGGGAAATAATGGAAGATAATTTTCTCAGAAAATGGGGAGAGAAAAAAGACCATGGACATTGTCTTACTGAGTTCAATACACTCAAGAAAAGACATAATGAAGGGGTGTCAGAATTTATAAAGAGATTTAATAAATTGTATTTGAGCCTTCCTGTTGATATGAAACCTCATCAAACTGCTGCCAAGGTTGTTTTTGTAGCAGATTTTGATTCAGAATTTGGTTTCTCTCTGAGAGAAAGAAAGCCTACTACTCTGGATGATGCTCAGAAAGATGCACTAGAAATTGAGGCAAATTTCGCCTCCACTGGTAAATCAAAGGGAAAATCTGAACAAGATACTAGAAGAAGGGGCAAAGAGGAGGTATCTACCTCTAACCAAGACAGAGACTCAGCTAATGACAAGATTGAAGAAATGAACAAAGTGATTAAGAACCTCTCTAGTAAGATGGTCAAGCTTGAATTGGAAGCCAAGAATTCAGCCTCTAATAATTTCCAGAATGCTCAAAATAGAGGTTACAATCCTCAGTACAGGAAACCACCCCTGCAAATATTGCCAAGGGAAGCAAAAGAGCAACAAGATCAAGTACCACACCCATTGTACTTGGAAGGTCCAGTAGATGATTCTACTGAAGACACTGCCTATGGACTAGAGGATGCAAATCTTTCTTTTTCAAATAGTGATGGAGAAGAATGCCCTTTGCAAGAAAAAGATGGAACTGAGAGCTCATTACAAGAAGAAGAAAAAAACAGAGACACAAAAGACGCAGAAATTGATCATTATTGTAAACAGCTTGTTGATTTCATGCAAGCACAATTCAATAGAAGATATGATCTCAGATCTTCTAGGAAGAGGACCCGTACTCAAGATCAGGAAGAGGAGCTACCCCAGAAAGAAGCACCTGCTTAGAAGGAGTCTACAATGCAGAAAGTCACAGATAAAGGTAAGGGCCCTCTAAACAAACCTTTGAAGTCTAATGATCAAATTCCTTCCTCTTCAAAAGTGGTCATTCCTCCTAATACTAAGTCTGTGTCAAAATAATTTAAACCCTCAGCTGAAAATAAAGATTCAAAAGAAGTTGTAATAGAAAAATCTTCTCCTGTTTTCAACCTGCAAAAGGAACTTGAGAAAGTCAAAATCCCAATCCCCTTGACTGAACTATTAAAGCAACCTGCATATCAATCTCAAGTCACCTCTTTCATGCTCCCTCCAGAAGCTGCACTCACTCCAGATAGTCTCAACCTTCAAGAAGAAATACCCATGGTTGTCTTTGGTCCACATGTAGAGGAATTAGATGCTTCTACTCCTCCCTTCTATGTGTCTCTAGTGATTCATGACCTGCTATTACATAACTGTATGTTAGATTCTGGAGCTTCCCATAATCTAATACCTCTTTCAGTCATGGAACAACTAGGATTAAAAATCACCCGCCCATACAAGGACCTCTATTCATTTGATTCCAAAAGAGTTAAATGCCTAGGGATGATCAAGGATTTGGTGGTCAATTTGGCTCAAATCCCAGAAAAAAGCGTGGTAATGGACATCGTGGTGGCAGACATCCCAGCTCGCTTTGGCATGTTACTGTCAAGCTCCTGGGGAACAAAAATTGGTGGATCAATTAAGTTGGATTTAACATATGCCTCAATCCCAGTTTTTGGTGGCCAAGAGAGGAGGTTGTACAAGGAGACTAGATTTGTCAAGATGGTCACTAAGGCTGACAACTCTCTAAATTCACCAGTATACAGTAAAGAAGGAGATTTATCATGCTTGATGTTGGAAGAAGATCAAGATTATGCTCATGAACCATCCTTCTGTCAGATCAAGACTGACCAGCCCTCAGAGAACCATGAAGCAGGAATCTGGACACTTCATTTTGATGGAGCAAATTCAAAAGAAGGTAATGGAGCTGGAATATTATTGATTTCTCCTACAGGGAAATGGGTCCCATTATCCTTCAAGCTATAATATGAAGCTACTAATAATGTGGCTGAATATGAAGCACTTCTGTTAGGATTGCAGACAGCCAGGAACATGAATATACAAAGTTTAAAAGTTCTGGGAGATTCATAACTGGTGGTTAAACAAATCAGGAATCAATGTCAGACCAAACATCCTCGACTAAGGGCTTATAGGAATGAAGTTTGGGACATGGTAGAGAATTTCTTCTTGGCATTCAATATCCAGTTCATGCCCCGAGAACAGAATAGGATGGTTGATTCCCTTGCTGTGGCTGCTAGCACATTTTGTCCACCTCAGAACCCTCTTTTGAGATATGAAGTTGAGGTGCGTTATCGACCATCAATCCCAGATAACATCAAGCACTGGCAGGTATTTGAGGATGAATAACAGATGAAGAGATTCGTGGAAACAGTAGGAGAATTCTCCAATATGGAGATTGATGCTGGTGAAGAAGAAGGAGAGCCTAAAGACACTTCAGAAAGAAACTGGGAGGAGAAAATGGCAGGTAATAAAGTGTTGCAATTGAAGGGAAACATTATACCTAGAGGGCTGGTGCCTCTAGAAAGATTATTTGATAAAAATGATGTCCCACTGCAGCCAGGAAAAGTGGTAGAAGAAAATTAGATGGAAGACCTGAATCTTGGTATTGAGGCTGACCCCAAGATCATAAAATTGTCCAAAAAGATCCCAGAAGAATATAAAAATCTATATCAGAAATTATTTCAGTCTTACAAAGATGTGTTTGCATGGTTTTATCAGGACTTGAAAAATTTTGATATCAGTATTATGCAGCACAAAATCCCACTGAAGGGAGATGCAAAGCCTCATAAGCAGAAGCTCAGACAAATAAATCCCCCGCTGCTTCCTTCTATTGAGAAGGAAATTAAGAAGTTGTTAAAGGCCAAAATAATTATGCCATTGAGGTACTCTGAATGGGTGGAAAACTTGGTTCCTATCCGAAATAAAAATGGAGAAATAAGGTTGTGTGTGTATTTTAGAAATTTAAACAGAGCATCCTTAAACGATAATTATCCATTGCCTAAAATGGATCACATCCTGCAGAAGGTGGTTGGGGCTTCTAGGATGTCAATGATGGATGGATTTTCTGGTTATAACCAGGTGGTTGTATTTCCAGAAGATCAAAGGAAGACTGCTTTCACCACACCATGGGGTACATTTATGTATGCCGGAATGCCTTTTGGATTGATTAATGCATGGGCCACTTTTCAGAGGGCGATGGACATTGCTTTTGTTGGGGAGCAAGATAAATTTTTGGTAGTCTACCTTGATGATATCACTATATTTTCAAAGAATGATACTGAGCATATTGAACATCTGCGTAGAACCTTTGAGAAATGCAGGAGGTATGGTCTCTCTCTAAACCCTCAGAAGTCTTTATTTGCATTAGAAGAGGGTAAACTTTTGGGACACATTGTGACTAAAGATGGGGTGAAAATAGATCCTATGAGGGTAGAGGTTATAAATGGTATTGCTCTCCCTAGGAATAAGAAGGAAGTAAATGTGTTCCTAGGGCGTATCAATTTCCTGAGAAGGTTTATTCCTAACTATGCTGAAATAGTTAGACATATAACTGACATGCTGAAGAAAGATAATGAAGTAAAATGGTCCCAAGAATCATGAGAAGCATTTACCAGGATAAAAAATGATTTTGCAGAAGCCCCTGTGCTAGCTCGACCAGATTATGCTAAACCTTTCATGATCTTTTCTTCTGCATCACCTCATACAATAGCAGGAGTTTTATTGCAGAAAAATGAGGAAGGGCACGAGCAGCCCATAGCTTTCTTCAGTCAGGTGCTCCGTGATGCAGAATTAAAGTACAACATATTAGAAAAACAAGCATACGCCCTAGTAAAATCCCTCAAAGCATTCCACATGTATATCTTACAGTCCCATATCACTGCATTTGTGCCTACAGCTGCTGTAAAAGATATTCTTATTCAGGGGAATAGTGAAGGAAAAAGGGGGAAGTGTACTGCCAAGATACAGGAGTATGAATTAGACATCCGCCCTACTAAGCTTATCAAAGGACAGGGGCTTGCCAAAATCCTATCTGAATCAAACTATCAAGCTTTGGGTATAAACATGTCCATTATAGCAGGAGAGGAATCTGAAGAGAAAGAAGAGCAACAGGGAATTGGGGTAGCTACTCCGAAAACACATATAAAGTACCTCACCAGTCCGTGGTACAAAGATATAGTAGAATATCTCCTCACACTCAGCCGCCCTCCAAGTTGTGATCAAGTTAAATACAGAACGCTGAGATTAAAATCAAAAAAGTACATAGTCACCAATGGCCGATTATATTGGCCTGATCCCTCAGGCATCCTACTCCTGTGTCTCACAGAGAATGAGGTAGAGAGTATAATAGTTGAATTTCATGAAGGTATCTGTGGGTGTCACTACAGCTGGAGGGCCACTGCTCACAAAATCCTGAAGGCTGGTTTTTATTGGCCCAAGATTTTTGGAGAAGTGTCAGAAATTTGCTAAAAGACAAAAGTTGGCACCTCTGCCCATGATTCCCGTGCACGTGGATGAACCATTTCGACAATGGGGAATTGATTTTATAGGTGAGATACATCCTCCATCGAGTGGTCAACATAAGTGGATTTTAACGGCCACCGATTATTTCACAAAATGTGTGGAAGCCATACCTGCAAGGAACACCACGGATACTGTGATAATAAAGTTCATGGAAGAAAACATCATATCCAGGTTTGGCTGCCCTGCCAAAATAGTGACTCATAATGCCCAGGCCTTCAATTCTGCAAAGTTTGTGAGTTTCTGTCAAAAATATAACATCACTCTAAGCCACTCTACAGCCTATTATCCTCAAGGAAATGGCTTGGCAGAATATTCCAATAAAACCCTGGCGAGGGCACTGAAGAAGGCTATAAATGAAAATCAGAAAAATTGGGATTCCCAGTTGAAATTTGCTCTGTGGGCCAATAGAATTACTAGCAAGAGAGCAACTGGGAAATCCCCATATGAATTAGTGTATGGGAGGGCAGCACTATTCCCTATATAATTAGCCCTACCAGTAGCCCGATTCATGCAAGAAATTCAAGAGGAGCCTGATCATATGACCAGGAGAATAAACCAGCTGGTGGAATTGGAAGAAACACGCAATCAGGTAAATCAAAGGATGACAGAATATCAGGAGAAGATGAAATACCTTTTTGATCAGCATGCTAAAGACAGGAATCTACAGGTGGGTGATTTAGTGCTCAAGTGGGATATCCGAAGGGCTGAAAAAGGAAAACATGGTAAATTCGATCCGCTTTGGTTCGGCCCTTTCAAGATTGTGGAGCAGGGAGGTAACAATACTTTCAAGTTGGAAAATTTACAGGGTGACTTGCTTGATGTCCCTGTAAATGGTTAGTTTCTCAAACCCTACTTCCAGTTCTAATTCAAGCAGAGATAGCCTGATGTATTATACTATATATTAGTTTGTTTTCACTCTTGTTTGAAATAATATGGGTGTCATGATGAATTATGGAAAGGAAAGGTAGAAGTGCTGAAGAGCAGAGTCTACATAAAAGATGATCAGGTGGTCTGAGAAGTTCTCGACAGGTCCAGGGATGAACGTGTCGTCCCTAGGTGGAGCCAATGTTGATCATATCAGCCCCCCATTAAAAAAATTTGACAAGCAATCCTGCTTAAATTCTATAAATCCCCTTTCTTTGGTCTTAAGAATTCTTTTGCTGCCTATCGTTACCACACTCCCCCCCCAAAGTACGTTTTAAAAGGCCATAAACCCGCATTTGAAAATATATATAAGTCCTAGCCCCCCTCTATCTTACCATCCACATGACCTGGGCGCTAGCCCAGAGAGTGCTTATCGTAGGCGGATATCAGGTGCAATATTATCCGTCAATCTGTACAGATCGGACGATCTTCACAGAACAACGCCCCGCCCGTGGCCCACTCCGTTCACTGCTCCGATCGCCTATCCACCATCCGATCATCCTACAAAATCAACGGTGTGCAGCTTATCTGCCCTTGTGGTCCCCGCGCCCAAAAACACTGTCCAAAACCCGGTGGTATCTATCACACCGCCTTTCGGTGGTGGGAAGTATTTTTGATTTCGGAGCGACTCCATACATCTCTCGACACGTGTCTCCGCGTACGGCTAAAAAACCACCCTTCATCTCACGTTATTGTTCAGTAGAAGATGCGGCGCGATATTCATGTGAGCTGCCCGATCTAGAGCGGCCCATCCGATGGTTGTCGCTTCACGAAGTTGCACGGGTGTTAATCCAAGTATACAGTGCCCCTGGCCCACTGTCCATCACCTCCGATGCATTCACAGCCATCGATCTCCCCCCGAGATCGGATGGTTCAGATTTGATCGCCCCCACCTTTGACCGGTCCCACCTTCAACTCTCCACGTCATCTATTTCCTATTGTCTTGGTATCGCGCCACATGTCCTCCAGTTTTTCTCCATGAGCTCTCCACCACCTCGGGTCTATAGTTGGTCCATTTCTTCGTTTTTCCGTATTTTCACGTTCATTCCTCACTATTTTCTCCATACTGCATCACCATTCCGCAGCGCCTTCCACTGCATTTTTCATCATCCTTCCACAGCCCTACCACTAGTTCAATGGCCATCAATTCATTCACCCTCCCCGTGCATAGTTTTCTTAACACGTTTTTGGGTTTTGCAGGGATATCGAGGCAGAAAATCGCCATGATTTACAGCCTCCATTACAGTAGCGGAAAACACCGTAAAGGACCATTTCTCAGAGGCTAGAATTATGGAGAGGAGCCTGTGTAGCTATTACGATGTGACTTCCATTAAATAAGCAGGGTTAAACTCTGTCAAACCCTCCGGAGTCATTCGTGTTGGGTATGTGTTATATTCTTTCCACGATTAGCCCCACGCGTTGTATGTTGCGTCGGGCGTAGCTGGGGGGTCACGAGGGGCGAAGCAGTCCCCACCGTTGGGGTCCAGGGCAGCGCCCCGGCCAAAATTGGTTTTTGTGCGGACCCACTCATAGGCGGATCTGCCCATGGTTTTGTGCATGGTTTTGCACATGGTTTTGGGGTTCGATGGTTTTCGGCCCTTGGTATTTTGTAGATCCGGTCAAGGGAACTACGGTTATGTTATAATCCAGGGTTAATGGATTGGGTTTTATGTATGCTTCGGCATGTATATATATGTGTTGTAACACTAAAAGGAATATAATGAAAAATCAAGCTGGTCGTCCCGATTTGGGATCCAGGGGAAAATCTCTGTGTTTATCTGTTTTATGTTTTATGCTCTCGCTATTGTTTTATTTTCTGTTATAAGATTCGTGTGTAGATAATTTCTGTTCAGGGTTAAAACCTACAATTCGAAGCGCCGATTTTGCAATCAGAGACATTAATGTTGCGGCAAAGAGTATCAGTGGGAGATCAAAGAATTCAATAACTGCAATTGAATATTTTGAGCTCGGATTCAATATTTAAATGGCAAAGGTACCAGATCAAATATATCATGGATCACACAGAAGCTACCATGTGCAGACAACATTGCCCTCAAGGTTTCATTTCAACATAATTTTCTTTCAGGAAAGGACAGAATGTTTATGTGATTTTACTTCTATGTCGTGTTCCTGAAGAGATTTTCACCCGGCACATTTATTCTAGAAAAAAAGCTACAGAGTACATACAGCACTACAGAGTCATCAAGCGGTATGGGCGTGCACGTTTCCGCCATCTTGTTTTAATGTGACAAATTAAATGTTCATCACCTACTCCCTTTTGGAGCTTTCTTTTTCTCCTATAAAGCTCCCGAAGAACAGATGATTTAGGGTTCCAGATTTTATCAGAAAATTATGCAGTGAAAGGATTTTTGTATACATTTTGTTGAACTCTAGTATGAAGGCTCAGAGCCCATAGGGTCTCAGTGAGGAGGAGTTCCATCTGTTAAAGAGGATTCTGGTCTTTGGTATTTCACAATTTGTAACTTTCTCTTATATGTGTTAGTTTAATAGATCATTTCATTTCATCCATTTTCACTGTATCATGTTTTGGAATGCGAGTGGCTCACTGATTTTTGGTATGGATTTATCCTAGTTGATACCCATGCTTGGATTAGTCAAGCGCTTTAAATATGGCTCATGCATGATATTTTGTTCCACTATTCATCTAAACCGTATTTCTGCTATATTAGTTTCTTTGAGAGGGTGTTTTTAAAACGCTATTTTCATGTATGGATTCTTAGATTGGTAAGACCATGCATGGTGATATTGTGTATCTGGATATCAGCTCAATGATAACTAATATCTTCTCAATATTTCATTCACTACATACACCTTCTGATAATTTATTTCTGTGAGATATTTCTGAATTGGCCCTCTTTACAGTAAGTTGTCTCTGAATTGTCTGTTGCTTTTATGTTGAAGTTTTGCATGTTGCCTCTACAGTATTCCTTCCTCTGTGTCATTTTCTGAAGGTCTTGGTCCCATTCAGATTAATATTCCTTGTTTTACAAGAGATAGCACGAGAGATTTTTATTGATAACTCCCTCTGTTATACCATATGCTCTTTGCTATATAAGATGTCCTAGGCACTGGTCTATCACAACTCTAGGCTGTCTCTAGGAGCGACAACAGTCCTCAAGGAAAATTTATAAGAAAATCTGGAAGTGGGAGAGTTTCTATGGGTCAAGTATCATTAATTTCACAATTAATGCAATTCCTGGCCTTTGAGAACCAAGCAAGACATAAGGCAAGAATGCACTCAACCTATAACTCTGCTTCATAACTCTGTTTCTGCTTTTCGAGGCCTAATGGTCGAAAATATTGGCTTCTGGGCTATTTTTTATCTTTTAAAATAACTTTGCTGACAATTAGAAATAAGATCTTTTGATTTGTATTAATTGTTCAGCCGTATTTAGGCGCATGTCTTCTGTTCTGGTAATAACTAGGCCTCCTTTGATTTCAGTGAGGCTGTAGGTGTCTTTTGGTAGCTGGAGAGGTTGGCCTTTGGTGCTGAAGAGGGTTCAATTGGCCTCTGTTGTGGCGGTGGAGGCTTTCTCGGATTGACAGATTTCTCTGTCTTTTCCTAAAAACACCTTTAATTCACTTTTAGGTCTGTGTTAGGGCTGGATTATGCCTCGGTCTTCTTTATGGTCTTTGTGTTGTCTCTTCGAGCTTTAAACGTTGGATTATAATCATTAATCTTCAATAAAGTCTCTTAATCCTTTAATTTCCTTAACTGATACTCTATGCCGCTTCAGCGATGATCCTTCTGCGCTCTGGGTCACAGTGACTATGACTGTGGAAATAGAACGAATTCATCGCTCTGTAAACCTATGAAACACAATAAACTTGTTAAGAAAATCCATGTGGGAGTGGTGGTGGATGCTGTGGAGGATCGTGGGAATGGTAGCGCAGCAATGGAATCAGTGGCTGTAGTGGAGACAATGGTGAAAAATGTTGCGTAATGGTGGAAAACGGATCTGATGAAGGTCTGTTGGAGGGATGGTTGTGGACCGTCCGATCAGATCTGGTGGTGGTGATCGACGGAGGTGACTAACTGATGGAATGGCTTTAGAGGTTAGGTAGAATGAAATAAACTTTTAATGTAAAACATAAAAGTTTTAATGTGAACGAATTACAAAGGAAAACGATGAGAATCGCATGAAATCGTGGCTTCGAATGGTGGGACCGGCATGGGGGGAGGGTGATTGAACACAGATCGTTAGATATCAGGAGGAGATCAATGGCTGAGATGACCTGATGAAATTTTGTGGTAGCGCGATGAAAGAACTATGAATGAAATACGCGATGCAGTATGAACCATTGATTGGGATCAGATCAACGGTCAAGATTGGATGAAGGACCTTCGGAGGCAGAAAATGGGGAAGTGGTTTTCCAGGGGAAAACAACTGTTTTCACGAAGCTGAAGCGTGGTTTTGAATTTTACCCAAAATTACACGATATGGTCTGCCGCCTGACACGTGGTGAAATAAAACCGCCCATATTGCGTGAATTCAAATTGTTAAAGCTCGGACGCCAAAGTTGCGCAATATGGATGCTAGTCGTCGGATCTGGGACTGTGATATCTAATGGTGATGGATGGAGCGCAATATGGATAGCTGCATAGTCGGTAATGGGGGGACAGGTCAATGGTGGTTTTAATGTGGGTCGTCCGATCTATGGAATGGACGGCTGAGATCTCCAGGCTAAAAGAGAAGGCGGAAGGGAATTTTAATGGGTGGGAAGAATTCTGACCGTTGGATCCACGGGGATGGACGGCAGAGATTAAAAGAGGAGGCGGAGGAAAAAGGGCTGAATGATTGAGCAGGATAAATGAGGGCCATCGGATCAAACGAGATGGACGGCTGCGATCCAATCGCAATCTGAGAAGGCAAGGGCCAAAACTCCGATGGGTTTATGTAGCGATTGCGCGTGGACCGTCGAATCGACGGAAGATCGACGGTCGCGATTGGATCGGGGGTGGCCAATCAGAAATACAGGGGCGGAGTGAGATCAAATCCTGGCCGTTGGTTCTTGTGGATTCAACGGCCAGGATCCAATCAGGAGCCGGCCGGCCAATCGGGGAAACGAAAGTGGCACATTTAAAAAAAATTGCAATTGGCGATTGGGGCGGTGGTGCGATGGCTGTTGGATTATTTAAGATCAACGATAGAGATCGCCATCGGGGTAACAAAGGAATGAGGTGGGCGCACAGTGAGATTTGCACGGACCGTTGGATCTTTACATATCGATGGTGGGTATTGCACCCGCATTCAATAGAACAAAACACTTCTCGCATCGGAAATTTTCCATATAACAAAGAAAATGCGCTCACGTCCAATCTTCTGATTGCGATAAGCGCTCAAGGGCTTAGCGCCTGGTCTTGGCGTTGGGTTTCATGGAGAGGAAGTGGTTAGGGGCTAGCCGAAAGGGGCTTAAGCCTGTATGGAAAAATAAGTGTTTTTAAGGCCAAAAAGAGGATTTTTAAGGCTTTAAAAGGGGTTTCGGTAGAGAGAAAAAGGGATTTTTAAACTGAATGAAGGGAGCCACAAGGTTTAAAAAGGGGATTTTTATGATTTAGAGGGTTAGTGAGGGATTTTGAGAGGAAATTGGTGAGGGGAAAAGGGAATTAAAAATGGGGTTTTGAGGGGACAAAATGGGCAAATGGAGGCTTTCTTGAGCACAATGTTTTCACAAACAGTGAGGCTTTTTGAAATGGAACAACAGTGAGGGCTCTTCAAATATAAACAACACATGGAGTCTTCAAGAGTGATATTTCTTCAGAGGAAATGTATATCTTGAAGGTTCAAAAAATATTTAGCCACCTGTTTGCTTGACAAAATTTATAGGTGGCTAACAGTGGCTCCACATGGAGATGGCATCTTCTTGAAGGTGTCAAGAATTCAGAAAATAATCTTTGGAGTAGGCCAGATGCTTGATCTTTAACCATCCATTTCTTTCTTTAATCAGCTGCCACAACTCATGAAGACATCATATTAGCAGAAAACATTTCCCAAACAATCTACCTACCCATACTACTGTCCTAACATTTTTTCTTCAAGGTGTATTTAGACTTGCAGAGATGTATTGTTTGATTGATCCTTCTTACCATGCTGTCATCTTCTGACTGTACCTCTTGGACCAATTTAATCACTGGTACCCCTAGGCTGGTAGAGAACACTACATCTGCTCCATAAACAAGTTGTTAAGGGAACATTCCAATGGATTTCTTTGTGGTCAATTTGTCTACCCACAAAGCATGCACCAACTTGTTATGCCATAATTTCTTATTCTCTTCAAGCAGCTTCTTAATGATGGTCACCAAAATTTTGTTTGATGATTCTGCAAGCCCATTACCCTGAGGGTAATAAGCAGTAGAATGACCAAGGACAATTTGATACTTGTGACAAAAATCAATCATCTTTTTGGAACCAAAAGCAGCAGCATTGTCAGTAATAATCTTCCTAGGGCAGCCAAATCTTGATAGGATATGATCTTTAAGGAATTTTATAATAACAGAATCTGTGGCATTCCTGGAAGGGATGGCCTCTATCCATTTTTTGAAGTAGTATGTGGCTGTAAGAATCCATTTGTGTTGGGTAGATGAAGCAGGATGGAATTCCCCTATGAAATCTAGGCCCCACTGTTGAAAATGAGCTTCAAAAGTGATTGGTTGTAATGGTAAGGGAAGAAGCTTTCTTTTGCCTTCAAAAATTTAGCACTTGTGACAGGAAACTATCATTTTATGGACATCTTAGAAGAGGGTGGGCTAGTAATAGCCAGCTCTAAGGATCTTATTGGCTATGTTTTTCCAGTAGATATGACCTGCACACTCTCCTTCATGGAATTCATGCTTGATCCTCTCTGCATCAACTTCAGGCAAAAATTTAAGCAATAAACCATTAGCATTTTTCTAATATAAACATTCATTTAAAATGCAATAATTCCTAGCTTTCAACTTTAAAAACCTTGCCTTAGTTTTTGATAAATCAGGAGGAGCATTAAGATTTGTAAGCACATACAAGATGTTAGCATACCAAGGTGAGTTTTGGGACTGCTCTTCAACAGTGGGAGCAGGCAATCCTTCATGCTCATCCAAGGCATCTACTATGTTAATGTCAAGGGCTTGTAGGTTAGATTCAGCCATTAATTGAGCTAAGCCCTGACCTTTAATGAGTTTTGTGGGTTTGATTTCCAAATCATACTCTAGTATTACTGCAATCCACTTACCTCTTTTTCCATCTCGATCTTGTGACAAGATATCCTTTACCACTATGCTAGGCACATAAGAAATGATGTGAGAATGCAGAATATACACCCTGAAGTCCTTTAAGGCCTTTACCAAGGCATATGCCTGCTTTTCCATGATGTTGTATTTTAAGGGTGCATCTCTTAGTGCCTTGCTAAAGAAGGCTTTTGGTTGCTCATATCCCTCTGGGTTTTTCTGCAATAGGACAGCAGCCACAGTATGCTCTGATGCAAAGGAGAAAATGAGGAAATATTTTGTGAAATCTGGGCTAATTAGAACTGGTGCTCAGGTGAGTGCATGTTTCACCAATTCAAAGGACTTTTTGGCTTCTACAGTCCACCTAACTCCCACTTCTTTCTTGAGCATATTAGTCATGTTTCTAAGGAGCTCTGCTAAGTTGGGAATAAACCTCCTTAAGAAGTTAATTTTCCCAATGAAGGATTGCAATTCCTTTATGTTCCTTGGGTGGCTAATCTATAGTATTCCCTCAACTCTTTTTGGATCTATCCTAATCCCCTTTTCTGATATAATATGACCAACAAGTTTACCTTCTTGCAGGCCAAATATTGTCTTCTTAGGGTTTAAAGATAGCCCAAACCTTCTGCACTTTTCAAATACTTTCCTTAGATGTTTAAGGTGCTCTTCATCAGATTTGGAATAAAGTGTTATGTCATTAAGTTAAATTACAATGAAGTGCCCTATTTCCTCTACAAATGCAATGTCCATAGCCCTTTGGAAAGTGGCCCCAGCATTCATTAGTCCGAAAGGAATTTGTACATACATGAAAGTGCCCCAAGGAGTTGTGAAGGTTGTTTTAAGCTGATCTTCTGGGAGTACTAACACTTGGTTGTACCCTGAAAATCCATCTAACAGGGAAATCCTTTTTGAGCCAACTACCCTTTGTAGGATGTGTTCCATTTTGGGTAAAGGGTAATTGTCCTTTAAAGAAGCTCTGTTTAAATTTCTTAAATCAATGCACAATCTGATTTCTCCTGTCTTTTTCCTCACAGCTACAAGGTTGGATACCCAATCAGAAAACCTCATAGGCATTATGATTCATGCCTCATACATTTTCTTGATTTCCTTTTCCACTAGAGGCAGTTGTACTGGGTTAATTATGCGCAGGTTTGCCTAAAGGGTTTCTGGTTTTCTTTCAAGGGGATTTTATGCTGGATAATCTCTGTGTCATAAGATTTTAAGTCCTCATAGCTCCAAGAAAACACATCAACAAACTCTTTGAATAGATCAATGTATTTTTGTTTAATATGGGCAGGCAAAGACTTGGATAATTTAATCATTTTAGGCTTATCTTTGCTTCCTATATTGCATTCTTCAACATCTGATTCAGTGCGTTCTATAGTGGGTTTCTTTGCTACATCATTAAAATCGAAAAGGTCTTCTAAGGGTGCTAATCCTTTGGATATGTTTTTGTCTTTGGACTGCAGCACCTCAATGTCTTCTCCATCTGATTTCAAGTATTCTTCAGTTTGTTTTTCAAATTCTTTGGTCAACAAGTTTATTTCTGCGTTGGGGAATGGTTTTTCTTCATCAGGAGGCTCTTCACCTAAACAGTTTTCATCATATTTAGAATCTGAATCAGGTAGTTCAAATTCATTCTTGCAGAGCAAGAAATCTTCTATCTGTTTGTCACCCTCAAAGACCTGCCAATATTTTTCATTATCTGGCACAGCGGGTCTGTATTTTGTTTGGATAATGATCTATTTTTCACTAGGTGATTCTTGATATGAACTAGCAGGGCAGGCCAATCACTGGTTTGGGTGTTTTTACCAAAAATCTCAGTCATTGATTTACTGCTTTCAGCAGTCACTTTAGGAGTCTTTTCGGGTCTTTTCTTGATGGTGATTTCAGAAGCTTTTGGTTTAGAATTATATGTGTTCTTTTTTCTCCTAAGGTCATATTGTTCTCGGACCTGCATGATGGCATTTTCAAATCCTAACCTATAGTCCTCAGTTTCCAACCCTTCCTCATCCCAATGTGAGTAGGAGGTCTGGTTTTCTTCTGTGGAAAAGGTGTGATCTTGTTCATCCACTTCTACCATATTTATGGTGGTGACGGTCAAAAAATATCTGTCATCATTGATCATTCCAATGAGTTTTTGATGATGCTATGTGCCTGTTAATATATTTTTTGTCAAAAGTTAACGATTTAATACCATTATTGTGGAGTATTTTTTATAATATGTCCAAGGCCATAGTGGTTAGGGTCAGTCAATTTTTTTAGAAGTAATTAGTGTTTATCATTTCCCTCAAGTAATGACTAGACGAATAGAGATTTCCTATGAGTCAACACATGATTCATATATATTAATTTTATTATCTAGAAAATTCCCTTTAGATAAAGTTCCACTATTGTGTGTAGGAAATATATTATTTAATACATAATCAAGCTTTGAAAATTCTATTAATGAGAAAGACCTAACGATCCTCACCAATCTAGGCACGCCTTAAATTAATGCTTTGGCACACACTAACATTTCTTAGCACCCCACATGTATTGGAACATCTTTGTACCTAGAACATCTTGTGATGACACTTACGCCCAAGCACATGGTGACATGCGCTAGCACAACATCGAACTCTACTAACGTGTCTTGGCATGCTGCATATAGTCCCTAGCATGCCCTGGAACACCCTGGTTGAATGCATTGACATACATTAGCACTTGGCACACAATGCCACTTGGCATGTATTGGGACCTATTATTAGTGTGCCTAGCATGCCCCTTTTCAAAAAGATAAAGTCTTGACTTATTAACCCTCTTATTGGTTATTCCTTTTGTTGCCTTGACACATATTGACATACCCTAGCACCCTGCACCACATCCTTAGCACCTAGCATGTATTGGAATATCTTGGCACATGATATAATTAGCACACCCTGGAACTCCCAAGCACACTTTGGGAACTCGTATCATGTGCGTCAAACGAAGATCATATGGACAAGTTATGACCCTGGAAAGTTGGTTGCCCAGCTAACCCCAACGGGGCCCATAAACTCTTGGTGTTACATCTCCTCGGGTTAGGGTTTTTGTTGTTTAGGGTTTTATCTTATTTTTAAATAATAAAAAATACCCTTCATCCTTATTGTAACACAGTTCAAAGGAACATAAGTATTCGTTGTATTTATATAAAATTTCCCATGTGAAATTATAAAGTCATTGGAATGCCATGATGGATTGCACAATCAAGGAAGGTTGATTTTCCAAATTAATATGGAGATAATTCCATAGGAATTGCATGAGCAAGGCAGGCTGAGAATTGGCTAAGTATTACACCGATGTTTCCTAGATTAGCAGGAGACAATTGGCAAAGTGCTGGAGAATCTCAAGAGAGATTAAGCATTGTATTGTTTCATGATTCCTTGACTTAATACAAAATAGAGATAGAGGGTTTTGAGCAGTTTCTTCCCCAGATACATCTAGTGTTGTGCGATTGATAACTTGTTTCTCTTTCTTATATGTGATTGTGTGATCGTGTTTTGTTTCCACAAATTGTAGGAAGGATTCAGTATCTTGTTTTAGTACATCACAAGATCAGATTGAATCTCGTTGGTTAGATTTTATACATGAAATAGAAGAGAGGGTTGATACCATCTTTCCTTGTGGTGGTTAGTAGGCAGCAAGGTCTGTGATAAAGAACAACATAAATGGAGGAGGGATTGCACTGTAATTTAGAGCCATAACAGAAGTCGACACAGGCGTAATATTGACTGATTTAACCCTAGTTTGAGGGTCGACATTAAGATCTGAAGTTCATGTCAAGATTCAGTCAAAGAAATGCCTAGAATCTATGGATCCATATGAGCTACGTCAAGTCTCTTATGGAGGCAAGAGTCGTGTTTTTTCTATGTGTGGATAGGGTTTGTTCTACAACAATTAGAAGTACATAAGTATAATTCCCTAGTTAGGACAGTTTCCTAGCATGTTTAGTTCATAAGGTATGCCCTTAAGACTATGACAAATTTGCGTAGAAGAAGATGGGTTGTGACCCTTAGAGCGAGGTTTATTTATGCAATAAAGACCGCAGATCTGGAAGATGGTTTGCAGATTCAGTATGTGTGGAGACAATAGATCCAAAGGAGGGTGGAACCTGAGTGGAAGATTGCGCATGTAGAATAAATGTGACATGTGAAGAATGGATTGACATGTAGAGGAGTTGATTTTGGTGGACTTTCCATAGAGTTTTAGACAAATATCTGAAGACACCTATAAAAAATTAGTAAATGGACAGTTAGTGGCTGATTTGTAACCCTAGTTCAATCATCTACAGATTGTTAGAAGTATGATAACAGGAGTAGTTCATATTTTTTCATAGATTGGACAACAAAGATCAAATTGTCGATACACAAGAATAGTGATCTTGAGAGGACTCAAACCATTGTTAGGTGGTAGATTTGAAGAGCCCTAGATGAAGACAATATTGTGGGCCCTAGATCAGTAAAAAGAGTTGACTGTGGTTGGGAAAATTGATGGTAGTCCAAGTACAGTTGGAAGGTTGTTAGGTTACTATCAAAGAAGAGCCCTAACTCTTGTTCTGGTGAAGGACAACAAAATTGGTAGAAGGGTTGGTGTATAGGGCCTAAGGATGTGCAGACTTTGAAGGACTAAAGTAACAGTCAAGTGGGCCAACCAACTAGCCCTAGTTCACTATATTGTAGAGGAATGATTCAGAGAGAAGAAGGGCAGCCTCCATAGCCCTGGACTTCTCATCTTGGAGCTATAATATGGAAAAAGTGGGCATAACAAAGAGTTGTTCACAAATGGAATTATGAACAACTTGTTACCACTAAAACTAGTAGTGGACCTAAAAGGGGTTCATAAGAGGGCAATTTCTAGGACAAGGGAAACGATGGAGGCTTAGCCCATTGTCACCACAGCTAAGGCTCCTTTCTCTTCACAGAATTTCAACGATGGGTGGAGTCTCGGTAGTTTAGGAAGTCACTTGTAGAGTATAGGTCAATGAATAGGTGGGAAGTGACCCTCAAAACCCTTTCCCTATGATAAAATAAAGAGTGGGACTTGCTTTCCTTTTAAGCAAGTGAATTTATCTTCTAGGGAGAGAGGAGGGAGATTGAAGGGTTGAGGGAGAAGAAAAAGACTTATGAAGGAAGTTCTCAATCCCTAAAATCCTTTGGGAACTTGGATTCCCAAATGGTCCTTGATGAAAGGCCTTTGACACCAAATGGGACCACACGAGGCCAAGTGGACCCAGCCTAGGTTCGAGGATGGAATTTAGCAACCAATGATGTTCCTATCCTGGACAAGGTGAGGGGAAAGGATCAGATAAGATTTTTTACTTCAGTAGGTCAAATTGATCCTACTAGGCTCTATCCTTGGGACCACCTAGGCAAAACTTGACCCTAGAGCTAGGGCTTGAGGTATCTGGAGATTCCACCATCAGAATTGGCCCAAGTTTTGAGGAGAGTGAGGGCACCCAACAACGCAACTGCCTCTAGGAGATAGAAGTTTTCTTGTAGCTAGATTCCTATGAAATTGTTGCCATAGGTGACCTAATGGGGCTAGACCTAGGGAATGTGAAAATATCTTAATCTAAGAAACCCTACTGCAATATCTTGATTTACTTCTCCTACTTGAATTAAGTTACAAGTTAATTTCTGAAATATTTAATAAATTAGCGAAGTAAATCATAAATACAACTAGCAACCTACACATACAGATCAAATATTGAATAACATGCTCATAGAAAAAGTGGCACATGGATTTTATGGACAACTTTCCCCGGAAAAAACCCAATGCGGGAAAACCGGTGCAACTATCTCTAGAGGGTTTTCATTATTATGCAGAATCTAAGTACAACAATCTTGGGCACAAAAACTGGTTCACCCAACAGAGAAATAAAAATGGCAGTAATACGCTGCTCTGAACCCCTCTACGTCAGCCTGACTAGCCTATGTCGACCTCTGCACTACTCAGTAAGGGCCTACGTCACCCCTGAAGGGCTTACATTACCCTTGCGCTGCCCTGACTGGGCCTACGTCAGCCCTGCGTGGCTCCTACTGCCTCTGCGCTACCCCTGATGGGCTTTGGCTGGACTAAGTGGCTCCTGATGTCCCTGCTGCTCTGGCTGGCTAGAATAATTATGCAGAAAAAGCATAGGTAAGAAATAATTCACTGGCCAAAGATAACGCATAACAGTCAGAAAAATTGAAGAAATGAAATGAAAATAGATCAATGTCCTCAAATTACTGAAATAGCTCAATGGGACTAGAGAGTAAAAGCTTTGACAACAACAATAAGTGCTTATAGCATCAGCTAAGAGAACAGAGGAGACTAGTTCATGAGGTTAAAATGTTGTATAATTGTTGGCACAGGAAAACTGTAGAATTGTTAGCGTAAATCTTTGCAGGTACCATTAGTTGGTGATCATCGATAATCATTTCATTTCATCAAATACCCAAATGAATGGGCCTTACAAGCTATTTGGGTAGACAAACGCCACAGAAGCTGTGTGATGGAAAAATATTCACACTATATTGAAGAAAACACCTACCAAATAAGGATGATATTTCAAATGGGGCAAGAAACAATATAGAGATAGACATCAAAAAATTTAAAATGCTAGGGCAACAGGAAAGAAACTAGGTAGCATGGTAGAAAGCCCAACAAAGAAAATTATAAAAATGGAAAACCCTACAAATTAGCACCCATCCAAACATCACCACAATTTTTTCTTTAACTCTAAATCTCCAAATTCATCAAATTATATCTTGTATTCAAACCTGATCCTCTCTGTTAGCCATTCTAAAGATAAGGCTGAGAACTTACTACAGAACCATCACCTATATGTAGTGATCTTATTTTGTGACCAGACAGCCTACTTTCGAGAAGACACAGAAAGGTAAACACTCTCTGCCAAGATTTTCCATACAGCCCGGGTTGAGCAACCACATATACATCACCAGTTTTTTCTCTTTAGATTTGTAACTTAGAAGAGCTTTGTCTGACCACCTCTGGTTTGCTCCCATAGTCACCCAGGCAAGCCCTATCAGCACCATCCTCTTTCTGTAGTACCTAATTAGTAATTTAATTAACCAAAACAATTTCTTGATCATGCAGGTATTTCAAATATATTGCCAATAAGCATAAAGCTTTCATGTTAAACAATCAGGTGAAGAGACTTTAGACTATGATGCAAAAAATACAAAGAAACCTCACCAACACTCGAAGGACAAACAAAGTCAAACCTCTACAAAGTATAAATAGATATCTGATAAACTTCATTCCACCACAAAAATGTGCTTAACTAAAGAAAATTCTAATTACTGTGCTTTCAAGACAAAGCTTTCAAGGGAAATGATGTTATAAACAACCCCTACACCTCGTGAACAATCAATGTGTATAAGTAGACCATCATAAGGCTCATTTTAAACATCATTATTATCATTTTATAAATCATTTTTATCAAATCAACAAGAAGCAAGCAACAATTGCATTCAGTTCCACTGAAGCAAAGTATATGGCAATTTCATATTCTTATTATGAAGCTATCTAGATTTGCAACTTGATTGTAGAGTCAACCAATCACTTGTTGAAGCCCAATATTGTCTCTTGTGAGAATCAAAGTTACATCAAGCTCTATGAAAATCCAATGTGTCATGACCATTTCAAACACATTGATATTCAATACAATTTCCTAAGATTCCAAGTTCATTAGGGAGTTGGTAGTGTTGGACCACATTCTGACAAAATTGCATATGGTTAATAGTTTGACAAAGCTCCTAACAAAGGGGAAGTTTCATATGGTTAATAGTTCGGTCGTGCGCGTCGTGTCGCGCCATGTGAAGGCGCCCACCCAAACGCGTTCGGGTAGGGTCGTTTCGTTTGAGGGCAGCCGTATCAAATTTGCTAAGTTGTGACCGCACGGGTGGCTTGTGCACGTTCGTGCGACCCGTTTGTCGTTTTCTCCCTTGTGCCTTCGTTCGGTCGGGTGCGCCGTGTCGTTTCGTTTGAAGGCGCCCGCCCAAACCCGTTCAGGTCGAGTCGTTTCGGTTGAGTCTGCCCGCCCAAACACGTTCGGGTCGGGCCCACTAAGCCCCCAATCCCTAATCCCTTAACTACTAACTCCTTATTCGACCCCTAACCCCTAAATGCACCTAAATCCCCTAACCCCTAACCCCCAATCCCCTAAGCCCTCCAAAGTTGAATTAGCTTTGAACAAGTAATTGTTTTCTGCAATATGGTTTGTAAGTTATTTAAATAGAGGTATCTTCTCTAGAGTTCTTTTTTAGATCCACAATTTCATTTACTAATTTTTGAACAAGGCATCTGACACTCTTCATGTCCATGGGATTTTTATCTTGAAGATCATTATCTATACGAGGAATTTTGGGTAGAAAAAAAAGTTTTGTAGGAGAAAAAATAGCCTTTTTTTTTTTTCTAAGTAAAACTAATTCTATTATGTCATCAACCATAAGTTACATTGCGCATCCTCAAAAATGGACAGGTCCATTTCGGAGGGAATAGTCAAAAAACTACTATAAAAAACTAGACTGCCCCTAGAGGGGAAACCAGCCTTGATAATCCAAGGAAAACGAGCTGCCCTTAGCAGGAAACTAGCCTTAAAACTGTGCAAAGTGAAGCAGAAAGAACTAACAGAGGTAACATGAAAAACCACCATACTGCAAAAAACCGAGGAGAGAACGCTATGGAGAACCTTCATGCTTGTCGCTGGAGGGAGACGCCTCTTCGAGAATGCGATAGATGTAGCCGTAGTCCAGAGAATTGAGCCCAGGCTCAGAGTCCTCATGCGGCGCGCGAGGAGATACTGGAAGCTCGAGGCGCTCCGCCGGAGTGTCCTGAATGGCTTCGTCCTGCAGAGTGGCTGGAATGTCCAAGAAGGCGTTCAAGTTGAAGTCGTCATTCCACGAGGAGGAGCCCGAATGACGCAGTCCCAGAGGATGCTTATCTTCTGCAGGCTCGATATCACTATCTTCAAAATTGGAGCTGGAGGTAGGCTGCACAGGGAGAGCTTTAAGCTTTCGAGGGAGGAAGGTTGGCTCTGTGGGGATGGTGGACTTATGGGCCCGCTTTTTACATCGGGAGGAGGAGGGAGGAGCGGAGGGGTCAAGGAGTAGCAAGGGAGGCGAGGCAGTCACGAAGTCGGGGGGCAGCAAGTCCGTCATGGCCCAGTCCATGGGAATATTCAGGTCCTAGGGGAAGGTATTGGACAGAGGAGGACGCGAAGGGAGACCCCTCCCCCTAGCTCGCCTAAAGTGTTGCCGGTGATGACGAGGGATCGAGGCCGACTTGGGAGAGAAACCAGACGGCGGAGGAACCGTTGCAGAGGAAAGAGCCCAGAAGCCTCTCGCCTGAACAGGGAAGGGCCGAAGCCAAAAAACAAGAGGGAGAGCGACCAAAGTGGGCGGGAGAGCCAGATAAACAGTGGGAGTGCCAAACAACATGTTGCAGAGGAGAGTTATTATGAGACTCGTCGAGTACGACGCATGGAGGGTGGCGCATTGGGATTTAAAGCCCAACCCACGTGAAAATTTAAGGCAATGGGCGTCCCAAGGCCGAGGCACATGGGCGCATCATGTGGTGATTCACATGGCCGCCCCTTGTAGCCCTGCTGAGCTATCTAGCACCCGCATCCGGGGAAAAAATAGCCTATTAATTTCGTGGAAGGTTTATGTTTAAATTTATTAGGAAATAATCTACAAAACACATCTCCATGTTTCACATTTAAAAATATAATAACCAGATGGAAATTTAATTTGGCAGCATATTCAAATTAAAATCGCAATACAGGGTTTAGGGCACGTTATTTTGTTATTGTTGCTTCAAGGGTTTGCTGAACAGACCCCAAATCGTTCATTTCCTTGCTACTTATCAAGTTCTTACTTCTGTCTAATTCACTATATACTCAGATCATGAATGTGAGAAGGTTGTTTGCGGATTATAGTATTATTGTATCAACAATGTAATTATTTTTGAGTTGTTATATCTTTCTAGTCAAAAACCTCATCTTCAGAAATATTTTCTTGTCATTTTCAAATTTGACTGCTTCATTGAGCACAACATGTAGTTTATCTAATACTTTATTGAAGCTAAGAGCTCCATCTTTGGGGCAAGCTGCTTTTCGGCTAACTCCACTGCTTTTCATCTCAATTTTTCCAATTGCTTCCTTCTCTCATATGATACCTGAGCCTTTGCCTTTCTCTTCCCTTCTAATTCCGTAATAGTGTCATAGTGATGCCAACCAACTTCTTTGGAAAGCCTTCCTAGCAGACAATGCTTGTGACCTGGCTGAAGCCTCAACACTTTCAGAGCATCTGGAATGACCATTCTCTTCTTCCGGTCATATGGTGGGGGAACCCCTTCAAAATCCCTTAGCCTAGAAAGTGTTGCAGCACCACGCTTGGTTTTGTGTGGAATCATTCCTCTAATTGTCCAGTAATCAAATCCTTCTCTTACTTTATTGTCATTTTCCCATACCTAACCAATGAGAGCACAAGAACACCTATTTCTATAAAAGCACCTATAACTTCTCTTACTTTATTGTCATTTGCCCATAACTAACCAATGAGAACACAAGAACACCTATTTATATAAAAGAACCTATAATACTTTTGTGGGTTTCACTAATATCTCTTTAGTTAGTGTGTGCACAGTAGCCTAGATCCTAAAGTGATTCCCATACAAAGATAATCCACTAGGTGTATTTGTTCTTAAAAAACTATGCATGGATAGATGTCCCATTTATGGCCAAGTTCCACCAAAATGGTTCCCCCTACATACCTAGTAACTACATTACATTTATTTGATGACAAGACTACCCTACAACCCACCAAATTTCTATCACATCCTTGACGTCAACAATAATTTGTTATTCGAGATATAGCTAAGTTGGAACAAACTTAGCTCTAGAGCTTAGGATTTTTTTCCACCTCTAATGTTTATAAACCAATAGATATAAAATTTCTAAAGCATGTGGGAGCCCTTTAAGTATCACCTTTCCTATATTGACTCCGTCTTAAAAATCATGGAAAATGTCCATAGATGAGTTATCCTTACTAAACCAAAAATTTCATTGAAAATAATCATTCATACCATAACATTACTACTTCCCTTTTAACCACATAAAACTTATTTTTAAGTTATCATAATTCAACTTTAATATCACATAATTAGATTAAAAAATCAGCCAAAATCCCTAATTTATGAAATAAAAATTCAACAATTTTATATAATTAATAATTTAAATAAATGTCTTAGATCTAACCTCATTAATAATTATTTATAATCAACAATACCACTTATTTACCCAAACCCCTTATTAACCCCAAGAAAAGTCTCACACATTTTATTTAATGGAATTTGAGTGGCCTTAAAAAACACACGTATTTCATTTCAAAATGTCAAAAATTTTTAAATATCAAAAGTTTTAATTTCCCTCATTCATTTCCCTCCGGTTGCATGGTTTGTCCAGGGAAGGAAGGAGGATGTGGCCATACTGTCGCCGGTTTTGACGAAGGATGCAGCCATACTATTGCAGGTTTGGAGGAAGGATGCGGCCATACTATCGCAGGTTTGGAGGAAGGATGCGGTAAGTAAAGAAATTGATCCCGATTGCCTGTTGCAGGTCTGCTCTGATACATTTGGTTGAAATCCGGACTTCCATTGGTTTAGGTGCTAGGTATGAATGAAAAATCTAGATAATGTTTTCTCGATAAAGATTTGATTTATAATGCGAGTTAGACCATAGGACTAATCTTAGAACAAAATGGTTTAAAGACTAAAGTGAATACTGAAGACGATCTACATGATTATCCAATACCATTTTGGACGAAGTTTGCAAAAGCTCATATGGGTTTTAGGCTATTTTCAATCTGTAAACTTCCAAAAATAACACGTCGGCAAACTGTCTTCTGGGTTTGTTGTGTAAAGATTTTTTTAATCCTTAGGCAATCCACGGTACAATTCCTGTACTATGTGCTGTCCTTTAGCAAGGCTGCAGTGAAGAAGTCAGTTTCACTGCGTTTTCTCTGCAATATCTCCCAAAGGGGTCTTCTAGACTCACTTGTCTGTGAAGATGTCTAAATTTTCTTGATACTCTCACCCTCAATAGACTTTATTACTTCGCTTTTCTTTTTGTATTCATTTTCATACATTTATGCCACAGAAGTTTAGTAAATAACAGTTTTATCAAATCACCGAGGAGACTGACAGGGACTTTAAAATGTTTCAGTTTCTTCAACAAGATTGAAAGCAATGTTGTTGTGCATTGTGTCTCTAGTTATGAATAAGCATAGCTTGAGAATGTTTCCCTTTAGTTTGTCATTGAAGGAATATTTTAATTTGAGCCAGCTTCATGTATCTTTTATGTAAAGGATGTTGGCCTTTTTTAATTGCAGTTATAGCTATTTTTGGCCTGTTGATCACTTCTGGCTTAGAAATTGTTTTTTTCATTTATCGCTTAAAGAAATGGAAGTTTCTGTTAAATTATATACATTTTATAGTTTGTGTATTTGAAAATGAATGCTATTTCTCTCACATGTCATTCAATTCATTCTGAGGGATTCTACCCCAGATGTGCTTTCTCACACCACCTTTCATGCGTTTCTATAATATCTGTGGTTGTTCTAAACCTTAAATCCTTTTTTAGCCTGCCAGTGAAAGCCTAATAAGCACCATATGAACGAGGTTCTCCCTCCTTGATTAAGAGCAAGAGCTTTCATTGTCAGTGATCTTTTATTTTCATTAAACCATTTTTATGATTTAGATTTTCCACCTTTCCTTCTCGTTCTCTGTCTGTTTCAAGATCAGAGGATCCAGCACACAACTCAGACACTCCCAAAATCAACAGTCAACTTAGCAACTTGGTGAAATTCAGCTGGCATTAATTTGTTGTATCAAAAGTACATACGATATTCATAAAGGCCATCGCATGCAAAATAATTCGGCTAATGTAGCTCAAAAAAAGTCGTATGCAATTGACCTTGATCAAGCCTAGTCACAGTCATTGAGTATTAGTGAGTTTGACCAAACATGACCAATCTCACCCTTCTGAGTAGAACTCCGCTTATTTTGGGGCTGACTCGAGTTCACTCAAGTTTAGAGATAAAGCCACAAGGTTTTTCAAGAATATGATGAAGTGACAATGAACCTATGATGAAGTGACAATGAACCTAGTAAAGGTATGCCGTAAATCTACTCACTTCATAAGTCCAAAGGCATTTTTTATGAAAAAATTGAAGGTGGTTTTAGGAACAAATTGAAAGTGGTTCTCTTCTATCACTGACAATAGGCAACCTATATATGGAGAATTTTGAAAAATAAGCCATCATGTTTTTTCCACTCAAACCTAAAAGGTGAAAATGATATGTTGAGGATGACAAAATAGTATGGTGGTTTTAGGAACAAATTGAAGGTGGTTCTCTGCTATCACCGACAGTAGGCAACCTATATATGGAGAATTTTGAAAAATAAGCCATCATGTTTTTTCCACTCAAACCTAAAAGGTGAAAATGATATGTTGAGGATGCCAAAATAGTATGGCCTCATGGGAAAGAAAACCTAGATAGATCCCTAGAGCATCTGAATAACCAAAACACTAGCATTAAGTTCACAATGGAAATAAAAAATTTGAAGGGAATACCCTTTATAGATGTTTTTATTTTTGGAAAAGAGGATGGTTCTCTAGCTCACCAAGTCTATGAATTAGACATACACACAAACACTCACATTCTAGTTCACATCATTTCCCAGTATAAAAACTTGGTGCAATCAACACATTAGTGAATAGAGCTATGAAGATCTCTAGTAAAGAGCATTTAACTTGAGTTAGGCCACCTTGAAAAAAATTTCAAAGGGAATGGTTATGATGATAAAAAAAAATCAACAAGGTTATTAGAAGAGAAAGGAAGCACCACCTAAAACAAAAAGTTGATGATGAAGAAAATAGAACAAGGAAAGAAAATCAAGGGAAGGGCTTGTTGCTACCCATATAACTAGCAATAACACTAGCCATATATGTAGAAGGAATATTATAAGCATAATTTACTAGAAAAACAAAAGAACATTATCAAAGGAATAGTCATGAGAATGCAGGTTGCACAAAGGATATCTACATGTACAAGATTTTCTAAAAGTTTAAACACCAGCCCAAGGAAAGAAAATCAAGGGAAGGGCTTGCTGCTTCATCAAAGCACTGATCCTAAGATTTGCCTAACAGAAACAGAAAAAAAAATGCAGCAAACCAGAATTTTCCTGCTATGAAATGACAGAAATATTGCAAACTGGACACTTGTTTTTCTAAAGCAACCACTGCTTGATGCAGGCCTCATGATAACTGTGATTGCACTTTAAACTGCCTAGCTCATATCTTTCTTCATACTCTTCTTGTATAAACAATTCATACCATCATTTTCATACTCTCAGAAGCAAGGCTTTCCATATGTTTTTGAATCTGAAGAGGGAGAAAATTTTACACTTTAAAACTACCAACTAAACCTATAAATCTACAAACAAATTTTAAAGTCCAAGCCTGCTTCATTCTTTGATAATCTCCCCACAAATATTATAAATACCTGGAAAATGTTGCATTTGACTACAATATCCATACTCTGAGAAGCATACTCTGTTTTTGAGGAGTACAAACTTTTCTCTAAACACTTGGAAATAGTCTCCTCACTAAGTCATGTGCTAACATAGCCAATATGCTCGTCTAGAGCTAACAATTCCTGAATAAATAAGGGGAGGAAACATGTCATTTTTCCGAATAAAACAAATCAATTCCTTCACATTTCATACCCATTTGTCTATATACAGTTAACAAATTGTATGGAGAAACCTCATATGACATGTTGTCTATATCGAGTCGCATAGCATTGTGTTGATCATGCAGGCTTATTCCATTTGAGAGAAGAGTTTCCTCCAGCATCAGCACTTGCTGCCAGCCAAAAGGAAATTACATTATCATATTAAAATTTGATTAGAGTGAAAATCTATACATGCCGAATTTTAGCTGTAACAATTAGCTCACCTCATATGTTAACACTTCATTCTGCTCAATGCACTACAATGCTGATAAAACTTGGAAATATGTGAATCAACTAACAACTCAAATCACAATCTTTCCCAAGTATATTTTATGGTTTTGCAAAAATTCTAGAATATCCAACTCAATCACAGAGTATAACATCAACCTGATAGCATAACAAGTCCAGTATCCAATGTCCTCGAGCTAGTTCATCCTACATCTTAAATCTTAGACCCTAAAACTTTAAACGCATTATACCAAAAATGAGAAGGCTTTAAACCTTGAACCCTGCTTATTAAGAAATCCAAACCCTAAAATACCCTTTAAAGCCCTAAAATCCGTGATGGACATTGGTTAAAATGTCCTCAAGAGATATCCAACCTGTCTACAAGGGTAGTTATGCACACAGATATTCATAAATAGCCCATTGTAAGTGCACATTCCATACTATGACCCAATTACCTTTTTAAAATGACTATAAGCATTGCAGTATGCTTAAATATCCCATTGGACGTGCACATTCCATACTATGACCCAATTACCTTTTGAAAATGATTCTAAGCATTGTAGTATGCTTTAAGAAATGACCTTTTGAAAACGATTGTAAAAAAATGTTGAAACACTTGAGGAGATTTTGGCATTATAGATAAACTGCACTTAAGGACTCTTTGATACCTCTTGGAAATACAAGAGAAATGATTCTGAGAATCATTGCAGTATGCTTTAACTGGTCTTTTGAAAATGATTCTAAGAAAAAAGGTAGCACACTTGAGGAAGTTTTGGCATTAGAGATAAACTCCACTGAAGGACTCGAGATACATCTTGGAAAAATAAATTTGTTCTAAATTACTAGGAGGCTGTTGGAAAGGATTTTGTAGCTTCATGTACATTCAAGGTCCATATATCAATTAGGGGCCTTGGTCTGATCTACACTTTGACAGAGGCAAACTCCATTCCACTATATCTATATCGCAAGAAGATGCAAGTTTTTTGTGGGAAAGGGATTTGAAGATTATTGATCGTCTGTGAAAGTAATAGACCTCATTGAAATCTACCATACGTGCACTCCATATTGCTGCATCTAGAGTTGAATTCCTCCATAGGAAGTCTAATACGAGTCAAGTTGTCTTTGTGGCATAACTAATAATATATGAAAGGAATAGTTTTCATGTAATAGCATTGACTAACAAGCATTCATTGCAGGCATATTAACATTCATCCCTTGAAAAAATTCATTCTTTAAATTTTCCAATCACTTTAGTTATTCAGATGAATCTTCCATTGAAATTGGTCAATAATTTCACCCATGAACAGGTGATCATTAATTACGATATCACTTATAGCACCTCTTTTTTAGTGTAATAAGCAATACCAGCTTCTATAGCTCCGTTATCATTAGTACTATTACAGTCGTGTTGGAGTATTTAACTGAGTTTACCAGCGATCTCAATATGGATGGCCAAAAGTGGAGTAAGCTGGATCATATCAGGAGCGTGAAAATATGGGAAAAAAATAGCAATAGGATTAATAAAAGCTGCATTTTTTTCTTGCTTGAGGCTTTACTGATAAATGCTATTAAAAACTGAGTATCAAAATGCACTGCAGATGGAATCCTGACCGCAGTTCAAACACTGTCATCCACTGCAATATGTGGCATCATCCATTCTATTTTCGGAGGTCATCCTTTGTTAATTCTTGGGGTGGCTGAACCTACTGTGCTTATGTATACATTCATGTACAACTTTGCCAAATACAGAGAAGACTTAGGCCCAAAGTTGTTTATGGCTTGGACAGGGTGGTATGCACTTCAAATTTGATCACCTTGTGTCAACAAGTTACAAATTCATTCTAAATTGCAATAATAGAATGTTTGATACCTGCAGTACGATGTATTTCTGTAGTTTTTTTATTAAGAACAATAGAGATTTATGCAAATAAGTGTGCATTCACATTAAATAACTATAGGTACTCGGCTGATTATACACAGGGTATGTGTGTGGACTGCATTCTTGTTAGTTTTGCTGGCCATTATGGGTGCATGCTCAATTATCAACAGGTTTACCAGGGTAGCTGGAGAACATTTTGGGATGCTTTTGTTCAGAGAACTTATCAATGAGATGAGTTTGTTGTTTAGATTTAAAAAGTCTTTAGTAGGTTATGCAATTAAGGCACACTCAAACCTAAAGGCTTTTCTCTTGGCCTTAAGTAGTCTTGTGCTGATTGTATATTATTTGTGCTAATCACATTTTATATTAATTTAAGCAGCATAGTAAGCAGCGTAATAGAGAGGCAGAAATTTGATTGTGTGCCATGTTAGGTTCTGGAAATGCTATAACATGTGAGAAGTACTTTTAGTAATTATATTTTAGAAGCAAATTTGGAAAATAGAAAAAATGTCTTGTTAATGGTGCTTTTCTATTGGCATATTGTGCAATATATATTTCATGTTTAGAGAAATTGGCTTTTCAACCCATTTCCATTACTCATCCTATATAACAAATCTAGCATGAATGTTAAGAAGAGATTCATGCTAAGAACAGAGAAATGGATGAAATATTTATTGTCAACTTAAAGAGACTAAGAATAACACAGTGAGAGCAGACAGTAATATGATTTATTTCTCTTCATGCACTTCTGATAATCATAGAAGCCTTAGTTACATCGCAATTACCTTAAAATTTGATGTGAAAGTACTTTTCAGGAGGATTCTTCCCCTTTTAGATCTCGGGATTTGAGTAGATTTAAGGAGTTGGCTTTGATTGTGAAAGTCAAAGTTGTCTTTTGTTGTGATGTCAATTCTTTTTCTCTTCATACGTAGGAGTATATGCTTGCCATTTATCCCTTTTTTAGGGTAGGGTATTTGTGGTACAATCCCCTTTTTCTCGATGTGCAGGAGAATATGCTTGCCTTTTTGGGTTTTTTAAGTCAGGATTTTCCTGGTACCCTTGTTATTCTTGTCATCTACCTCTCTGACCTATGATGTGCTTATGCGCTTATTTGTTCCATGAAAGAAACAACTTCAACCTTAGAAAAAAATAAAAACTCTCCTACATAAGTAAAATTTTACAAGTCTCCATTGTTGGAGAAACTTTCCCTCGTTATCTTTCACTAGTTTCCAGTACATTTTGCTTTTCATGTGCATGCTATGAAACCAAAGCACACATTCCAGGAAGAATTGTTATAATAAAAGATTCAAGGCATTTGAGCCGAACTAGAAAAGTCACACAGAATTTAGTCTTTGGATGACGGAGGTGATATGAACTCTAGAGGTGACCAAACAGAAAATGCTGATTCAAAAAAATTCCTTAATTTATGCAATGAATGATGAAAACCTTTAAAAAGGAATAAAGTATACATATCTCTGTTGGTAATAAATGAGATAAATTAAGAGGGAATGGGAGTCTACTATCTTTGCATTTATAACTAATTCACACAATCAGATATTCTACATTTTTTTCTAACGTTGGGTATTGACATCATACTTAATTTGTTTTTCAAAGACATGGGAATAAATTTCTATTGGATGGCTAGTTTTTTATTTTCCTCAAGATGAATCCCTCGTATCAGTATCAAGGAATTGTCACACAGATTTGGGCAGTGAATAAAGTGGTCTCTTGACATTATCCATGGACAAGTCAAATACTTATCCCAAATATTAAGGGTTATTTTATTATGCAAAGCATAATTGGCTTTCATTGTTTCACACAAGACTCCTTGATCATCAGATTGTGGGTGGAAAAAAATAATTTCATGGTTTTCAGATGCACTCCGTGGGAAGACAGCATCACATGTATCCACCACACTACCCCCATATGGGTGATGTCTGTCAATCAAGGCAGCCTTTATTGTTTGCTAGCAGAGTGGGTATTATGTCAGGTTAGAACTTCTGGAAATGGCTAAAACACTTCCATCAACATTTGCTGAGATTGTGGAGATTTTATGTGGTGATTCTGTTAAAAAAAACATTGGGATTCTACCAAATGTTTGTTGATCATGCACATACAGAAAAAGGGAAAGCTGCAGGAATTGTGCTTCCAAGTTTAAGAGATCTTCATGATAACCCTCCTGTTCTTGATGTTTTTTCAAGTTCTGAGGTTGCAGCTACTGCAGTTCTGACTAAAAATAGGAATAAACATTTGAGGTGGAAGTTTACTCAAATGATATTGATTGGAACATTAACACAATAGCTGATGAGACTGCTGAGTTTGACTCGAAAATCAGTACCATTGAGCAATCTGAGACTTGTACAAATGACAAAGTGGAACAAACTTTGCAGCCAGCCAGTAAAAAATGGAGTTTGTATTGCAGGATGACACTGTAAAAGGTGGATTTCAGTCATTAGATACTAAGAATGACAGAATTGACCATAATGTAGAATATCTGGAGTATCTGAAGCTATTCAACCAGAAATATGCTGGGACATTAGCACGGAAGATGCTTCAATAGCTACGACTGAAGAAACTATGGAATAGGAGTTCATCAGCACACCATTTGAGCAACAAATTTTTTTTTATAGATATTTTTTAGTTTCTGTCAGAAGAGCGACGATATAAACGTAGGAAGAGAGTTTCTATATCCGTCGGAAGAGCGACGCTAAAGTAGTCAGAAGAGCGACGCTTTAAATGTCGAAAGAGCTAACATCGAAATTGTGACATTATTTTGAAAACCTGATAAATGTCGGAAGACCGACAGTTATGGCTCGTCAGAAAACCAACAGATATGGATCGTTATGGAATGTCAGATGACCGACAGTTATGGATCGTCGGAAGACCGACAGTTTAACTGACGTCGGAATAGCGACGATTTTGATAATGTCGGTAGACCGACGGTTTGGCTAACGTCGGAATAGCGACGCCTTTGATGACGTCGGAATAGCGACGATTTGGATAACGTCGGAAGAGCGATGGACTTCTGGAAACGTTGCAAAATGTTTCGCTCTTCCGACACTTTATTGAAGTGTCGGAATTGCGACGTAAAGGCTAACCACGTTTTGTCCCGCCTCAGAGTGTCGCTCTTGGGACACCTATGTGTCGGAATAGCAATGATTTGGCCGTCGGAAATTGGGCCAAATGTGCTAGTGAGAGTTGGGTATTTCACCATGACAAAAACATCCCAAAATCAACATGAGCACATAAAATCCCTTGACATGTGAACTCTTGGGTTGAGGGAGTGGATATGTAGGTGTGGGAGTCCTTAAAGTGACACATTACCTTGGATATGCATTTTCCTTAAGGAGACACATGACCTAGGAGATGCATTGGAGCTTAGGACCTTTGGAGGATTGTTGGACCTTGGGGAGTAGTGCTCATGCCATGGAGGGCTTGCTTGTTAATCATTGTCACCTTTGATGCTGACACACGTCACGTAGAGTAGAGTGCTTCACATGGGTGGACCTAAATGTGTCTTTCAAGTTTGCTTGTAGTGTACTAGGTCCAATTGTCATTGTAAATCCCCTTTACCTCTCATATAAATAGAGGAAGGAGTGAGTTGTTATTATAGTCGAACATGCACTTGTGCATATTCCTTTTCATACTTGTGCATATTTGTTGTGTGATACTTGAATTTCATAAATCTAGATTTCTATTTCGTTATCTATATCAATATATAAGAATAGGTTCATGGATTGTTCATATTTCTCAAACTGTGGAGTTGTTCCTTTCCTGTTGCGTGTTCTTTTATATTGTCATGTTGTGATTCAAATTTTTAGTTGTTCTTTCCAGTTATTCTCCTACATAGTACATGCTTTGATAGATTATATCAAAAGTCTTACCAATACGATATCATTGATTGTTGTATGTGGACATTTTTGTTCAGGATGGTCCATTACAGAATCAAGATGAGGAGCTGGATCATGCAATTGCACTTTCTCTTTCTGAAGAAATAACCAAAGCAAATGGTATATGATGGAAATTTCATTTTTTTACAGTTACTTTTAGTTTAATTATATCATTTAGCTCGATGCTTTTCATGTATTCAACTAAAATTCTGTTGCTTAACAAGACTTTGTCATTTCCATGTTTTAGTGAAACTATTTATGGTTTGATACTCTCATACAACCTTTATCAAGTTACATGCACCCTCATTAGAAAAAACAAGAGAATTTTGCTCGCCATGACTATCTTTCTTTGTCATTGTTGACTTAAGAAAGTCTTTTAGCTAAGAAACTAGTTTCAAGGTTATGGCATAACTTGTCATATAAATTGAACATAAGTTATATCCAAAATGTTAACTTGTAAACTACTTCGCTGGTTTTAGGCTTTCCATTTAAAATCTACTTCAGTTTGAACTTTGAACGAGTTGTTCCATAGATTAGTAGAAATTCTTTCGGTAATAATCACATGCAAAAGAACGTGGTCGACGCGTTTCGAACCAACCATAGACTTGAATATTAAGATATTTTGGTGTAAGGATTAAAAATTAGCCCATAAGGCCTCTCAGTTATTCATTTATTTTATCTGAATATAACATTTACTATTAAATTAGAACCACTTGGCACAAATACGTCATTGATCAAGATCATACTTTGTAGAATGTCGTAGAATAAAAATAGGACCAAGGACACTGAATTCTTTCAGTTTTCCTGTTTCTTATTCCTTTGGTGTATCTTTGCACCTTTAGGGGAAATTTCTAGTTTAAATTCTAATTCTTTAAAGGGTGCTAGCTCAATGGAAGAGCATCTGCTTTACAAGCAGGAGGTTGGTGGTTCGATTCCATCGTGCCCTAATATTCATAGGGAATGACGAAGATCAGTTTTTGGTGACGGATGCTCTTTTGACCATCACCAATGAGCTTATGGTGACATTTTTTGACCCTCACCAAAATATGAAATGGTGACGGTCAACGAACACCACCATATATACGCATCAATAGTGACAGCCATTAAAGGTCTGTCACCATAAATCATTGTTGTTGATATGAAATCGTGAGGGTCATTGTTTGTCATTATAGTCATTATTCGTGACGGACCTTGATGTCACCAATGAGTTTATGGTGACGGACCTTGATGTCACCAATGAGTTTATGGTGACGGTCAATGAACGTCGCCATATATATGCACCAATAGTGACGGCCATGAAAGGTCCATCACAAAAAATCGTTGTTGTTCATATGAAATGGTGACGGTCACTATCCGTCATTATAATCAATATTCGTAACGGACCTGAATGTCACCACAACACATACTTTCAGCGACGCCACCTTTGGTGACGTTTATTTTTTTGGTGACGGAGGCTATTGTCTGTCACCATTGCTCATATGAAATGGTAACGGTCACTATCCATCACTATAAATCATTATTGGTGAGGGACCTTGAATGTCACCACAACACCTATACTTTTAGCGACACCACCTTTGGTGACGTTCAGTTTTTGGTGACGAAGGCACTTTTGACCCTCACCAATGAGCTTATGGTGACCATTTTCGCCCCTCACCAATGTGATTCTTTCTTGTAGTGCAATCAACACTATTACATTTTTTCTTCTTGATATTTCCTTCTATCTTGAGAGTTTGAGTGGTAATTCCTGCCAATGCATTACAGGATATGGTCAGACTCATCTCTTATTTCTTTAAAGTTGGTTCCTTGTGTATATCCTCTTCTTTTGAAGTTTCTTGTTCATTTTATTCCTTCTCTTCACAATCTATGTAAAACAATTTCTTCTCAACACATTTATGACCTTTAGTGTATTTGCTATCACAACTGTAGCAAATCCATTTTGCTCTTTTTTCCTTCCAATTGTTGTGGTGTCAACCTTGTAGGTCGTGGAAGTCTAGGAGTAGCACACTTTCATCTTTATAGATGTGAGTGGTAGGCTTCCTTGTCACCATAATTTTACTTTCAATTTTCTTGCCAACCTAAATGCTTTCTCCAATGAATCAGGTTCCCAAAGAAAACCTCATGTTGAATTTTATCCTTTAACGTCCCTATGAAGACATCAATTATGTGTTCCTCTGGAATATCAGTTACCCTTATATTCAATTTTTGGAAGTCCTCAATGTGCTCCACCATTGAACCCTTTTGTTTGAGATTTATCAATTGGCTAAAGGTGTTGCTCTTTGTATCCTCATAATGTGCTACCATTTCCTCCGCAAAAATTAACCAAGTGACAATTTTTTTACGAAAGCAAAGTCATCGATACCATAAAAATGTATTTTTTTCTAAATATAAAGTTGCAATGCGTACTTTATGTGTGTTTTGCACATTATGGAGATCAAAATATTGCTCCATCTGTAGTATCCATGTTACGGGATCATTGCCATCAAACTTCCTCATATCGATCTTTGGAATATGGTGGGTCTTCAACAATCCAAAATTAGAGTTTATGAAATCACAATTAACATTTATTTTGTTTTCATCATGAGTTTCCTCTACTACCTTTTTGCCATTAGGAATCATTTCTTGTATCAATTTTGTCAAACCTTCCTTCAAATCTTCCATGTCTTCTTTTAGATCATTCTTCATGTCTTCCATGTTGCCTTTAATCTTTTCATCAATGTCATCCATCTTAGCTTCCATGTCATTCTTCAAACCATCCATCTTAGTTTACACGTATTTCTTCAAACCATCCATCTTACCTTCCATGCCTTTCTTCAAAACTTCCATTTCATTTTTTGTTACTTTTGGTGAGAGCGAAATTTGGTGCTCTTGGCCTTGTAATTTTGATATATCATGTTGCACTTCATCCTCTTCATGAGTCATAGTAGAGTATTATGAGGGCTTAATGGGTGTTGAATTATTTTTAGGGGGCATTTTAGAACCCAATACTGATATTTATGCCTCAATATGCCCTTGGAATCAATTCAAACTGATTTTTCAAACAACACTTATGTAATTTGAAAAAAAATACACACATTTTCCTTGCTTTTGAGGAGCTCGATATTGACATTGATGTATCTCTGTAATTTTGGATCCCCGAGATTTTATCTTTGGTCCTTTAGTAGCCCTCTGAATCTTCTTTCTCTAACCTGATTTGGATTCTTCAACACAAAGTTATGCCCAATCTCCCACAATGTCTTAATTATGGACTGGTTCAATAGAGCGAACTTGTATGGCGTGCCACATGTCACTGTTTCCTCCTTCGAATCTAAAATTGATACACAGGAAACTACAGTCTGTGTAATTTCGGCTACTTCTTACAAAATTCCAATCTGATGCTTAGAGAGAGATTTATGACACTTTATGAGGGATCTTGACTCCTCTTGCAATTACCCTCTTTGATCCTTCTTTCCTAATGAAACAACCTTTGGAGTTGAATACCACTTCCTTACCTCCATCAACCATTTGATGATATATATGATAATGGTCATTTCAACTGCCCTCTTTTCCTTGATAAAGATCCTAATTCTAAGTTGGTTTGCATTAAGATCCCTGAGATTCATCATTCATCCATTGAGTTTGAAAGTAATGAGAAACAGCAGCATGAGAATGTAACCCAAGACGATGGGATTAAAAGGGTATGTGATATAGAATTGCATCTTGTTGTGCCAGTTGTGGGGGAGTACATTGAAGGTAGTCTTTTCCAAATATTTGATGAATCTATTGCTCTAGAAACTCTCAATCCAAATTTACATGAAGAAACACTCACACATGTAGCTTCAAATTTTGAGGATGTTGGACTTCAATTTGACCATCATGAGTTGCAGGAAAGTAGTGAAATAGAAAATAAAGAGTATGCTTGTATTTATGTTGACTTTCAAGATATGGTAATGTTCCAGATTATTAAAGACCATTTTGCCAATATGTTGCAGCCATATGGGAAGATGAGTTTGATTGTATTTATGGATCATGTACACATGTTCAGTGGACACTTGGAGTGGCCTATCTTTTGTTTTCTCTGCCTGCTTAAGGAAAGTGTGAGCTTGATTCAAGTAACTAGTCATTTTTTGGATTGGTTACACTAGAAGGATCATTTCACATTATTGTATATATGTCTTCAGCAGGTGGGCGGTTATTATCTTTGAAGCCCGAGGTGAAGACCCTAAGATCTTGATGGTCTACTGCCATAAGTAAGTTCAGTCGGTAGTCAAGTTATTTAGTCAAGTCATTTCAGTTTCAAGTCTTGTTTTTCATTTTTAACTCCATTTCCAGTCAGTTTTTTAGTCATGTCAGTTCAGTTTGTCAGTAAGCTTTCAGTATTGAGTGGTTTTTTTGTTTTTGACTCCACGTCCAATGGATAAGGCTACTTGGTCTACGGTGTTCTTGACACCTCCTAAAGGAGTTTCCATCCCCAGCTGGAGCCAATGTTAGTGTCTATCAGCCCTGCAATCACCAGTGATCAAATGTGCTCTTTCAAAGTTTTTGTTAGGGTCTTGGTCATTTTTTTATGGTTTCAATAGGTTTTCAAATAAAAATTTGGTCATTGGTTACTGTGTCTATATGTATTACTACTCCCTTCATTTCATGGTCAAACTGTCATTTTGGTCATACCATCACTTGTTGTTTGACTCCACGTCCAATGGATAAGGCTACTTGGTCTACGGTGTTCTTGACACCTCCTAAAGGAGTTGCCATCCCCAGCTGGAGCCAATGTTAGTGTCTATCAGTCCTGCAGTCACCAGTAATCAAATGTGCTCTTTCAAAGTTTTTGTTAGGGTCTTGGGTCATTTTTTTATGGTTTCAATAGGTTTTCAAATAAAAATTTGGTCATTGGTTAGTGTGTCTAGATGTATTACTACTCGCTTCATTTCATGGTCAAATTGTCATTTTGGTCATACCATCACTTGTTGTGATGAGTTATCAGTGAAATGTCTCGATCACTATCTCAGTCATCATCTCATGGTCAGTCATGTTTCAAGGTCCAAATCATCAGTTTCATACTCCATTAGGTGTCATCATTATGGTCAAGTCATCAAAAATGTCATGTAAATAAGCCATGTCATCATATAGGTCATCATTATGGGAGTAGTAATAGGGAAAAGTGTTTTATAATGATCTCTAAAGTGCATTCTTATCTTCATTGAATGTAATTATGTATGATGAGGTTGAAAGTTGTAGTACACAAGCAATTCATATCATTGTGTAAAAAAGACAAGGTTGACCCACATCACCACCTAAGAGAAAATCGACCTCCTTGCCTATAAGAAGACCAAAAGAGCAAATCATTCACTCAATCCATCCTCATAAGACTTCGCTCCACCAGAAAGGATCATTCTCATCCTTTCAAAGACTATTTCTTGCCCACAAGGTGCTAAATCAACTCCAACATTGTGCTTTTCTCCAAGGTGTTGTGTTTTTCACAAAGGAGGCAAAATATTCAATTCTAAGAATTTTCCTTTGCAGTTACAAGTGTCAGCTCATCAAATAAAAGTGAGGCTCTCATGCCCCTCCTCCACGTTCCTTTTGCTTCAGTTTATCATTAACAGCTCAGAATTCACCCTCTCCTAGGGTTTGCTGCATTTTTGGTTGTTTGAGTGTTTTTGATCCATTTGTTGTGATAAAACCCTAAATTAAGGCTCAAACAACCTCACCTACACTCCATCTACTTCCCCTAACCTTTTCATATGCCCATTCCCCTCATTTCCTTCACTTTCCCACAAACCCTAGCATATTGCTACACATTTGACACTTTCCTAGGCTAGGACTGTGTTTTGCACTTTTGGACCCCTTCCCCTCACTCATTCCCTAAAATTCCACTTCCCTATACTCCTTTAACATCTATCCCTACCCCCCTAAATTTTCCCAAGAATTTAGAAGACCCCTAACTCCTTCATCTCCCTTCATTCCTAAAAACTACCCAAATCACCTGTTTTTCCCTACACTAAACCTTCATTTCCCCTCCCATTAAGCTAGGTTTACTATGGATTCTAAAACCACTAAGGAGACGAGGCATGAGGGAGGTCAGATCAGTAGGTATGAGACCACTAAAGTCCAAAAAATCATAGCTTCACCTCTCTAAGGTGTGGGTTGCCTAGGGTTTACATTACACACATGGACAGTTCTACTTCAAAATTAGTTTCTGAAATAAGGAAGACGAATTTGACAAAATTGAAAGAAGTTTTTGTCAATCATAGACCAAGAAACAAAAACCTCCTTCAGTTTATGCACAGGTATCAGGTGTTAGGATATGCTGACACATACGAAATATTTAAGAATAACTTAGTCTAATGTAGAGTTAGGTAAAGTGTGTTTCTTTACTCTGTACATTTGTAACTTATAATCCGACAGTCACGATTTGTAGTGATCCGACAGTTCACTCTCTTCTTGGTATTAACGACACTTGATCCGTGGCTTAACACCCGATTGGTCCTTTATCTTTATTTAAAGAGCATGGAGGGTCATTTGTCCGGTAACCGTTTATGAGAGAAACATATGTAACTTTTCTTTTTATATTAATAAATTGCTTGAAGTGGCTGTGTTGGCTCAGGCCGTGGACTATTTCCCTCTTCGAGGGTTTTAACCATGTGATAATACTGGTGTATTGATTTGTGATCTTTTTGTGAGCAGTGACCTTTGGTTTTTGATCTACGAAACTTACCCTGTAAATTCCTACATGGTATCGAAGCAAGTTTAAGGGCCGCATCCGTTGTTGATCCAAATCAGAAACCGGTTTGACCAATGTTTTAAAAAACGGAATCGGTCAGCTACCAGGTCGAGGTAATGACTCGGTAATGACTCGGAATCGGTAATGACTCGGTCGACCAGGTTTCAATGACTCGGTAATGACTCGGTTTTTGTAAAAAATACATTAAATATTAATTTTTTTGTACAAAAACATAAATTTAAAGATTTTTATTCATGTTTCCAAACACAAAGCATTACAATATAGACAAAAGACAACATATGATAAAAGTAGGCTCATGAATTTTTTGTAGGCTGTGAATACTTTAGTGCCAGGTATACTTCATGATGTCATAGATGATGCTGGAGAAAACCTGAGAAATGTAGAACAAGAATTTGGAGATGATGTTGCAGGCCTGGTTGATGGTGTTTCAAAGTTAAGCTACATCAATCAGGTAATGTTGTACATAGCAACTGGCTATGTTCCCCACTTTTTGTATCCAAAATTAACTATTTTTATCTAGGGTAGAATCCTTCCAAGATGTCTCTCCCCTGCTGCATAATTTTTTAGGGCCACAATGAACAAAGTTATTTACAATTTCAATTTTTTTCAACTAGCTTTAATTCATGTATTCCAATTTGATAAATTAATTGTCAATATGTCTTAGGTCAATGAATTTCCTTTTTGTATATTTACAGTGATCTTTAGTGATCATTTGTTCTGTTTGTTCAATTTATTCCTGAATTGAGCATGCACTTGTCTGCCTTTCTGAGTCTTCCAATATTGCTTGAGGACTTAACCTATTGATCCCTCCATTGTAAAAATCCATTAGAGTAAATGAAGCCATTGTACGACACATAGATTAGGTAGGTGGTGCTACTAATTCATTCACAGATTCTACGCATCCACAAAGATGTTCTAGCCTTGACTTCTGTAAGGACATTTGTGCTCTAGCAGTTCTTTAGGGCCTTGCTGTCAGATATCACATATGGTTGCAGTCTAGATTGACAGATAATAGGATCCAAATTGTGTTGGTGGTTTTATAGTTACAGATAATGAGCAGGACACTTAAAACAACTCTAGCTGTATCATTGAGTTACAATTGACACATAGCAACATAGTCATACTTTTCTAGGACATTTATTTTTCTATATTACATGACTTGCGATGAAACTAGTTTGTACATTTTAGATACTTTACTTTAGACCAATGATGGTCACGTTTTCTACAGGCCACTGTTATTGTTTGGATTCGTATGTACAATCCAATCATGTTATCAGAATGAAATTTCTGGCTGCAAAATGAAGGGGAGTCCAGATAACTACAGGAAACAAGCCACTGTCACCTTGTTTGATTCTTTTCACTTCAAAGTCAATGCATGCTAGCTTTAGGGGTAATCCTTAGATGATATAAAAGCCTTAGACAACCTAAAAAAACCCTAACAGCGAATTAAAATTCATTTTCAAGTCCACAAAACCGACTTTTTTGGGCCCACCGGCCAGCTGTTATGGCTCGGCCTGGTTGAATCGGGCTCGGCCTGGTCAGCCGGTTTGTTACCGAGCCGGCCGAGCCATTAAAAAAACCGACTGGCTCGGTAATAAACCGGCCAGCCTGGCTGGTTTTCTACCTGGTCGGACCGGCCACCCTACCAGCTCGGTCGACCAGGCCTGGTCGGTTTCGGTCAGGCCGATTTTTAAAACAGAGGGTTTGACTGCATGTGACTGTCGTTTTCTAGATCTACTATTTTTGAACATTTTCGGGCCTGGAGAACTGCTTTGTTGTGTCTGGAGTGTCTGTTACAGTGAGGAACGCATTTCGTTTCATGCGAAAAGGTTTTCGGTTGCCCAAGTTATGTCAGTTTATATCTGGAGGTATAAAGTATCTATTTTGCAGTTGTATTTGTTAATAGTTCTACTTATTTCGGTTTCCTCTGTTTATTTCGGTTTTTAGGTTTTATTTATTTGTCGTATCTATACCCTCTTCTCTGTGTATGCTCTTTGCTCTGCGTTGTGTGCGATCTCGGCAAATCAGAAACAGAAAGAAGGGATTTTTTTGCTACGTATGCTCTTTCCCCACGTCTTTGTGCGATCTCGGGAAATCAAAAATAGTGAAAAAAATAGATAGTTGTCGATAAGGCTAACCGAAATTCTAACATTCTGCCGTAAGGGTTGCATTTCTTTTTTTTCTCAAATTTTTGTGTTTTTTTGTGCAGGAAAAAGCACGCACACCGAAGAGTGAATAAAAAATAAAAATAAAAACCCCTTCCTCCTTTCAAACAATTACAGAATCCTTCTACTATCTCACTTGGTGAGAAGTTAGTTTATGAGAATAGAGGTCTTGGGTTCAAGTCTCTTTCTCAAGCTTCTTTTGTAAAAGTTTTTTGTTAATAGGGCGAGATTTTTTTTTTTTAATTTGAACTTCATCATCAAATTTCAAACCATTCCCGTAACTATTCGGCATCTACAACTCAGTTTTTTCAAAAAGGCATAACTTCTTCATCCAAAAGCCGTTTTTCGAGCCGTTTTTTTTTTTAATCGGCCTAATTTTTCAAGATCTTTCCATTGGAGCAGTTAGTTTCAGCTTTTTTCAACTTCAATTTTTAAAAAAATGTAAAGTGCATGCCTGATTATTCTTAATAGCACCAATTATTTCCAATGGCTACCTCACATGGTAGATATACTTAGAAGTAAAGGGATTTATAGAATAGCCACAGGACAAGAAACTAAACCTTCCAATGATGATAAAGTTGCTAAATGGGAAAATAAACAAGATCAAGCATGAGGGTTGATAGGAATGTCCATTGCTCAAGATCTTTGATTTCATATCATTGACATTGACACCCCTCATGAAGCCCTGGATAAGCTAAATACTGTCTTTGGCATTCAAAATCAAATTAGGGCCCACCAGCTTGAAAATGAGTTGCTTACTTTGGACCCCAATAATTTCTCCTCTATTGAAAATTTTTTGTCCAAATTCAAGACCCTTAGACTTCTTTAAGAAGGTTGTAAGGTCAAAAAGGAAGATGGTAGCCTCATATATTGCATTCTTGCTAAGCTTGGCCTTGTATACTCTGTATTTGTTTCCACCTTCCATTCCACTAGAGAAGCCATCATTTCTTCAGGAACCACCTACAAGAACCCCTTTTTTAATGGCTTTTGCGATTCTTTGATAAGAGAACAAGAAAAACTCTTACACCTTGGTCTTATCACTTCTGGAAACGCTTCTAAGAAAGCATTAGCAGCCCAACCGCAATCATATCAAAAGAATCCCAAGAAGCAGTATCCTAAAAAGTATGGTCTGAAACCAAACAAGGGTCCTAAGCAATTTCAGCCGCAACCTGAAAAAGAAACTCACCAAAATGATAAGGCAAATAAAAACAAAGGGAAGAAGATAGATAGACTTTGCAACTTTTGTAATCGTGATGGCCATATAGAGTCCAAATGTTTTAAGACAATGGAAGCCTTAGTAGCAACAATGAAGAAGCACAACATCAATTTGGAGCACTCTTCACTTTCATCTTCAGGAATGGCACTTTCTGCTTGTGGTTGTCAAGCATCAAGATCTGATTATGCATTAAATGTATCTTCTTCTTCTCATTCTCATGAGTGGATCATTGATTCTGGAGCTTCTTACCACATGACCAAAAATAAAGCCATGTTTTCTTCTTTAAATGATTGTAACACCAAACATATTTATGTTGGTGATGATGGATTTCTTAGTGTTGTAGGATCTGGAACCATTCATCTAGATAATGGTCAGTTTAATGATGTACTATGTGTTCCTTCCTTGTCATGCAACCTTCTCTCTGTTTATCAAATAACTCATTCAGGTGAAGGGAAAATAGTAGAATTCTCACCTCATGATGTTGTAATCAAGGACCTCAAAGATCTTAGACATATTTTAGCTACTAGCACTGTTGATGATTCCACAAGGTTGTATAAGTTTGACAACTTTGGGTCATCATATCTTCCGTCCGTTTTTGTTGCTTATAATGATGAAGTGAGCAAACTTTGGCATGAGCGATTTGGTCACTTAAACTATTGCTCTCTTCAAACTCTATGTAAATAAAATATGGTGACAGGTATTCCTATGGTATCTTGCCGAGATGGTGTTTGTTCCGGATGTGTACTCGGAAACACATCATCGGGATAGTTTTGACAAACGTGCATCTTGGCACGCTTCAGCCCCTTTGCAGCTTGTGCATAGTGATCTATGTGGTCCACTTCCTGTTGTTTATTTCTCTGGTTGCAAGTACTTCTTATCGTTCATTGATGATTTTTCCAGACGTACTTGGGTATACTTCTTAAAACTCAAGAGTGAAGCTTTTAACATGTTCTTGGCCTTTAAGGCCTTTGTTGAGAAACAATCTGGACATGCAATTCTTAAGTTAAGATCAGACAATGGAGGAGAATATGTTAACAACAAATTTATCAACTTTTGCACTGAGCATGGCATTCAATTGCAGCATATTGTTCCATATGCTCCACAACAAAATGGTGTAGCTGAAAGGAAGAATCACACCTTAAAAGAAATGGCTAATTGTATGTTTCAATCTAAAGGACTTAGTCTCAATTTTTGGGCAGAAGCAATTAATTGTGAAAATTACATGGTAAATCGCACTCCTACTAAGGTTTTAAAGAATATAACACCAAATGAAGCTTGGAGCTCAATCAAACTAGATGTAAGTCACTTTCATGTTTTTGGAAGTGATGCTTGGGCCCATATTCCAGATGCTTAACATAAAGCCTTAGAACCTACGAGTGAAAAACACATTTTTGTTGGATATTCTGAAGATGTCAAAGGATATAGAATTCTTCAACCAAAATCCAAAATATAATCATTAGAAGAGATTTAAAATTTGATGAAAAAATATCGGCTTGCGAGCCTAGTTCAGTGGGTGTGTCACCTGTGGCCTATGAGCCTGATTCAGCATATGTTCCACCTCTCTCTCTCTCTTCTATTTTTAATAGCATTCCTTCTAGTTCAGATGATGACAGCAAGGATGACAATCCTCCTCCACCTCTTGAAATTATTCCTTTTACTCCACAACTTCCAAGATGGGTCTGCTCTAATCGGGACGCAGCAGGTTCTCTTGCAAGTGACCCTGCCGATCAACGACATACACGTTCTCAGTTCGAAAGGGCCTCTTCCTTATTGGCTCAAGTTTCAGAAAATCTTGATCCAGAAACCTTTGAAGAAGCCTCCGGTCATCCAGATTGGGATGAAGCTATGAATGAAGAATATTGTTCCTTATTGGAAAACAATACTTGGGATCTTGTTCCTCTTCCAAAAGGAAGAAAACTTGTCAAATGCAGATGGGTTTACAAAACAAAGTTTGGACCAGATGGAAAAGTGGATAGACATAAAGCTCATCTTGTCACTAAAGGATTCTCACAAGTTGAAGGCATTGACTATACTAAAACCTTCTCCCCTGTTGCCAAAATGAATTCTATCTGCCTTGTTCTTTCCCTTGTTGCCTCCTTTAAATTGGAAGTCCATCAGATGGATGTTAAATCTGCCTTCTTACATGGAGATTTGCATGAAGAAATCTACATGGAACACCCCCCCTGGCTTTATCCAGAACGACTCTAGCCTTGTTTGCCACCTTAGGAAGTCTCTCTATGGTCTCAAACAAGCTCCTTTGGCTTGGTATGCCAAAATGGATAGATTTCTATTAGATAATGGCTTTTCTAGGTGTCATTCTGACAACACTACCTACACCAAGAAAGTGGGTAAGTCCTTCACAATCCTTATTCTTTATGTTGATGATCTTATCCTTACTGGTAGTGATCCCAACCATATAAACCATGTGAATTCTAGCCTCAAAAAGAAGTTTGAAATGACAGACTTAGGACACTTGCATTATTTCCTTGGTTTTCAAGTCTCGCAATCCAAAGAAGGTGTTACCCTCTCTCGGTCCAAGTATAACTGTGATCTTCTACACCACTTTCACATGGAAGATTGTAAGCCAGCCCCTTCTCCCTTTCAATCTGGAGTCAAGCTTTCAATCAGTTGTACTACCCTTGAAGTTGATGCTACCTTATACCGTCAACTTGTTGGTAAACTTTTGTATCTAACCCATACCCGTTCTGACCTTTCCTTTGTCGTTGGTCTTGTCGCTCGGTTTATGCACCAACCTCATGAAAGTCATTGGAAAGCAGCTAAAAGAATACTTCGATATATTCAAGGTACAGTTCAATTCAGGATTCACTACAGTGCAGGAGCATCTCCATTGTTGATTGGTTTCACTGATTCTGATTGGGTTGGTGACCCTGATGATCGAAATTCTATTGCAAGATATGTATTCACTCTTGGTTCAGGACCTATTACATGGTTTTGTAAGAAACAAAGTGCCATCTCTCTTTCTTCAACAGAAGCAGAGTATCGTGGTGCAATTGAAGCCAGCAAGGAAGCCATGTGGCTTCGTCAGATACTATTTGAATTTGGTCTTCATCAGCGCATCCAACTACACTTTGGTGTGATAATCAGAGTGCCATTCAGCTATGTAAAGATCTAGTTCAGCATTAGCGTATGAAACACATTGAACTCCACATACACTTCATCAGAAAGCTCATTCATGATTGTGTTCTTGAAGTGCAGTATTGTCCAACCAATGATCAAGTAGTCGATATCTTTACAAAGGCTCTCACAGAAGCGAAGTTTACCAAACTTCGATCCATGCTTGGAGTTCAGGAAAGTTATCATTAAGGGGGGGATAGGCTCTAATGCCTCCTTCCTTCTCCTATTGTGTCACCTTTGTAAATCCTTCAATCATGTCCCAAGTTGTTCTTAAGGGGGGATGTTAGGATATTTCGACACATAGGAAATAGGCTCCTTTTGTGTAACCTTTGTAAATCCTTCAATCCTATCCCAGGTTGTTCTTAAGGGGGGATGTTAGGATATTCCGACACATAGGAAATATTTAAGAATAACTTAGTCTAGTGTAGAGTTAGGTAAAGTGTGTTTCTTTACTATGTACATTTGTAACTTATAATTTGACGGTCACAATTTGTAGTAATCCAACGGTTCACTCTCTCCTCGGTATTAACGACACTTGATCCATGGCTTAACACCCAATTGTTCCATGATCTCTATTTAAAGAGCATGGAGGGTCATTTTTCCGGTAACCGTTTATGAGAGAAACATATGTAACTTTTCTTTTTATATTAATAAATTGCCTGAAATGGCCACATTGGCTCAGGCCGTGGACTGTTTCCCTCTTCGAGGGTTTTAAACATGTGATAATACTGGTGTACTGATTTATGATCTGTTTGTGAGCGGTGACCTTTGGTTTTTGATCTACAGAACTTACCCTGTAAATTCCTACATTAGGATTTGAGAGAAATGCCCAAATTACAGTTGCTACATGAGGTTTTCTGCACTTTTGGACAGCTTGACTTCAAGTCAGTTTTTCAAGGGTTTGGAGAAGTTGTTTGCAATGCTTGATGACTCTATTGTGTAGCAAACATCCTAAGCTTTCCAATGGAACCTTCAGATCGTGATTTGGAGCTCACGAAGTTAGTCAAAAGTGCCCTGCAAGATGGCGTTGCGCTTTTCCAATTTTTAGCGACCAACTTCAAACTTAGTTTCTGACCAAATGGGAAAGTATTTTTGAAAATTGGAGGAGGGTTTTATTCATAACATACCAAAGAAAAAAAATCTCTCTCAGTTTTGCAAAAAATGTTATGGTTAGAGAGATATTGACCTACCTTTGAGCCCTATTTTGCAGAAAATTTCGAATTTTTTTTGTTTTTGGCTTACACAGGGAACACAGTTCAGCCAAAAGCGCTTTTTCCTCGGACCTCCAAATGCCAAAAAGCTTACATGGATGGATAGATAATCACCTACACATGTCAGCTATATAGTTTTGGTGCCTTGTCAAAAAACACGTTGGGAGAAAATTCCCAAAAACATGCAAAAAAATCACTTTCTACCACCTTTTTGGGCTAGGCACTGCTCTTTTTGGAGTAATTTGGGAGAATGAGCTTTTCTCTGTCTTGGAGAGGTCATTTTGTTCGCTTGAGGTGTCTAGTGACAACTAGACATTCTCAGCTTTACATTGGTACCTTCAGAGCTGGATTTCGAGCAGTGGAAGGCCCTCAAAAGTCCCCTCAAAGATTGGCAATGCACTTTTTTCTGGTGGCGCTGCACTTTTACCTATTAGTCAATTTTTGTTAAATTTAGATAACCATGGTGTTTTATGCTTGATGCACTTTTACTTCAATCTTTCTTAGGCCCAATACAAAATAGAAATCACATAAACTTGAAAAGTAAAATGTTGATAGAACACAATAATAGATCAATAGAAGACAAGTCAAATATAGATCATATTTACAATTCCTTTTGTCCAACGAAGATATGAGATATTCTTGCATTACAACGGTCAACAGGATGCTTCAACCAGCAAAGTCTTCCTCGGCCAGCCAACACTTTCATGCGTCACCCCCACAACCCTCAAAAACATCTCATCACATGTCAACGCAAGTCAAACCAGGGACAGCGAAAAAAAGTCAACGCAGGCATCTTCAGAAAAGTCAATGCAGCAAACTAGGGCTTCGGTCAAATAGCCCGGAATTCCTCAATTTTAGTGCCCATCTGTACGGCCTCCTAAAATCAGAATTTATGCAGAAGATTGAGGTCAAACGACCAAGGGTTGACCACTTTCAACGATGGTTAACACTGCAGCAGAAAAGCCCTAAACAAATTAGCGCAAAAAACAGAAAGCCCTAAATAGATCAGCGCAAAAAACAACAGCTTTGCTCCACACGTGTGAGGGAAAAAGGCCTCCAAAGGCTATCGAACCAATCAGATCACAATGAGAGAATGTGTGATGAGATGATGAGAAAATGACCTCCAAGTCTCTCCAATTTATATTCATCAATGAGGGTGTGTGACACATCTCTTAGGCATGTGGGATAAATATGGCTGACCTTGCATATGTGGAAAATAAATTCAAAATCAATGTTCTGCTCATCCGATCAAGATGATCTTTAGATCAATCTTGCACCTCTCTGAAAGAGGAATCCAACAAAAACATGACCATCATCATATGAGCAGTGCAACATGGAGTTTGGACCTAGTTTCCCAAAATTTACACTCCCTCTCAACTAGGGAGAACTCCAAATGTCCACAAGTGCCATCCATCATGTACCAAACCAAACATCGTGCGTCATCCCGTCGTAACTTGCTTTGTTGGCTCTTTATTTCATAACAAAAGGTGAGTCACAAAGACATCACACATAGCTAACCTGAAGTCAGCTTAGAGGTAAAAACCTCTCTCAGACTCAAAAGAGTCTCATACTAACCTGAAGTTAGTTTACTGACCCGAAGTCAGTTTATAGGATAAAACCTCATCATACTTGATCCCATATCAAGGTGTTGGACACGTGCCATCCTAGACATAGAGAGTATGGCAACCTCTAATGCGTCCATCGGTCTTGCTATGGTCTCTATCCACATTTCCCACCTCATTGGCCAAATGAGAGGTACTTCCCATGAGTCTAAAACTCCATGGGTAGGATGCGTGTGGGGCATAGATCAGAGAAAGGTGAACCAACTCAATATCATAACGGTGGGGCAGAAGCACAACAGGGTTCAGCAAGCCTAGCCTCGTATGTGCTTATAGCTCCAAGAAGCTATCCCCAAGCCCCCTGGAGCTCCCAGAGCTCATAGACCAACTCAAGCAGGACCCTCAGAATAGGGCCTTTCCACAATTCCAAGCTTCTCACGGAAGGTTAGGAACTTGACCTTCCCCAAGGACTTCATGAGAATATCCGCGACCTGCTCATCAGTTCCTATATGATCGAGCCTTACGACGCCTCACTTTACCATATCCCGGATAAAGAGGTACCTCATATCAATATGCTTGGATCAATTGTGGAACACAGGATTCTCAAAAAGACGAATCCCACTCTAGTTATCACAAAGGATAATGGTGGTATCTAGCACATGCCCAAACAGCTCACTGAAGAGATTTCGCAACCAAACAGCTTCACAACAGGCCATACTCATTGCAATGTATTCGGCCTCAGCGGTGCTCAAAACCACCGACTTTTGCTTCCTACTCATCTAAGATATCAAAGCAGAACCCAAGGTGAAGCAACATCTAGATGTGCTCTTGCGATCCACCACACTGCTAGTCCAATCGGCATCAGTATATCCATGGAGTCTCAAACTCCTGGCAGTGTATCTCAGCCCATGGTTGATTGTGCCCCGAAGATATCTCAACACATTCTTGGCACCAATCCAGTAAATGTGATGAGGTTTAACCATATGTTCACTGCAAAACATACGTTCGGACGAGAGTTCACTAAGAACATTAGGGCCCTTACAAGCTGTCGATACTCGGTAGGATTTTCTAGCACAGGCCCAACAGCGTTTCCACTCAACTTCTTAAAGTTGAGTTCCATCGGTGTCGACACAGACTTACAGTCCACCATATACCAAATCTCTCCAGCAGCTTCATGACATATTTTCCTTGAGAAAGGAAAATCTCGCCTAGCCTCTGTCAGACCTACAAGCCTAGGAAGTAGTGCATCAGTCCTAGGTCTTTCATCTCAAACTCGGAAACTAACTCCCTCTTACACTGATGAATGAGAAGGTCAGAACCAGTCAGGAAGAGATCGTCCACATAAAGAACCAAAATGAGAGGCCCTTCTCTATCAACCTTAAAATAAAGGTTCGGATCAGCATTACTTCGAGTGAAGCCCAGCTTCATCAAGTAGCTATCTATCCTCTCGTACCAAGCCTTGGGGGCTTGCTTCAACCCATAGAGGGCTTTCTTCAACCTGTATACATGGGTATCTCTATCTCGGACTTTGAACCCCATAGGTTGCTCCACATACACCTCTTCCTTTATAGATCCATGCAGAAAAGCGGTCTTCACATCCATCTGATGTAGATTCCATCCTTGCGTAGCAGCAAGGGCAATAATAGATCAGATGGTGGTATAGCAGGCCATAGGGGCAAATATATCATCATAATCTATGCCTTCTTTTTTAGAGAAGCCTCGGGCAACAAATATTGCCTTGTACTTTTCAGCACTTCCATCAGATCCATGCTTGATCTTATAGAGCCATTTCGAGGTGACAACAGATTTTTCCTCCGTTCTTGGGACCACTTCCCAGACAACATTCTTCATAATGGACTCATATTCGCCGTGCATAGCATCATTCCAAACTTAATGCTTTACAGATTATTCAAATGTTCCAGGCTCAGATTTTACTACCGTACTCATGGTTGCTAGATACCCTTGGTATCTCTTCGACTTCTTGCTTTCACGGAATGTCCCCCTCGGGGGAATATGTCTCTCAGCATCTTCGAGAGTATCCCTAAGCCATGAGGGTCTTCTCTTATTTGAAGGAGGTGGATCAATGGGATCCATAGGTCCTTCAACATCGGGCATCAAGTCATCCTTCGACTCTTCCAACTTCCCTACTTCTTCATCTTCTTTGTCTTCCTTGAAGCTAGGAAGATTTCTTACTTTCTTGAGGGCAGCATCTTCATCGACGGTGACATCATGTCATATCTCTAATTCTCTTTGACTAGGCACATAGATTCTATATGCCTTCGAAGTTTCACTGTAGCCCACAAACATTCCCTTCTTTCCAGAAGCATCCAGCTTGCTTCTCTTTTCTTTCGGCACATGAAAGTAAACAGGACAACCAAAAACTCCAAAATGAGAAACATCAGGTTTCTTACCAAAGAAGACTTCTTCGAGAGTTTTTGAGTCTAGAGCGGAATGCGGGCATCTGTTTTGAACAAACACAACAGTGTTCGCAGCTTCTCCTCATAGAAACTTCGGAAGACCTTGGTCACATAGCATGGCGCGGGCAGCTTCCACAATGGTCCTATTCTTTCTTTCAGCAACGCCTTTTTGATCAGGAGTGTACGCAGTTGTGGTCTCCCTCTTAATGTCAGCTTCTCTATAAAATTCATTAAACCCATTTGACTCATACTCGGTCCCATTGTCGGTCCTCAAAAATTTGATTTTCTTCTCAGTTTGATTTTCCACCAAGGCCTTGAAGGTACGGAACCATTTGAATGCTTCATCCCTCTTCTTCAAAAAATATATCCAGGTCTTGCGAGAGAAGTCATTTGTAAAATTCATGTAATAGGAACATCCTCCCAAGGATGTCACAGGCAGCATACCAGATAAGTCAGAATGTATCAACTGCAAGATATCAGTTGTCTTTATGACACTTGAGGGGAATGGTTCTTGTGTGCTTCCCTTCGACAAAACCTGGCATATACCTTCATGATCATCTCTCAATTCGGGCATCCCTATCACCCACCTTCCTTGCTTCGGGAAAGGCTTTGTAATGAAGGTGTGCAAACCTTCGATGCCATAACTCTATTTGAAGAGTTGTATCACATGTCATAGCCCCCAATGGACTTCCTCCAACATGATAGAGTGTATCAACTCTAAAACCAATAGAAAGAGCTTCCTTGAAGTTCTTCTTCCAGATAAGTACATTTCCATCAACGAATGCCACCTTGAACCCTTTGTCTTCCATTACCGAAATGAACACAAGGTTCTTCTTCAAATCAAGTACATACAACACATCTTGTAATCGGATGACTTGACCTTGAGATAAATGGAGGGTCACATTACATGTCCCTTTCACGAGATAGGTGGCATTATCTCCAAGCATAATTTCCAGATTAGTATCCTTCTCAACCAAATCAGAAAGGGCTTCTTTATAACCACTGAGGTGCCTTGAAGCACCACTATCAATTAACCAAACATCCACAGTGTCGGGTGGAGATGCAACAAAGAGGGCAGATACAAGAATAAAATCATTTCTCTTATTATCAACAACATTAGACTCATCGTACCTGAAATTTCTTGATCTCTTGAAAGGTTGCCCATTTCCATTACGATTAGAGGGAGCCTTTTGTTTTCCTTGGAACCTGTTTTTCCTGCCATTCCTTCTCAAGTTGTTGTTGCCATCATCCCTGGGGGAGTCCCTTCTATTAGGGCACTCTCTTGCATAGTGACCAGTCTTGTTACAAGTGTAACATCTTCCCTTCCTTCCTTTGGGTCCCGCTCTACCATGGTTTTGATTTCTCAGCCACCATGGTTTTTCTTCTTTGCATGAGCAGCGAAGGGAGTAGGGTCACTTCCATTACCATTAGAGGCATACTCCATCATTCTTGTTTCCTCTTGAGTGCATCTCGTCAATATTTCATCAAAATCAGGAATCACATTATTATTGAGAATAGTGGTATTGAATACATGCCAATCAGGGGAGACCTCCAAGTGCAATAAGAACCATCTCTCGATCAGATATTGCTTCCCCAATAGCTAGGAGGTTATTCCTGAATTTAGTGAGCCTCATAAAATAGGATTGAATAGATTCATCCTTACCCTTCTTGATATTCTTCAATTGATTCTTGAAGAAGAAGATTTGATTAGCATTGCTAGCTTGAACATGCTCACCAGCTTATCGTACATCTCCTTAGATGTCTTCAGCTCAGAAATGTAAGCAACCAAGTGCTTATGAATAGAATCCTGGATAATGATCTTTGCTTTGATTTCCACTTTTACATACTTCGTCTTCATGGCAGCAGATGCATTTGATGGAGGCTCTTGAATACTCCCCTATACATAGTCCATGACATCTTGATTTTCTAGTGCCAAATCCAAGGACATCTTCCATGCATGATAATCAGACTTATCAATCAATTTATCATCAACCTTGAAACCCTTGTAGGTTGAGGAGGCCATTTGTCCTTGATAGGATTTCTTCCTTTAGAGATAGCTTCTAACACCAGCTTGGACTCTTGGAGTTTGTCTTCACCTTAGCTATGATTCCATGTTAAATTTAGATAACCATGGTGTTCTATGCTTGATGCACTTTTACTTCAATCTTTCTTAGGCCCAATAAAAAATAGAAATCACATAAACTTGAAAGTAAAATGGTGATAGAACACAATAATAGATCAATAGAAGACAAGCCAAATATAGATCAGATTTACAATTCCTCTTGTCCAGCAAAGATATGAGATATTGTGGCGTTACGGCGGTTAGCAGGATGCTTCAACCAGCAAAGTCTTTCTCGGTCAGCCAGCACTTTCATGTTTCACACCCACAACCCTCAAAGACAGCTAGCTCATCACAAGTCAACGCAAGTCAAACTAGGGAGAGCGCAGAAAAGTCAACGCATGTAGCTTCAAAAAAGTCAACGTAACAAATTACAGCTTCGGTTAAACATCCTGAAATTCCTCGATTTTAGTACCCAACTGTACGGCCTCCTAAAATCAAAATTTCTGCAGAAGATTGAGGTCAAACAACTAAGGGTTGACAATGGTCAACGCTGGTCAATGCTGCAGCAGAAAAGCCCTAAACATATTAGCACAGAAAACATCAGATTCACTCCACACGTGTGAGGGAAAAAGGCCTCCAAAGGCTATTGAACCAATCAGATCACAATGAAAGAATGTGTGATGAGATGATGAGAAAATGACCTCCAAGTCTCTCCAATTTATATTCATCAACGAGGGTGTGTGACACATGTCTTAAGCATGTGGGATAAATCTGGCTGACCTTGCACATGTGGAAAATAAATTCAAAATCAATGTTCTGCTCATCCAATCAAGATGATCTTTAGATCAATCTTGCACCTCTCCGAAAGAGGAATCCAACAAAAATATGACCACCGTCTTATGAGCAGTGCAACATGGAGTTTGGACGTAGTTGCCCAAAATTAACATTTTTTCAAGGTTTTTTCAGTCAAACTTGGTTCTTTGTGATGTAATCTCTGAAGTTTTTATTTGAAATGATGGGTTGAATGTAAATGGGGCTTGTAAATGTAATTTTGATGTAGATCCATGCTTATTTCACAGTGTAAGTTGTTCCTACACTGAGGGATTTGACCCCTGAGAGAGGGGAAGTTGTTTTTAGTCCATATGTATGTGGTTTTCAATCAATCTAAAGGTTGGACATTAGAGAATGGAAGTCTTGTAGCTTGTACTTCATCATTTTTACAAGGAATCAAAGGACAATTTCATCTATTATTCAGGAATTCTTGTGGTGTGAGTTTTGTGATTATGTTTTCCTTCTGTTAAATATTTATATGAATGATAAATCAGTCTCCTTACCATATCTTTGCTCTTCAGTGATTTTCCTAAAAGGTATTAAACAAAATTCTTTTGATTAAGCTCTGTTTTATTAGGAATCTCATGTTTGTGTGTTTTTTCTTCTTGAGAAATGAATTCATGGTATACATGCTCATTTTGATCTTCTTGCTCATTCAAACCTGCACTACATCGACCAACTCTTAAGCTATCACAAAAGCATGCCTACGCTGCTCCTCTATATCTCTTGCAGCTGAAACCTTTGAGTTTTAACCTAGTTCCTTAATTTTCACTCTTGATACAGCAAAAAACCCTAAATCTTCAAACCTTGGAGCTGAACTATCTAGCCTAAAATCCATTCTTGTACCAGTCAAATCCTTAGCTGTGTGTTTCATAGAGAGAGCCCTCTCTGGTTTGGTAGGGCTAGTTGCCAAACTAAAAGCTTGGTTTGAGGTTACCTCCATCGATCTCCTTTCAGCCTTGGGATATTGTGGAGGCTAAAACAAGGTACCATAAATCTGCCATTTCAGGGAGTTCCACAATATCAACTTTCACACTACAAAGTTGGACTCTCTCCAACAAGTGACTCTCTCGCACACTGGGAGTTGTCATTGACACAACTGTTTCAAACAAGCCATACTCTGCGATCATTGGATCAGCAAGGGCTTTTCACCCCACAACCCTTCCTATGTCTATGTGCCATCACTAGCACAATTCTTCTCCAACCATTGAAGGTTGGACACACTGCCCAATGAAACTCTCTACTCTAGATAGCTTACCTCTCCATACATGAAATCTAGAATATTTCATAAACTGCACTCTGGCACCATGTTAAATATTCTAGACCATGGTGACCAAATTCTCCACTAAAATTATTTCTACATAAAACCAAACAATGGAAAACCTAAAGCCACTCAAAACTGCATTTTGAGATTAATGCTATAATCTATAAATGCATGCCATAAAAAAGTATACAACAGAAACTCAACAGATGACTGTCAATAACTTGCTGCTATACATTATGACCGAACAGCCAACTGCTTCCTGTTAAGTTAAAAACTTAATAATTAATTAAAGGCGTTGTCTACCGAGACCACAATTTCTCCTACATGGCAAAATTCTCGTCGGAATCCAGTGAAAAAACTTTCAAGAAATCCAATCTTGGGAGTGTTTGAATTGTGTTTTTGATGGTGGAAATGGATTCAGCACCATCAAGGACCCCTGGGGCACCCAAAATTCTGAACCTTGACAGCTGTAACCAGGATTTCCAAAAATTTCTGCTGGATTCTTTCAAAATCCTGCTGGAATGTCCATTGTTTTCCAGGAGAAATTGTGGCTTCATTAGACTACGGCTTAATGAAATCTATTTCCCTTCTTTCTCCTTTATAGACTAGCAAGAAGAATAAATACAATGAATCTTGACACATGCACAACCATGCCTCAACTCTATAGATAGATGATCAGAGGCATGCAAGCATGCATCCTCCTAAAGATCTGTGCTTTAACTAAACTGAAATCACATGTGCATTACTAAACTGAACTAGGTTGCATGCGCCTTACCCCCACTGATGCGTACAAACTTAAATTAGAAACTTAATGCATGCAAGCTGCATGAGCCTTCACATTCAGACTGTCTAATAAATGCACATCCAAACTAACACATGCACATTCACACTGATGACCATTCCCTCATTATTCATACACCCTACTGCTAATTCTGAGAAAGAGGAGGTGTGCCTTGTGCTGAGAATAAGAGAGAGGAAGTGTGCCCTACCTGCATAGTTCGTACTGCAGACAAGATGAATTCCTAAGTGTGACCAGGACAACACAGCACTTATCCAAGATCAAATCGAACAACTTCTAGTATAACTGGTGCTTGCTCATCGAAGAAAACATACATCATTGATAACTGCATGTTCAAGGTGAAATGCTCTTTACCTGGTTTGGTCAAACCATTAATGTGTCAGGGAGGTAAAACATCTAAAAGAAAGTGATTGTATGCATCACATATGAGAACAATTTCCAAGCCGCAGACAAATATGAACTCCACATTTGATATCTCAAACATGTTATAAGAGTCCATAAAAAAGTAGTTTTTTTTAAGGTGCCACCAATCATCTTGTCACAAAGGTATGAATACTTGAGTAAGAGAGAAGGAATATAAAATACCAGACCTCATCCACAGAAAATGCATAGAAACATGGAATGCCATACCTCACTGTAAACAATTAAACACTTTTAAAATTATCAACATCACAGCAAGATCAGGCATGAATGATCTACCTCATATTTTCTTAAGAAAAACAAAGCAGAGGGCAGATGAAAAAACCAAAATCTTACAGGTTGTAAGGGTAGCCCAAGAGGATTAAGGACACCGTATTGGGTGGATATGATACTCTCCTCAGGATGATGGTATCTACATGTCATGCCAAATTTACTGTCACCCATCTTCATGTAGAACTGACATTCTGGTTGATCATGCTCTTCATGGAATATGCTTGCCTTCTGGAAACTGATTGATATCAGTTAAAATATCAAGAGGCCCAATGCTTGGGCAACCAGTGGAAAAGAAGAAAAGGTTCCCTAAATTCCAGCAGTTAAAACTATTTGAGATGTGAACTCAAAGTAAAGTAGCTCCTATTGCTTATTTATTGCCGACCATTTGGAGAAGAAATTGTATCCACCTGTCCTTGTGGCAAACAAATACTTGTGACTAAAAGTACTGGAATGACCTCCAAATGATATCCTCTCCGACTGAGACAAATACCCATGACAGCTTACAGATGAAGGCGATCACTACAAGGTCAAAGCAGACAGACACCAAGATCAGACTTATCTTAGCTAGTACAATTTGAACCGCAGAGATTTAGATATTCAAGGATTTGCAGATGATTAGTAAAAGAATGCATGGTACTAATACATGACATGGCAAGCATTACTACTCACTGTATACTATAAGAGGAACAAAGTATTCAATCGATCTAGAGTTGAGGCTTTCAATAATGAAACAAAATATTTCACACAGCCTTGACAGTCAAAAACCTAACAAAAAAAAAGGCACAGCAAAGCAAGCTCCAAAATTGCAAAAAAAAATTCAGTTCAGGACATTAAAAATGGGTTAGTCAATTTCATAGAAATACAGACCATCATTGAAGGTACACTCTATCAATGCCAATGGCAATCCCCAACCATTTTGGCAAACCAGTTCCAGATTATTATGAACAATATTATTGAAATTTTCCTGGGGCACTTCATCAGTTGAAAGTTGCACTAAACTAACGGTTAGACTAAACACATTTAAGACTGAACCTCTGGGGAATTTAATGAAGATGTGCAGCCCATTAAACACTAAACCAAATTAAGCCTTCAGATTAAACACATAGTGCACTCTTTTAAAAAAATTATTCAAATTTCAGATCACTTCATCAAGCTCAGCCACCAAACCTGTTTCAGATAGTTTACCTAGTGCACTAATACCAAAATCACCCCAGTACTTCTTCAAATGCAGTTCACTCAACGGTATTGAATCTTGCCGAGTGCATTTCAGTAATATCTTTACAGATGCTGTTGTTTACTGCTGAATATGTCAGTGTCATGTGAGAATTTTCTAGGCTCTCATGTAATAGTCCATTGGCCTCTTGGGATGAGCCTTGGTTGCATAGGGCATCCTCGAGGATGGAATATGTAATTATATCAGGGACATAACCACTATCTTTCATCTGTTTAAATAACTTAATTGCTTCCTTAGGATTACCCCCTTTGCAGAGTCCGTCCATTAATGTGCTGTATGTAACAACATCAGGGCTCAGACCCTGCTTTGGCATTTCATAGAAGATCTGTTGAGCTTCATCTATCCTACTATGCTTGCAGAGTCCATCTATGAATGTGTTATAGTTAACTAGGTTAGGCCTGCAACCATTCTCTGTCATTTCTTGAAGGAGTTCCCCTGCTTTCTCCAGATTGCCAACCTTGCAAAACCCATTGATAAGTGTATTGTATGTAATTTCATCAGGTTGATTGCCCATTTGCGCCATGCCATCTACCAACCAGAGAGCTTCTTGAAGCTTGCCTTCTTTGCAAAGACCATTACTCAGAGCATTGTATGTAATAACGTCTGGTTTGTACCCCTTATCCAGCATCTCCTGAAGCAGTTTGGCAGCCTCCTGCCATTGCCTTTCCTTGCATAAACCATCAATAAGTGCATTATATGTAACAACATTGGGGTGTATATTTTTGCTCATCATTTCATAGAAGAGCTTCCTAGCCTTGTCCAATTTGTCTTGCTTACAGAAACCATCAATAAGCGCAGTGTACGTGACTGTATTAGGGCATATGTTTTTGCCGGGCATTTCATAGAAGAGCTTCATTCCCTCTTTCAAGTTGCCTTTCTTGCAAAGACCGTCGATCAGAGCAGTAAATGTAATAACATTGGGGTTATGCCCTTCTTTTAACATGCGATACAGTAGTTTCTCGGCCTCCTGGAGCTTACCTTCTTTGCATAGTCGATCTATGAGGGTGGTAAATGTGACTGTGTTCGGCTCATGACCCTTTTGTAGCATTACAGTCACTAACCCGAATGCCTCGTGGGTTTTCCCCGCCTTGCAGAGTCCATCTATAAGGGTATTATACGTAAAAAGATTAGGAGCCTGTTGTTTGCTGACCATTTGATTAAAGAGTTTGACAGCGTCCTCCATCCTACCTACCCTACAAAACCCTTTGATCAGGGTACTGAATGTTATGACATTTGGAACATAACCTTGTGCTGCAATTTCTTCAAGCACTTTTAATGCATTATTCATTCTGCCAGATTGACAGTAACAATTGATGACAATGGTAAAAGTTATCAGATTTGGAACAATGTCCGCTTCAACCATAAGTCTGTAAACAGACAACGCTGCTTTGTGTCGATTCTGTCGGACTAGGCTACTTAACAAATGATTGCAGGTGATGAGACTGGGGATCGATTCAGATTTTGCAGAAAGGAGATGCTCGAAGGTCTCCACTGCCTCTTGAAGACTGTCGGTATCACATAATGTTTTAATGCGCGTGTCTGCGTGTCTGGAATGGGCAAATGCGATTTGCTTCTTGCATCTGAAAAGTATTGTCCTCCTCATCGTAGTAGCCGCCATGATCAGATCATGTGTTGTGTAAGAGTGAGAGTGAGAGTGAAATTGATATTAAAATTGCACGATAGCCTGCTGTTTGCGACCACATCCACTGGTAATTCATCCTTTATCGAAAATGAAATGGAAATTGCGTGGTGGAACATCCATTCCTTAAACCCCAAGGACTGCTTATTACGACGAAGTCGGGGCCATCCATGGAATCGACTTGCAGTCCCCTTTACTCCATCTCACAAGCTGGACGTTTTGAAACATCCTTTGAATCACAGCGACCAGTGTTTCTCAGATATTCAGAGGAAGAACATCCGGTTCCCACGCTGATGCACTCCATAATAAAAGCGTAGATGGGTGTGGTTGGACTTGTCCCATGGTTATATTTATGTTAATGGTTAGGGCTAAAATATGGATAAATATGTGTTAATTAGTTATATGCTACAAAGTTTAGGTTTGTAAAAATATGTTTTATCATCTCCCTTTTTTAAACTAGGATGAAATGTTATTATATGTGAGATAATAATGTTATAGGTATTTTTATTTTATTATTAATAAGAGGTTATATTTAATATTCATATTTTTATTAATAGTTAATATATAATATGTTGTGTTTCGAAGTAATTAGTGTGATTCATTTTCAGGATGATCGAAAGATATCCGAAGAATTACTATGATCACAGAAGCATGAATTCAAATAATATTAGAGATGTTTGTAAGGTCGGAGAATAAGAAATGTTTGATTGGTGGGTGAAAGATGTTTATATGACTTTAAGGTAGTGATTTCTATAGATGTTCACCATCTACTACTAAAGTGGTGTGTTAGTGTTTATTAGTTGATCTAAGTGGTTATTTGATTTTTTCACAATTTTAAAACAATTCTGATATTAACAAATTTGGATCTTTAACTTCCAGTGTAATTTTTGGATTTTTCCCATTAATTTTTTAGTTGAAAATGGTGGAAGTAGTTTTTTATGACAATTTCAAAGCTACTAAGAGCTTTCTAACAAGGTATCACATTAAATATTTAAATTTATTGGTGAAAGTTATGGTTTCAAAGGTGGCATTCTACATTTGCAAATAGGGGACACCTTTCATTTGCCACCTAACTCCTAGTTTTAAGGTTATTGTTGTAGGATTTTTGCACTATAGGGTTTTTGCTTCATATTGTACTAAAAGGATTTCCTTCCCTCTTGATCAAGGTTTTTTGTAATGAATGTAGGCATCACACCTTTTCACAGAGATAAATTGCCATGGTATGGTTCTAGACATTATGTATTGTTATGTATATTGCATTGTATTCCACTATTACACTCATCAATAAAATTTGGATTTTATTTTAATATCATGCTTTCAATTATTCATTTCGTGTTATTTCTACATTATTGAGTGTTCTTTAATTTATTTCTCAATTCAAATTGAGTTAGTGGTATTAAAGCAATATACTATTTGTCATAGTGAAGTTAGGGTACAAGAAGTTGGGCCCATCAAATTAACCATTCCTGTGAAGAACTCTATCACTAACATTAGTGGTCTCGCATGGAAAACAAAGTAAAAAGAAAGATGGCATAGTAAGGTATCATATCAAGTTGTTGATTGAAGAAGCACTCTGTTACACAGCAATTTGTCACCGTCCCTACCATTCCCCGTCCCGCACATTGGAGGGCTCATTCCGTGACTTGTGAGCAGAGATAAGACTTGAAAATACCTTCATTCCATCCCTCTGAAGATGAGCTTTCATTGCTCTGAAGGCATCTCCCTGCCAAAAACCCTAAAAATAACTCTTTTTCCATTGGCGCGGTTCCACAGTTCAGCCCTCGCGCCAAGGGGGCAAATCCTCCAAAGAGGGCGCGCCAATTGGCGCTCTGTCATAGAGCCGCACCCGCGCCAACCATATTAAGAGGTGTTTTTTTAAAACAAATGGCGGAAGTTTCGTCCTAACAAATCCCTGGACTGATATCTATCTTGAGTTGGGAGGTTTGGCTACGGATTTCCATAGAGAGGAAGTGGTTTGAAGCGTCCTTGATGATAGGGCCAATCCCATAATTATAGGGATCCCAACTCCCCTTCCTCCATCTATAAAAGCTTGCCCATCTCCTTTGCAAGCTAGTTCCCAAGAGCTTTCACATCCTTATGCTGCAAGAGCCTTCTTGATTCCCTTAAGGCCAAATCCAAGCAAGGAGACTATTGCCAAGTCTCCGGAGAGAGAGGCTTGTCCCATCCCTGACAGGCTTTATCGAGACATGTTTTGCTGACGACCCGCCAAAGGAGAGTGTTGCGTCGAAGCTATGGTTGTATTCTTCTTTTGACTCATTAATGATAAGCGACTATTGGTTATGGTTCCACTCTTTTTCTTGATTATGTTCATGAGTTATGTCCTCTTCGACAGACATATAGTTGTATATACTGGATTTTATGCTTGCGTTTGTGTTGTTTCTTGCGTGTGCAGGTGTCCGATCACGGAGATCGTGAGGATTGTGATCTGCCAGGGCAAAGGAATGGGAGCACCACCTCTTCTACAAACGACAGCGTTGGATTCCAGGTAAGCCTTCCTCGCAAGTCGGTTTATTTGCAATTAGGAACCTGCACTGTAGCGTGTTTGATTGTTGCTAGACCCGATCTGGGCTAGTAGGGATCACCTCTGTCCGCAGAGGGGATTTACCTCTTCAACAATTTGGCGACTCCGCTGGGGAATCAGCTTGTTGTTTGATTTGTAAGCTATAGACGGAGCCTGAAATGCAGCCAGATAGCCTTCGAAATGCTTGTGCTCTGCATTAGCGAAGTAGATCAACCCTGCTTCAGTCAATCTCCGGTTTAGTTTACGGACTGAACAACTTGGAGTATTGTCTTCTCTTTTCGGTCAATTTCTTGGCCTTGCTTGCTTGGTCAGCTCTTTGGACTGTTTTTTCTGTTTGTTTGGCTTTGTTTTAGCCTTGGTATCACTTGTCTGTGTCTGGGATTGCTTGTTTTTTATTTTCCCATAGTAAACTCAGCTGGCGCACTTTTTAGTGTGACAGTCGCGCCCATTGGCGCAGGTTGCTTGTGTATCACCCGCGCCATTGCCTTTCTGATGCTAATTTCAAGCTCACAGTCGCGCCAATCCTGTGAGCTATTAGGGTTTGTTGTGTTTCATGCTTTCTGAGACTGACTTGTGATTTTGATCTTGTTTTTTCGGCTGTTTGAGTGCACTGGAGCCTAGTTTGACTGATTGTAACCTCCATCCTTTGGTTGTTCACCTATTTCTTTCGATTTTGCATACGAGCCCTAGGGCATCTAGGTGCTTTTGTGAGTCGAGCCTCCCTTGGGAGTTTTTGTTTTTCGTTTGTTCAGTCGACTTTGGGATTGCTCCCTTGCATTCGTTTGACAATTGTCTATCATCTTATTGTGCTTTTTGAGTGATTGATCTTGTTTTCATTCAAATTTCACTTTGCTTCGTTTTGGGCCTAGATTACACGGCTCATTAGTGTCTTTGGGAATTTTCTTGGTTTTGAGAGACTTTTGGTCGATTTGAGATCTGATTGTCGTGCCATTGAGTGAAATCTGCTTGTTTTTTCTCTTTTAATATCATTTCTCAAGTTGCTTTCCATTTGTTTTCAGTTTGTTTAGTGCATCTAGCTCTCAAACATTGAAAATAAAAAATCTCTTTTGCTTTGATTGATTAGTGCAAATTAAAATCTTTTCGGTGTTATTAGTAATTAGTGACTGTGAATGAAAAGTTTTTAGTTTCATTAGCTGCATTAGAGATATCCCTGATTGTCTTCTGATCATTTTGTTTGTGTAAAAAACTCTTAACTCTTCTATAGCCAGCTTTCATCGAACAAAATGATATACTGTGGCATGTATTTTTTCATTTAGGATATTTTTGAGACATCACATTCATTAGGGCCTGAAAACTGAAACGTAATTGAAGATAAACTTTAAAATTTACTCAATTTACACTAAGGCAGCATTGAAATCTAACGAAACACATTTAGAGGTCTAGGCTAGAGACGTGTTCCGACGTCTTTAAACCTAGTAGCTGTCGTTCGCCTCTTGGATTTGGAGAACGGCGCTAGTACGGACTTGTGCTCCCATCGTCGTGTATATAAAGGGAGACCCCACTAGGTTTCTAATCCTTTATCCATAGGAAAGTGATGCGCCTATGCACAATGCAAGACACAACATTCGGGAGATTGTACGTACGGAAAGTCCTTGGTTGATTTCTCTTTCATTATTGAAACCAAGGTGTATATTGCGATTCACGGTTATTTGGTACACCCTTTTGCCTAGTATTCACGAGTAGTCATTTTGATCTTTTCGACTCCCTAAAATTGAAAGGATCACCAAGCGGTTGTCCTTTCACGCTTGTGTCAAATCTGAAAGAGATAGAGTCACCTTTTCGACCGTTTATCGACTCTTAAAACATGAAATGGTGAAGTTTCTTATTTTTCAATGTGGTAAAAATTAATCACCCACGATCACACGCCTTGTTAGATTCTGCTTATTGGCCGTTTGATTGTGTGTCTTGATTCTTTTTCAGCCCGTGTGTGTGTTTGATATTTTTCTCTTGTCGTTACTACCACAGTGGCGGAACCCTCGGTTTCGTCTACAGGTAGTCCTTATACGGACGATTCATCAGAGGTTTCCCAATCCTCTGCTGAACCACAGCAGCCCATTGTTTCTGTGTTTCCTGACGAGGGACCGGTTCTTTCTGAGCAACCCTTTGGGGGACCAGTTGAGTTCAATTGGCCCTTTTCTGTCCCTTGGTCTGAATTGAGATTAGGATCTGATTTCCTTTCTCTTACATTGGGTTCGCCTTTTATAGCTACTGTCTTTCCTCCTAGTCCTCACCGTCTATTACGAGATCTAGCGGTGGGCTCAAACATGAGTGATTCTGGTGAGGAAATCCCAACGTTCGGTGAAGACTATCAGCTCTTCCCACGAAGATTATTTCCAGGAGACAACTCTGAACAAGCTGTTATGTCAACATCTAGTCCCTCATTACCACTTGGGTACAGGTCCTTGGGTCAGATCATTTCCGCTGCAGCCTCTATGGGAGTGTCAGCTCCTTCTCCGAGGCCGGCTGCTCCTTCACCGGGGGTGTCTCCTCAGACACCCGTCACTTCTGTACCCACTCGGCCCACTGTCTGTGTGGCTGCCTCTACACCCGCTGTCACAACACCCTCTCCAGGGGTTATGCCACCTCCTGAAGATGTTTATCTAGCAACTGCTATGCCGGAGAATATCTCTCCGAAGGAGTATCGGTTGTCCCTACAACAGCTGAACCCCGAGGTTGGACCATCCTCCCAAGATCCCAACAGCTCTTATTTTTCGCACTATGCACAGGATGGTACACACGTGTATGCTTTTCCAGGTCAGTATGATGAGCACGGGGACATTTTGCGTCTACCTGCTCCTCAGGCTCACCTCTATGCTCAAGGTTTACCTTATAACCAGGCTTATAACCCGCAAGGGCAACCTTTCCAAGGCCAACCTTCGGGCCAACCTGGCTATCCTTATGACCCACAGGAGCAGCCCGTGCAAGGCTATCCTGCGGGCCAGCAAGGGCCATCGTACGATCCGCACGGACAGTATTACAACCCTTCTGGTCAACCTGTGCAACCTCAGTCGGGTTACCAACCGGGACTGATCTATGGTCCTGGGGGGCAAATCCAGCCTTCTCAGCCTATGCAACCGCAGTATCCTGTTGTTTCCAATGTTGCATATCAGCCGGGACCATCCTATGGTCCTGCTCCAGGTCAAACCGGTTACCAGCAACCACCTGGCTCTATTCCTCCACCAGGCCAACCGGCCCATCTGGTACAACCTGGTGTTCTGCCTCCAGGCCAACCAGCCCATCAGGCACGACTTGGGGCTCCTTTACAGCCAGGTCAACCTACGCAACCGGCGCAGCCTGTTCATCCGAGTCAACCTGTTCACCGAGGGCAACCCGCTCAGCCAGGTCATCCTGTTCACTCAAGGCAGCTCGCTCATTCAATTAACCCTGCCCAGCAGTTGATCTATTCGATTCCGCAACCAAATCAACAGCTGCGCCCTAGTTATCAAGCTCCGTAGGGCTCCACTTATCAACAGCCGACTCATCCTCAGAGCGGTTATCATCTTCATGGTCAATCTCAACCGAATTATAACCAGCCCCGAGGCTCTCAGTATTATCCTCATTCTACCTATACTCAGTAGCCAAATCCAAATGTTGCTTACACAAGGCCGACATATAATCAGGGTCCGTACTCTGGTTATCAAGCCCCACACGCTGGATACCAGCAGCCAAATCAGTCTGGTTATACGACCTACACCCCCTACAGTCAGAATCCTACGGGACAGAACCCCTAGGGGCAAGGATATTCCCAACCAGCGTGGAGTACAGTTACTGGCCCTCATCCTGGGCCTGGCATGCCGGTCAATCCGCCATTGCCGTTCCTGGCTACCTTGGAGTTGTCGGATGTTTCAAAATTGACCAATGATCCGATTTTGCATAATCCTTATTGGCCTCCGGTTCCTACCAAGATACCAAGTGATAGCCCCAAGTTTGAGGGTAAATCTGGGGAGGACCCCCAAGCGCATGTGATGATGTATAATCTTTGGTGTTCGTCTAACTCTTGGGTCGACGATTCAATTCATCTGCGCCTCTTCCAGCGCACTTTGACGGGAGCTGCTGCTAAGTGGTACATCAAATTATCCCGTGGCATCTTCCAAGATTTCAATTCCTTAGCCATGGCTTTTCTGACGCACTTTCAGTTACCGGTTCGCTATGAAGCCGGGACGCACCTCCTGACTTCTTTGAAGCAGGACAAAGCCACTCACATTTCTGATCGCATTCACGAGTGGCGGCGTCGTCGTAGACTGGTCAAGTTTCATATACCTGATCAGATACTAACTCACTGGTTCACCACCTCCTTCGTGAAAAAAATCACCCAAGATATTGCGATGGGAGCGTGTGTGACAGAGGAACAAGCCATTGCGCGTGCCCAATATCTGGATCTTGTATATTCTTAATCCGGCACGCTTTATGATGTCTTGCCCGATGCTCCACAGTCTGGAACCTCTAAGGCTCCTCCTACCCCTGTGGTGGATGGTGTCATTGGTTCCGTGTCTCAAAATTCGAAGAAATCTTTGAATGGGAAGCAGAAGTCTAACTCATCCAATAATTATGCTCCTCCCGCCCCTACCGATTCTGGAAAAACTGCAGAGGTGAACGCCGTTCAGGCCAATCCTACGGAGAAAACCTCTAAGGGGAAAAAGAAGGGCAAAGGTAAATCCAAATCCGACGCCCCAAAGCCAGAATCCAAATCTCGTGCTGAGGATGGTTCTCAACGTAAACCGAAGTACCCCTGCCTCATTTGTGAAGGAGACCATTATACTAAGGATTGTCCACGACGATCTGAAGTTAGTCAACTTCTCAAAGGCTCCAAAGGGACTCCGACAGTTCTTAAAGAGCCATTCCTGTCTCAGCAGACCCAGATGGTTGAACAACCTTCGCCATCTGCACCATTTGGGTCCCAAGTTTTTATGATGAATGGTGTTGCACCTATCTCTGTCGCCACGCATTCGAAGGATTACAACGAATCACGGCAGGCACCGGGGAAGGTAGTTGCGGATGGACCACCTCCCCCACCTGTCTCTGGTTCGTTGGAAATCGAGAAGCCCACTCCTGAACCTGTTGTGAAGCCACCTTCTAAAGGTGTTTTACGAAGATCTTCTTATAATCCGAATGCCCGTGCCGCTCAGCACTACAGTATTGTTGAGGATTTTGCACAGGTGGCTTCTATTATGTCTGCACTAGAAGTTCTTCAGATTTTTCCTTCGCAACGGAAGGCTTTATTGTCTGCAATCGGTGGCATTGATCCCACCGATTTGAGCCTTCTCACCTTCGATTTAGAGAATTTCACCCCCCGACTTCCACATCAGATCGCTCTTGTTATTCAAGTCGGGATTAATGGTCTTAACATCCATAGGGCCGTTGTGGATGAAGGTGCCTCTACCTGCGTCATGTCGTCCGCTTGCTGGAAGGCCATCGGCTCTTCGGCCCTCTCATCTTCTCCCAATGCCCTAGAGGCATTTGATGGTTGGGAATCAAAACCCCTGGGTGTTCTCGAGAGTTTAGCAATTACTTTACAGGGGAAGACTGTCAACGTAGAAGTAGAAGTGGTTGACGCCAGGCTCAACTACAACATACTTCTCGGCCGCAGTTGGACTCATGCCATGCTATGCGTGCCATCCACCGTTTTTCGACTTCTTAAATTCCCTCACAAGGGTAAAATCGTCACGGTGGATCAGTTGTCCTTCTTCACCTCTAACTCTGAGAACAACGTTCCATACGTGGATCAGATCCCAAATCCCCCTGACAGTGTAGGACCTGGTATTTTCAAAGACCCCATCCTCATGGGTATTTTTCCCGCACCGCCACCGCACACCGCTCAAGTTAACATGATTTCCAGGTCTGATTACCCCTGGCTCATTCCTACGCTTGAGCGGGTGTTTCAGTTTGGAGAATCAATGCCCTTGACTCCAGTAGAGATCAGCTACTGTGAAATTGTTGCCGCATCTGATCCTCCACCTCCTCAACATGCTCCTTTGAGCATGGCTCTAGATGTCTACTCTCAATCCCCCTGGCTTGGTTAGGCCGATTCACCTGATCCTCTCAAAGAGAATTTTCCTTCCGATGAAGCTATTGTTGAAACAATGTCTCTTGAGGAGCTGCCTTGGAGCGATGGACATCATCGTTCCTCTTTCATGCCTAGCTTGGGGGCAATGTCAAATTGTCTAGAGATTTATGCATCTCAGGTTCCTACTCCTCCTCTTCAAATGCCCATTTTGACGCATGAGGTTCTTTCGGAGGGAAACCTGAGTAATATCACTCAAACCATCTCGATCAACATCTCCGTTAAACCGGGGATCGTTGAGAATATACACGTGGGAGTGACTTGTTCTCCCAATGAGATACAGGTCTATACTGATATTTTTAAAGAATTCAAAGATGTGTTCACCTGCCCTACGAGGAAATGCCTGGGATTGATCCCAGTATCGTAGTGCACGAGATTCCAACCTACCCTGGTGCGAAGTCTGTGCGCCAACGCTTACGCCCAATGCATCCTCGTAAAGCCGCTGCAATTAAGGCAGAAGTTGAAAAAATTCTGAACGCGAGCTTTATTTATCCCATCCCCCTCACAGAATGGGTTTCCAACATTGTCCCTGTCGATAAAAAGCAGGGTACTATTAGGGTCTGTGTTGATTACCGCGACATCAATCGCGCCTGTCCGAAGGATAACTATCCCACTCCGTTCATAGACCAGATCATCAACGAATGTGCCGGAAGTGAGATTTATTCTTTAATGGACGGTTTCTCGGGATATAATCAGATCAATATTGCACCCGAGGATCAACACAAGACTACATTCATCTGTCCGTGGGGTACTTTCGCGTATAAAAAGCTCCCGTTCGGCTTGAAGAACGCTGGAGCCACTTTTCAGCGTGCGATGTCTTACGCTTTCCATGACATTCGCCATATCGTTCAGCCTTATCTGGACGACTTGCCAGCTCATTCGGCTAGGCGAGAGGACCACCCTGAACACCTCCGCCAGATTTTCCTTCGCTGTAGACGCTACAATATTAGGCTCAATCCTCATAAATGCGTCTTTTGCGTGGATTCTAGCCGTCTGTTGGGATTCATAGTTTCCAAAGACGGAATTCGCCTTGACCCTTTAAAATTCGAGGCCATCATCAATATCCCATCACCTTCCTCATTATATCAGTTGCAGAGTCTGCAAGGAAAAGCAAACTTCCTTCGACGCTTTATCCCGAACTACACGGAGGTGGCTAAAGGATTCACGCGCCTATTAAAGCAGAACGTTCCCTTCCATTGGGACGAAATTGCTCAGTAATCCTTTGAGAAGCTGAAGACGTTACTGGTTAATGCTCCTTTGCTTCGTCCTCCTGATTATCGCCGTGATTTCACTTTATATCTCGCCGCCGCGTTTAGCACCATAGCTATGGTTCTGGTGCAGGATGATGATGATGGTAATGAGCATGTTGTTTATTATCTATCACGAAACCTTCTCGATACAGAAACGCGTTATGCTCACGTCGAGAAGTTGGCATTGGCCGCAGTACACGCTGTACAACGTTTTCGCCACTACATCCTACTGCGTACGATAACAGTGGTTTCGGATTGCAACCCCATGACATATATCCTCTCTCGAAAATTACTGGGGGGAAAATACTCCAAATGGATAGTTATCCTGCAGGAGTTTGACTTAGAGTTCACTACTGCTAAGTCGACCAAATCACTTGTTTTCGCGGATCTTATATGCTCACTCCCGACAGACTCCACTCCTTCACTCTTCGAGGATCATATCCCAGATGAAACTCTTTTCCTCATCAGTACTCGCGACCCTTGGAACGGTGACATAATCGTGTATCTTCAGACCTCCACATTTCGGTCTGAGTTGACTAAAGATGCCCGACGTCGGATTCGGCATCAGTCTCAACCCTACCGCATCGTAGGAGATACCTTATACCGCGTTGGAGTAGATTCGGTGCTCCGTCAGTGCCTAACCTTGGAAGAGGCTGAAAGGGTCCTAAATGAATGCCACAATGGCGCCTGTGGTGGACATATGTCCGGATATGCTACTGCTCAGAATATTCTGCAAGCAGGTTACTTCTGGCCGTCCATATTCAAAGATTGTATCGTTGCAGTCCGTAGATGTCACGCGTGCCAGGTGTTTCAGCGCAAGATGCGCGCGCCGCCTCTCCCCTTGCATCCTATTATTACCGTCGGCCCTTTTGCGAAATGGGGCGTGGACTTTATGACGTGTAACCCTCACTTGGTCGGGGGGCATGCGTATATAATTGTCGTTGTCGACTACTTCACCAAGTGGGCCGAAGCGATGCCTACACTTGCTGCCGACGGTAAGACGGCTGCTCAGTTCATATTCAACCACATCATTGCACGTTTCAGGGTCCCTCAAGCCATCGTTACCGACCATGGTACTCATTTCCAAGATTCTATGATGGCGGAGCTGACTTCAAGATTGGGCTTACGTCACGATAGCTCAACGCCATATTACCCTCAAGCAAATGGCCAGGTTGAAGCAGTGAACAAGGTTTTGGTCACTATGCTTCAACGAACAGTTGGTATTCACAAATCCAATTGGCATCTCCAATTGTTCTCAGCTCTATGGGCATACCGGACGTCTGCAAAGAGTGCAACTGGATTCACACCATTTCAGCTGGTGTATGGTCTGGAAGCAACTCTTCCGGTTGAATGCGAGATTCCTTCTTTGAAATTAGCTGTGGAAATTCTACCCGATACTTCTGCTGAGGAAGAGCGTCTTTTGTACCTGGAACGGTTAGATGAAACCCGCCATTTAGTTGCTTTAGTCATTGAAGCACAAAAGAAGCGGGTCAAAGCTCACTTTGATCAATTAGTTTCTCCGCGTTCCTTTATCGAAGGAGACCTCATCCTCCTATACGATCAAGCACATGACAAGCTTGGGGCTGGTAAGTTCCAACCGATGTGGCACGGGCCCTACATAGTAAAACGTGTTTTGAAGAATGGGGCTTATGAGCTTATAGATTATGAAGGAGTTCCGCTGGCACAGCCCAGAAATGGGTTGTACCTCAAAAAATACTACGCTTGAAGTCATTTTTTGTGTGGTGTGTTTACATAAGTGTGTTATTTCATTTGTGTGCATGTGTGGTGTGGTTTGCGATGTAAACATATTTCTGCTGATCGGGTCTTCCTGATTGTGCAGATGTCCATCCATCCATTTGTTGGTTTCGCGGATGGTGCCTCCCGCAGTACCAGGAATCTTTCTTCGGCGGCCTAGGTAATCTTTGATCCTGCTGGTGATTTGGTCAACCTGCAAGGTGTGTGTCTGGGACGTACGACAAATAACATCGCGGAATATAGTGTTGTGTTAGAATTATTAACCGAGGCTGTAAACCTCGGTATCTGTGAATTACTTGTGTATCTAGACTCGCAACTTGTAGTATTACAACTGAACGGACACTATTCAGTAAGAAATCCATCCATTTTACGTCTGTATCTGCGTATTAGTTTACTGGAAAGAAATTTTGACTATATTACATATCAACATATACCCAGGCATATGAATGCGTTAACTGATGCAGTAGCTAATTTGGTTCTAGATAGACATTTGCGCAATATGTAAATCATCATCACATGTAAAAGGAAAGTCCATCCAGAAACAGATATGTATATATATAGATATCGAATGTTTGCATAGTGTACATCACATTAAATAAAAAATATACGTGTTCATCTTAATACATTCGGAGACGACATGTCTCTCAAAAAATATGCATGATAAAAACCCTAGGAGTCTAATCCGCATGGTGCTCATGATAACAAGTGACTGCACACACTAAGCGTCTCAGAATTCGGTGGAGGCGACTGGGCACTCCCACCGTATGTCTCTGGTACGCCATCGGTACATCTGCCAGCCGAGCGTAGTCTGGGATCCCTCGGGCAATACCCTCGAGATTCTAGATCAACTCCCCCCCTTTTGCACCCTCTGCCTGAGGATCAGGTGCGGGAAGAGTCCTCCGCATGATAGGAGACATACTGGCTGGTCTCTCTGGGCCCACGTCTACATACATATAAAATGTGTCAGGAAGAACATGTATTAACAAAAAAAAAAAATCATAAAACATAAAATCAAAAAGAGAAGAGGATCATACCCAACTCTTCGTCCCAATCATCTCCCTCAGGCAGTGCGAGATCTGGGTCTCCAGTAAAATTGGTTCCTGCATATGGCCAGTCTTCCACTACGATCAACTGACGCCGCAACCACCCAAAAAACTCCGACCTCCAGGACATCTGTTGGCCTCCTCCAGCTCTGGGCATCAATGCCACCCAGCGAGCCATTCTTGGCTCTCATGGAATCGATTCAGCTACTATGGCCCCTTGGCCTTGGAAGATTGGTAGTCGTTCCAGAATGAACGATACCAGGATAGAACCGTAGCCAAACTGTTTCAGTTTGGCCTGCTTACACTTCGTGAGTTGTCTCTTGATATTTATTGTCACTGTTGTGGCCCAGTCGAAAAATAGGGGACTCATGCACTTTGAGGCCAGTAAGAGTTGGGCCTTTGTTGCCTCGTGCAGTGCCTGCGATCCCGCAGCCCGCGTGATGGTATGAAGCACTACTCTAAGTGCTAAGTCAGGAATAGTATGGATGTCCACCTTTCCACTTCCTGATCCTAGTCGTGCCCCTCGGCACACTCGTGCCATCACTTGCTCCATCTTCTCACCAGATGGACTTCTCCCTGTCAATATGGGCACCATACCTCTGCGCGATAATCCGGTGATGAAGTATACGTCAGAGACCTCCAGTTCTAATACCTGGTCCCGCAACTTGAAAACTTGTTCATGTTCGTCCCATATGCTGATTAGGTACTGTAGGAGCTCAGGCTGAGCTTGTAAGCAAGGTGTTAGGAAGAAATTTTTAAGCCCACAGTTCCTGAGGGCATTCATGCAAGTTTTGTTCTCCATGGCCTGTTCATCCTCTTCCCCGTGCTCCCTCTCTTTCCACTCAATGACCATTTTTATCGGTTGCCTGCATTCACATGGTCAATAAACTTTAATTAGACCTCTGCTATCTTTAAAAAATCATGCAATTCATTCATTGTATGAAAATTTCAAGTGGAAAATTGGATTGCGCCGCTGGCACGGGCCCTTTGGAAATAAAATGCCATTGGCGCGGGTCCGTGCCGGATACCCGCGCCAATGGGCGGAGCCCTAAAAATTCAAAAATTCCTCACAAGAAGTCTAATATGCAATAAAATTTCATGAAAAACGGATTGAAATGGAGTACAAAGAAGCGCCTCTTACCTGGAACTGACGGGAATCTGAATGGTAGCCCGGATCGGTCGCAATCGCCGTCAGAAGTTTGTTCACAAAATGGACCACTGCTGCTTTTCGGTGAGGTAAATAGTGAAAAGTAATTTTATTTTTACCATTTGACGTATTTATAACTTTTAAAACCCAAAATAGGTTTTGAAAGTTATTTTTCTGAATATTTTCGTATATTTTCGTCAAAAATGGGTTTTACACTTGCTTTTTGTGCAGCAACAGGTTTGTTATGCGACTTAAACGGTGAAACGAGTTGTGTTTGATACTTTTTCGGACTCGGTAAATACACGAAAAGTCACTTTGGAGTCATCTTTCAGCTCTTTTCTGACTCTCTAAACATGAAAAGATTGCCAAGGCCCTTGTCATTTCGATCTCGTTAAAGTGGACACGAATCCACATCTACCCAGTATACGTTTACCCCTTTTTCGGGCTGGGATGGATTATTTACGAAAAAGGAATACCCTAGCCTATCACGACTAGGAGGTTTTCTCAGATATTGTTTTCTACCTTTTCGGGTCCGAGGAACTATCTACGAAAAGGGACCGCTGGAGTTTACTTTTCTGCTGTCTTTTCAAACTCTCTAAATATGAAAAGACGCCGAGTTCTTCCTTTGTCAGACTCGTTAAACCCTGATGACATCGGATTCAGTCGAAATGACGTTATTCGAGTCGCTCCTTCCTAGGGCTCGTTAAATGTACTAGGATGGACTTATATCACAAGCATATGCTATCCCCTTCAAGCTTGTCATCAAAAATAATTGGGGTACTCGCCAGAAATGGCGGGGAAAAATGGAACCAGCATCATTGTCATGTCGGCAGTATGTCGCTCTTGAACATGGCACTTGTCTGCATTCGTGTCGGGTTGGGGACATCTCATCTCGTTCTTCACTTGCCTCCGTGGGTTTGGATAATCCCTTTTGACCTCTCATCTTCTCATTGCCTCGTCACCATGACCTCTGATCCGTTGATGTCAAATACTGCCAAATCCACTATTGTGTCGTTATATGTTCAAGAGAAGTTGACCTCTGCAAAATATCAACCTCCCTCTAATTCTCGTTTGATCCTGATTCACAAAAAACATCATGTTCCTCTGTCTCGTGTCGATGATGTGGGAAACACTATGGCCCACCTTCGATCAAGGTCACTTCCTGTCGACTTCAGCTCATTATCCAGGAAGATGATCTAGAGACTCCCTTATGGTACCTTGGAGCCTGCATGCCTCAATGGCAGGTTCGTCGCATTCGACATGAGGTTTTCATCATTGGTCTCCGATCGAGTGATTCTACAGGTGTTCGACGCCAGCTCATTGATTCACATGCCATATATTGTACCTATAGTACCTTGAGGGCCATTGTCATTATTGGTGGTTCCTCTCGCGTCTGTTAACAGCTTTCATCATTGGCTGGTAATCAGACGATGTTCTTGCATGTTCAACTTCAGCTCACATATTCGCATGCTTGAACTTGTACTTTGTTCGGGTCGAGATGGAGCGCAAGACCCTAGATTGTGTCTGTTGTAATCTAGGCTGCGATATTGTGGATTATTATGATTATTTACATGACTCACTGATTGGATGGTTGCGACCATACCTGAGTCTATTTATCAATCCTCACTGGATGGCTGCGTCCATGCCTTGGATCTAGATTATTGTACACTCTGTTATGGATGGCTGCGCCCATACCACGCATATATATCATGTATCTGAGACATCAGTTGTACTTCGCTCCGCAGGTTTTTCGATGGCGGTGTTTTCAGTCGGCATGTTCTCGTAAAGCATTTCACCCCTCTCTCTCTCTTGGGCCTCATGCTTTAGGGGGCATCTGTTACACAACAATTTGTCACCGTCCCTACAATCCCCATCCCGCACATTGGAGGGCTCATTCCGTGACCTGTGAGTAGAGACAAGACTTGAAAATACTTTCATTGCATCCCTCTGAAGATGAGCTTTCATTGCCCTGAAAACATCTCCCTGCAAAAAACCCTAAAAATAGCTCTTTTTCCATTGGCGCAGTTCCATAGTTCAGCCCTCGCGCCAAGGGGGAAAATCCTCCAAAGAGGGTGCGCCAATTGGCGCTCTGTCATAGAGCCGCACCCACGCCAACCATATTAAGAGGTGTTTTTTAAAAATAAATGGCGGAAGTTTCGTCCTAACAAATTCCTGGACTGATATCTATCTTGAGTTGGGAGGTTTGGCTACGAATTTCCATAGAGAGGAAGTGGTTTGCCACCTCTCATGGAAGCTTCCTTGATGATAGGGCCAATCCCATAATTATAGGGATCCCAACTTCCCTTCCTCCTTCTATAAAAGCTTGCTCATCTCCATGGCAAGCTAATCTCCAAGTTCCCAAGAGCTTTCACATCCTTATGCCGCAAGAGCCTTCTTGATTCCCTTAAGGCCAAATCCAAGCAAGGAGACTATTGTCAAGTATCCAGAGAGAGAGGCTTGTCCCATCCTTGACAGGCTTTATTGAGACATGTTTTGCTGACGACCCGCCAAAGGAGAGTGCTGCGTCGAAGCTATGGTTGTATTCTTCTTTTGACTCATTAATGATAAGCGACTATTGGTTATGGTTCCACTCTTGTTCTTGATTATGTTCATGAGTTATGTCCTCTTCGACTAACATATAGTTGTATATACTGGATTTTATGCTTGCGTTTGTGTTGTTTCTTGCGTGTGCAAGTGTCCGATCACGGAGATCGTGAGGATTGTGATCTGCCAGGGCAAAGGAACGGGAGCACCACCTCTTCTACAAACGACAGCGTTGGATTCGAGGTAAGCCTTCCTCACAAGTCGGTTTATTTGCAATTAGGAACCTGCACTGTAGCATGTTTGATTGTTGCTAGACCTGATCTGGGCTAGTAGGGATCGCCTCTGTCCGTAGAGGGGATTTACCTCTTCAACACACTTGATCAATAAAAGAATGAAATGATGGACTATTTCACCTAAATTCAATGGCAACAAAGGCACTTTAAAATTAATGATTTTAGAGGAATGACACATTTCAAGGTATAAGTTTATTTTGATATCCCTCTACTTGAAGGAAAGATAGAAGTAGAAGATTTGGAAAGATGGTTAATCTACTAATTATTTGTAAATTAATGTGGATATTCCACTTGACAGTTCGTCACAACATATCTAATAATAATAAAATTATTGAACTCCAAAATCTATAATGTGAGGGTTAATTTTTCCGTACATTTATGAAATTCTCAAGATATTGTTTACTGCATATGCATGCAAAACATAAATATCCAGAAAATAGAGAAAAAATAGAACAATTACTCACAAAACCATACTAACAAGATATGACCTGGGAAAAGTTTTCGAAAGAAAACTCATTTGGAAGGCAAAGTTGTGTTTTTCTCTCTTTCTCTGAATGGAAATGGATACAAGTACAAAGGAGTGAGACCTATGGCCCATGGGCTACTACAAAACACAAGTCATCTATATTCTCTCTCTCTCTCTCTACCCACTCTCAACTACTTTAATCATCTATGGAACAAAATGCACTCGAATAGATTGGAACCCCTCTTCCTCCTAGTGGTTTGGTTATAACACGACCTAATAGCCAACTAGGGGTTAAATTTGACTCATTCAACCCTCAATATGAGTTACAATTCAACCCTTCTAGAGTCTTCTTCATATTTTCCCACATGGCTAGCCCCTTTTCCATGAGTAATGGGGGATGATGTGGCATCCTCTCAAATTATAATGGTTAATTTTGATAAGTCAAATTCTAGGATGCATAGCTTTCTCATACAAGCTCGGATTGAGGCAAGTCTCGCATCGTTGGAAAGGTATCGATGTCTATATTATGTAAGCAGGGTCCATTGTAAATTTGGGACCAAAAAAAGTGGTCATTGAAGGCCTCAAAAAGGTTCTTGAATTTTTTCACCCGAAATTTCCCAAATTGGTATTGTCAATAAAAATGACCCTAGAAGCAAATTCCTTCAAATTTTCCACTCTAAATGCATCAAGGTGGATGAAAAATAATATATTGATCCAATTTATATTATACCTCCCCATTATGGCAAAAATTTAGTCCCCAAAAAATTTCACTAAATGATGCGAGGACATTTTCCTTCTACCTTCTCCCTAGAGTACCATTTAGCCTTGCCTGGAAAATTTCCTTTCAACATGTTGGAGCGGAGTCCCCTAGGGTTAATTTTGGTAAATTTTTATATATATTGTTGAAGTTTTCAACAAGAAACAATGAAATTGGCATCTGGAAACAACATTCAGCACCCATGATCCTAGTGATATTAAGCACCTACACTAGGGTGGGGCCCACACGAGTTATTTTTAGGTGCATGTCTATTTTTATTATCCCTTAATTTAGATGGACATTAAACTGTAATCTATTCTCAATGTCGACTTGAAATAGTTAAAGGAAGTGGAAAATTAGTTAGCTAAGTGAAGTTTGAGTTAGAGGTTGGCTGGTGGGACATGCAGAGTAATTCCAGTTGTAACATAGTGATTCTAGTTGTAACAGAGTTGGAAGTGCAGTGGTGCATGAGTTTGTGCAAGTTGTAAATATTTTTACTCATTTAAGTGAGTTAAACTTAGTTGTGCTAGTTGTAACTGAAGATACAAGTAGTGAGATATAAATTGAATTAAATATTAATTAATTCGCAATTAGTGATCTCACATGAAACTGAAAATTTACTAATATTAGTTGCATGCATGTCAGTTCCAGTGGAGACCCAGCTGAGACAAGGTGAAAGGGAAGTGTAACTATCAGTTGTGATATTAGCAGGCTACCCAGGTGTAGTTAAAACACCACAGGATGCCCATGATACTAAGCATAGTTAGGAAGGTTGAAATTATTTGTGATTAAGGAGTGCATTCATCAGGAACTGTGTGAGCAAGGCAGGTTGTCTGGAGGCAGAAAATTGGTTGAGTATTGGCTTAATTTTATCTGAGACAGTTGTTAAGTGGATAAATCGTTCTTGCAGACAAGAAAGATCTCCCTAGTATCACAAGGATAGCTAGAAACAAACAGGACAAATGTAAACTACTTTCTCTAGATTATATGTAATTTAGAATTTTCTATGATGAAGAAAGGACCTACTTGTGATCCAATGCTAGTTGAATTCTTCTTTCCTTTCGCTCCAAGAAGTCACCTCTAAAGACCTGCAAGCAAAGACATGGAAGAGAATCAAAAGCACCTGCAACATATACTAATTCACAAATCACAAATCTATCTTAATGATCAAGGAATTTAAGAAATAAGTCATTCAACTAAACACATAAACAACTTATTGAGAAAACAGGATCCAATTGTATTATCTTTAAATAAAAGAAGGAATCTTACAACCGCGTTCACCTTGATGTCGTACAGATCCTTCCGGGGTCCAGAACAAGCATTTTCCTTTGGTCTGACAAGCCCTTCCACACTTGGAACCAGCCTAACTACGAGTATGTAATCGTTCTTGCAATTAGCAAAAAAGCGTATGTTTCTTTAGTAATTCCCTTCTCTATCGTAGCTACCAAGTACAAAGCAAGTACTAAGTGTATACAAAATGCATAGAGAAGTTTTACATATATCAGCATCTACCCTTGAGACTGAACCAAAGCTTCAATTTATAGGAGAAGGAAAGTGGTTACAGCTCCAAAATGAAAGGGATAGAGTCCTCTTATCAAGGGATTAAGTTCCAAAGACCAAGGAATAGGCTCCTTTTATGAAGGAATGAATGTTCATGAATGGAGGGAGTGAGGTTTCGACTGGATAATACCTTCTAGAAGGTTCCAGCTGGGAGAATATTCGACCAGCTGGGATTCTAGAATTTACTTTTGCCTTCAATTTACCTTTTACAGGGGTCCGCACTTTTAATGAAGAAAACGTGCGGTCGGCTCCGCAGTTTTTAGAGCAAAAGGGTGCGGTGCCGCAAGTAAGGCCAAGGAAAAGTGCGGTACCAATATTTTTATGATTTTTACAAGCTTTTCTCCAAATTCAAGACTTGGTTTAGGAACTTTGGGGTTGTAGACTTCTAAGGGAGCATTATATAGGTATTGATGAACCCATATAGATAGTAAAATGTCATGGTGAAAAAATAATGTGTAACAGATTTCCCCCTAAAGCGCGAAGTCTGAGATAATTCGAAGGGTGAAGTGCTTTATCATTCCGAGGATTGGCTTGTGGACACCGGTTGGAACCTGTAAAATCATTCAATGCAAACATATATATATATATATATATATATATATATATATATATATATATATATAATCACTGAGGTAGGCATTCCCATACTCATAACAACAACTAACTTCAATCAAACTTAACTAAAATGTTGATATAAAAATGATTTTAATATTACATCTAATAGTAGACACAATATGGACGCGACCATCTGTCTATGAATACAGTCTACTATATAATGAATAATAAAACTCCTTGCAGCCTAGATGGTGGAAACTAGATCCAGGGTCTTGATTTCCGCTACCCGAACTAGTACGATTCTATCCATGCAATTGATTGTGTCGATGTCGAACATGGTAGAAACCACTTGATTACCAGTCAATGATGTGAACTGTTAACAAGTGTGAGAGAAACCACCAATAATAACAATGGCTCTCAAGGTACTCAGTACAAACTATGAAGTGTGAATAAATGATCTGAAGTCGAACACTTCACGGAATCATTCGATCGAAGATCAATGATGTAATCTGTCGTCGAAAGCCAGAAACCTGCCACTAAGGCATGCAGATTCCAAGGTACTGAAGGATTATAGATCAACTTCCTAGATGATGAGCTGTCATCGATAGAAAGTGACCCGTCGTAGGAAAGCCCACGACACGAAACCATTAGATCAAGTTTTGTAGAAATATTTTGCAAGGACTGACTTAGGGATGGTCAACACGAATGGAGACAAATGTTTGCAATGAATGGTTTATTTGAACTGTCCTCTTGAACACATAACAACACTGCAAATGGTTTGGTAACAATTGACCTAAAGCTAATACCCAGAAACTGGCTGAAGACTTTGAATATGGTTTTATTAACTGATAGGCTGAGGATTTTCCCAACCCAGGTACAAGTGTGACAAAAAGTGTCGTGTTCAAGAGTGGTATACTGCTTTTAAACAAAGTTTAACAACTGGATTCATTGTCTCTCTTTTTCCCCCACAATTTCTAGCAAGTACCTATTTCTTTTTGACAAGCTTGAGGAGGATAACATTTGCTTGTTATATAAGCTCATCCTTCATATGAGTCCAACTTAGTACCCTAAGAAGGAGTGGTTCATTCCTGTTTGTAATAGACAGGTCCTTTACTGTTTAGTTTTAATGAGTCTAGTATAGGAGAAACTCAGTGTTTTTCAATTTTAGGGAGTCAGAAGAAAAAATTAAGGAAACTTCGTGGGTGTACTTTTTCATAATTTTAGTCTCTCAAACCCGAAAAAGGATAAAATAATACAGGAGAGAAGTTTATTGACCATGATTAGTCAATGTATACCTTTTTCGTAAATAGTCCATTTCAGTCCGGAAAAGGGGTAAACTTATACTGAAGGGACGACCGTTCATTTACTTTAACAAGCTCAAATAATCAAGTACTCAGCAATCTTTTCATGTTTAGAGAGTCTGAAAATGGCTTAAAAGAGAACTCCAGGGTTTCACTTTTTCGTAAGTTTTAACGAGTTCGAAAAAAGGGATAAAAATGTACTCATAGCTTTCGCTTTTTTGTAAGTTTTAACGAGTTCGAAAAAGTGATAAAAAGTGTACTCATATGGTCGAATTTAAATTTAATTAATGAGTAGGAAAAGATGGAAATAACTCGTCATTTTCATGTACATTTTACAAGCATGAAAAGAATAGCAAAAGAAGCTCGGGATTTTCATGAGTTTAACGAGTCTTGAAGATAATAACCGAAATGGACTCAAGATAGGTTTCATTTTTACAAAAGCTTGAAACAGAGAAAAACTATGCTTCAGATAGGTTTGTTTCATTTTTACACAAGCTTGAAACAGAGGAAAACTTATGCTTGAGAGTGGTTTCATTTTTACACAAGCTTGAAACATAGGAAAACTATGCTTGATATTGGTTTCATTTTTACACAAGATTGAAACGTAGGAAAACTATGCTTGAAAATGGTTTGTTTCATTTTTACACAAGCTTGAAACAAAGGAAAAATTATGCTTGAAAGTGGGTTTGTTTCAATTTTACACAAGCTTGAAACAAAGGAAAAATCATGCTTGAGATAAGTTTGAATGCCCCCCAAGTGTAACTTGCTAAAGCACATGCCCCCCAAGCTTCATTGCATTCAACTAAGCAGACTACTAGTTACTAATAGCTGGATGGAATGAAGGTTCATTTAGGAGATCAGATGAAAGACTCGACTTGACAGGAGAGGATTTGTTTCATTTTTTAACGAGGTTGACACAGTAAAAGAACTTTCCTCATATCTACTCTCTACAATATACCTACATAACCTACTGATTCATTTTTTAATGAGGTTGACACAGGAAAATAACTGTCCTCATCTATGACATGTTTCATTTTTTAACGAGGTTGACACAGTAAAATAAATGTCCTCATATCTACTCTCTACAATCTACCTACATAACCTACTGATTCATTTTTTAATGAGGTTGACACAGGAAAAGAACTGTCCTCATCTATGACATGTTTCATTTTTTAACGAGGTTGACACAGTAACATGAACTTTCCTCTGACCAACTAATTCATTTTTTAACGAGGTTGACACAGTAAAAGGAACATTCCTAATCTTAGACATGTTTCATTTTTTAACGAGGTTGACGCAGTAAAAATAACTTTCCTCTTTAATCACCGATTCATTTTTTAACGAGGTTGACACAGTAAAAGGAACTTTCCTCTTTAATAACTGATTCATTTTTTAATGAGGTTGACACAGTAAAAGGAACTCTCTTCATTAATTATTGATTAATTTTTTAACGAGGTTGACACAGTAAAAGGAACTTTCCTCTTACCAACTGATTCATTTTTTAATGAGGTTGACACAATAAAAGGAACTATCCTCATGACCCAATGATTCATTTTTTAACGAGGTTGACACAGTAAAAGGAACTTTCCTCTAAAACCACTGATTCTTTTGTTGACGAGGTTGACACAGTAAAAGAAACTTTCCTCTTACCTAATTCATTTTTTAATGAGGTTGACTTAGTAACATGAACTATCCTCTAACCAACTAAATCATTTTTTAACAAGGTTGACACAGTAAAAGGAACTTTCCTCTCGGCACACTGATTCATTTTTTAACGAGGTTGACAGAGTAAAAGGAACTTTCCTCTTGGACCACTGATTCATTTTTTTAACGACGTTGACATAGTAAAAGGAACTTTCCTCTTTAATCATTGATTCATTTCTTATCGAGGTTGACATAGTAAAAGGAACTTTCCTCTTGACTCACTGATTCATTTTTTAATGAGGTTGACACAGTAAAAGGAACTTTCCTCTTTAATCACTAATTGATTTTTTAACGAGGTTGACACAGTAAAAGGAACTTTCCTCTTAGACATGTTTCATTTTTTAACGAGGTTGACATAGTAAAAGGAACTACCCTCATGGACATGTTTCATTTTTTAATGAGCTTGACACAGGAAAAGAACTATGCTCATCAGGGACCGGTTTCATTTTTTAACGAGGTTGACACAGTAACAGGAACATTCCTCAAAAGGGCCTGTTTCATTTTTTAACGAGGTTGACACAGTAAAAGGAACTATCCTCATAGACATGTTTCATTTTTTAACGAGGTTTCCACAGTAAAAGGAACTATCCTCATGGACATGTTTCATTTTTTAACAAGGTTGACACAGTAACATGAACTTTCCTCTTTAATCACTGATTCATTTTTTAACGAGGTTGACACAGTAAAAGGAACTATCCTCAGGGTGACCTGTTTCATTTTTTAACAAGGTTGACACAGGAAAAGGAACTTTCCTCTTACCTGATTCATTTTTTAACGAGTTCGAAAAAGTGATAAAAAGTGTCCCCAGTATGGTCGCCATTTTGTTAGGCGGGTAAATCGTTCTTGTGGACAAGAAATATCTCCCTAGTATCAAAAGGATAGCTAGAAACAAAAAGGACAAATGTAAACTACTTTCTCTAGATTATATTTAATTTAGAATTTTCTATGATGAAGAAAGGACCTACCTATGATCCAATGCTAGTTGAATTCTTCTTTCCCGTCGCTCCAAGAAGTCACCTCTAAAGACCTGCAAGCAAAGACATGGAAGAGAATCAAAAGCACCTGCAACATATACTAATCCACAAATCACAAATCTATCTTAATGATCAAGGAATTTAAGAAATAAGTCATTCAACTAAACACATAAACAACTTATTGAGAAAACATGATCCAATTGTATTATCTTTAAATAAAAGAATGAATTTTACAATCGCATTCACCTTGATGTCGTATAGATCCTTCTGGGGTCTGGAACAAGCGTTTTCCTTTGGTCTGACAAGCCCTTCCACTTTTGGAACCAGCCTCACTACGAGTATGTAATCGTTCTCGCAGCTAGCAAAAAAACGTATGTTTCTTCAGCAATTCCCTTCTCTATCGTAGCTACCAAGTACAAAGCAAGTACTAAGTGTATACAAAATGCATAGAGAATTTTTACATATATCAACATCTACCCTTGAGACTAAACCAAAGCTTCAATTTATAGGAGAAGGAAAGTGGTTACAGCTCCAAAATGGAAGGGATAGACTCCTCTTGAAGGGATAGAGTCCTCTTATCAAGGGATTAAGTTCCAAAGACGAAGGAATAGGATCATTTTATGAAGAAATGAATGTTCTTGAATGGAGGGAGTGAGCCTTCGACTGGATAACGCCTTCTAGAAGCTTCCATCTAGGAGAATATTCGACCAGCTGGGCTTCTAGAATTTACTTTCGCCTTCAATTTACCTTTTACAGGGGTCCACACTTTTAATGAAGAAAACGTGCGGTCAGCTCCGCAGTTTTTAGAGCAAAAGGGTGCGGTGCCATAGGTAAGGCTAAGGAAAAGTGCGGTACCAATATTTTTATGATTTTTATAAGCTTTTCTCCAAATTCAAGACTTGGTTTAGGAACTTTGGGGTTGTGGACTTCTAAGGGAGCATTATATAGGTATTGATGAACCCATATAGACAGTGAAATGTCATGGTGACAAAATAATGTGTAACAACAGTGTGAGACAATTAGCTGAACATAGGAGGATTCTTGTGACAATAATTGTATGTAAGTGTTTCATGATTCCTTATGGAATATACAATAGAATATAGTGGGGTTTTTAGCTACAAGCTTTCCCCAAGAAATTATATGTGTTGTGTGTGATTGATCTTTCTTCATGCTTATGTAATTGGCGATTGCGCTTTTAATTCTGAAAAGATTTGTAAAAGTGATTCAGTATTTAACTTTAGCAAATTGTTAGATCGGGTGAATCCAAGATATACATGCTTGTTGTATAATTTCTGCATGGTATCAGAGTTGTTTTATAAATTGTCTACATGGTATGAGAACAAGAATTATTTGGGTGCGCAAGTTTGCAGAGAATATCTGAAGTTTTTGATGAAATATTTTCAGAAACAAATAGAATATTTGGATTCCTTGTGAAAAAATACATTAAAAAAAAAAAAAAAATCAGAGCTCGGACGAGGGAGATATCATCGATTTAAAATCAGCTCTTTTGTTAGAAAATTTTGCGAAGGTGGGAAATTTACAATGTGCGTGATTTGGAAAAGGAAAGGTGTTCCTTAAACACAAAGCAATAGGACAAGCGAAGAAGATTGGGATTCAAGTTAAGAATCAATATAGACTTGATGTAGATGTGATTTCTACATAGCTTCCAACCATTTGGAAGTGTGATAAAGCCATACAATTGACCCTTGAGAGGAAGCTAGATTTTCATGTAGGTGAGAATGAACCTCAAGATGTGGAGCAGCCGCATGCGGAGGATCATGGAGTGGGAGCAACCACTCATGCAGAGAAATTTTGAGCCAAATGGGCAGAGGGAGTGCATGCAATTATACCACCAGGTGAGAGGTGGGGTGACATGCATGATTAATCCCAAGAAGAAATTTTGGGCAGGATTCATTGAGTTGTTTGGGTCTCATGAATTGAACCTGGCTACGAGGAGCCCACGGTACAACAGTAGCAGGATCAATTGGATTGATGCAGTTAGATGTCAGGAGGACATGAAATCAAAGTGACAGTGTCGAATATTGAAGCGCAGACCAGAGTTGGCAGCAAGTGCAGAGTGCATGGATGCAGATTTCAACAGTGCAGAGGATCCAATAGAGGATCCACTCCACCTCCACCTCCACCTCCACCAGGCGCAGATATGGTCGAATCTACGAAGTTGCCTACTTTCAGAGTTATTAGAATTGAAGGTACAGAGAAATTTTGGTTTGTCACTGATGTTGTATGGAGAGCACAGCAGGTTAATAGTGATTATGTTAAGAAAGCGCAGTTAGCCACTATTTTCAAGACCGTGCACTAGACTGGTATATAAGATATGTATCGGCGAACCCTAATGCAACTATGAATGATCTGAAGGACACCCTAAAAAAACAATTCAAGAAGCCTAAGTCATATGCATAGTGCGTCACAGAGTTGAAAGAGATTCACTAAGAGGTGAATGTATCTATATGGGGTGTAGATCAAAGATTAAAGCACACTATCAAAGATGGTGGATTCACTATCTATGATACCCAACACAAGGAATGGTTTATTGCTATGCTGCTCCCACATTTGTGCCAGCCCTTGAGTCTAAAGATGATTTCCACGCAGGCTGAGGCTGTAGAAATTGTGATGAAACTAGAATTTGTGTCGGTGTCTGTTGTGATTGGAACTCAATAGATTCAGAGGCAGTTAGAAGCAATGCATTTGGAGATTCAGAATCTACGTGAGGATAAGGGAAAGGAGGTGTGTGCAAAGGTATGGTGCATACGATGTAAATTTTTCACGCATCATAAGGATCAATGCCATGTGTTTAATGATTATCTACACGTTGGAGGACCAAGCCCACTAAAGAGTAGTTGGACCGAGTGGGACACTTCCAGTATGGTGCATGATTTGTGATGCAGGGGCATTAGGCCCAAGACACTTTTTGTACATAAATAAACATAAGAGGAAGGTCTCATGTTTTTTTTCCCCATGTAAATATTCATAGTTGAGTTATTTTAATTAATTAGAAAGGAAAATGATGTAACTGCCTGAATGATTGATGGGCACTCGAAGAGATGGTCAGTTTCAGAAATCAGGCTAGCTTTAGGAGTCCAAGAGTCATCAAAGAAGTGAATCGATTGATTTCCAATATGTCTAAAAATAAACCTCTATGATAGGGTCGAGAAAGCTGCACAGACCTACACATAGACCTGCTTGTATCTGCAGAGAGCTGCATATGGAAAGAAGGCCATCAGATTGAAAATCTGGCCAGCCAGTGGTTGTAATTCAATCCATTGTGTAAATAAGAAATGTTTCCATATATTTGTGCCTTGTGGATCTAATTTATGTGTGAATGTATACATGCTTTACTTGAATTAGTTCTGTGTGAATATGTGCATGCATCCTGGTGGAGAATAATCGAAAACCGTGATAATTAAGAACCTGTAATAAGATTAATGGTGCTCTGCATGCAATTAGCAGAATCGATGTAAATACTGTCGACATTGTCGACAAGGGAGTGATAGAGCCGTGAGTGTAGGCCGCGAGTGAAAGGCAGAGGAACCTTGGAAGCATAGAGTAATGGAACTGTGCGATATATATATGGTAGGACCATGTTGAAACGTCAGGGACCAAGGACCACTTATAAAGGAGCGGAACACATGAAAGAGCGGAACAAGGCGAGGATGGAACCTGGAGCATGAGAGAAGATGGAACCGTGACAGAAGTGAACAGTGAACATGGTTTGGAGCCGAAGAGCGGTTTTCATCGCACCACCCATCATTGGCAAGCAGTATTTGAAGAGTTGCGAGCGATTCCATAGAAAGCTTGACACGTGTCCCCGACCGACATTGGAAAACCACCGTTTAAAACACGCCATCACACGTTATAGTTTGTACCAGTACGTCGCGCGATATCGCCATGTGCCATTGATTTGGTAAGGGGCCATCGAACGGTGATCGCACGCTGGACTTGCCCGAAGTTTAACAAAAGAGCCCGGATCATATAGACAACGATCAACGGTGTAGATTCATTGCGGGAGGGACGAGCAAAGGTTGCCACCGTACTCCGGGAGCCTCCGCAATGACGTCATGGGACTATTGACCGTAGAGGTGGGGTCCAGAGCCAGAGGGTTATTATAAGCCATTTGTTTAAAAAGAATGGAGTATTAATACAAAGTTTTGAAAGTTTAATAAAAGGTATGTTGCATTGTTTTAATGAATAAATGAGTGGGCCCGAGTTTGTTCACCTATGAATGGTCAGCAAGTTGTTCTTTAGTTTAAAGTTGAAGTTGTGATTTATGCGGTGATCGGTTGTCTACTTAAATCTTGATATATATATATATGGAGGCGCATATGTATATACAATGGGATTGTCGAATTAATGTCTCAATACCCTGAAGTGAGATATTAACATAGTCCAGAATATATTAAGGATGTTTATTTAAGGTTTGCTGGGTCATTAAAATAATATGAAAAGACCAAGGGTAGATATATGTATTGATATTGAGAGCATGACATGAGGGCTTGGAATTAATATCTCAAATCTCGAAGATTTGAGATATTAACACTCTCAGACTTGAGTGTTGAATTGCCAACATAGGAAAAAAGGAGGTTGCAAGATTGCCTAGATTGGAACAAGATTAGGCATGAAACCTTGGATGCACTTTACACACAGTTTAGGTGAAATTTTGAAAAGTACTGGGAATGTGGGTTTGGCAGTTACCCCTACTATCAAGTGGTATCAGAGCTAGAATTTAGTTAGCTCATTGAAGAGTTTGTTTTTGAAATGCACATGTACTGAACAGGAAAGGATAGTTGATGTTAGAATCTGTTTAATAGAGAAAATTGAAAATTTGACTTGACATGCAGTGAAGGTCTCTAGATGAACAGAATCTGGATTTGAAGACAGAAGATTGCAGCAGGTAGATGCAATGCAGGTGAGGAGAGAAGGAACAAGATCATTCAGGGATCTTGAGAGGTAAGATGATGAGCCTTATTTGAACTCTGGTTGGAAAGTATTGTTTGCAGAATACAGAGTGCAAGCAATTGAGGAAGACATCTCAGCAGAAGTAGATCACAAGCTTTGAGAGCAGTGATAGAAGAGTCCAGCAAGGGATTTTGAGTGCATAAAGAGTGTGGCAGAACCTGAAATAATTCCCAACTAAGGTTGGATGGAAGAAGAAAGGGGGTGTTCTTGAGAGAAGTTGCAGAGTGAAGCCTAGAGAGCAGAGAGAGTGCTCAGAAGGTTCCAAAGATAGGGGACCAGTACTTGCCAAAAGCCGGAGCTTAGGAGAGAAGCTTGGTGAGGTAAGTTGCAGCAAGAGAGCTTGTTGTTGCAGAGGCTTAGTGCAGCTTGTAAGTGAAGAACTCCTAGAGAAGAGAATGGCTACTGAGAGCCATAGCAGAGACTGCAGAGATTGCAGAGGTTCTGAGAGAAACCACAGCAGAAGAGTGTGGGAAGATGCCAAAGCATTTGGCATGAGGAAGAGAATCACAGATGAAGAATATTGGAAAGAAGTTGCTAAGATCAGGGAAGAGCTCAATGAACTGAAGAGAAGGATAGAAGAAAGCCAGAGAGTTGGATGGCTCATGAAGAAGAAGATAAAGTGGCAGAGGCTACAAAGGAAGAAGGAGCAGATGATGAATGCTCAGAAGAAGAAAGAAATACTCAGAGTGATTGAGTATCTGGAGAAAGACTTGGAGACCGAAGCTTCAAGTGGGACCAAGGGGTCCAAGAGCCTTACATCTGACATATTTTGTATGTTTGCAGGGACAACATGTGAGAAAGAACAAACTGCTGATGTTGTCACTGAGGAAGAAAATGGAGCAGCTACATGTTTTGAGGATGTCCATGCACAGTTGGAGAAATATTCTGCTTTCCAACATATCGGAAGCAAAAGAGCTTTATTTTGTGATATTGGCCAGAAGCTGGAGGCTGAATAGCTTGAGGACTCCGAAGAAGAGACCATTGGAGGATCTCTGGAAAATATAGAAGACTTGGAACAACAGAAAGATTTGGTGACCAAATCACCAATTGAGACCATGAGGTCTTATGTTTTTGCATCTGACAAGTTGTGTGTGAATGCAGGTGTTAATGAAGGCAGTTCACATGATGAAAATGTGACAGATGAAGTTGACTGTTTCCAAGTAAAGTATGATGAGTATCTTTCAGATGAAGAATAGATTGAACTACTGCATCAGAAGGAATTCATTAATTCCTTATTTGATAGGAGAGATTATTTCAATGGAGCTGATGATGAATTTTTCATTAATGCTGATAATGACAGGCTGCTTTTGTTAAATGGCCATGTGGAGAATGATGGACAGGTAGCTGGGGTCTTTGCAGAGATGGGAAATCAGGATTTTATTCTGATGAAGACTGAGGAGATAGTGACAGCAAAAGATAAAGAATATTGTGGTGAGATGCCAAGATTGGGCATGAGCAGAGGACAAAACCACAGAGAGAAGATGTTCAGATGGTAAGGACAGAGATGATTGAAGATGAGAAAGTTCCTTCTTGTGAACTAGAGCAGAAAGACATCCTTGAAGAGGATGGTGCAGAAGGGAGACTAACTGATGGTCTCAAGAAATGTTTGAAGAATTGGAATCAGCATTCTGATGTGCTGATTGAGAAGAAGAGAAATTTGGGACAACATATTGAGATGCTGACAGAAGAAGGGAAGGCTCTGAGGCCTTGCAGACTTTGTTTTAACAAATGTTCGATGAATGCAAATCCTGTTCATGATGGAGATAAGTTGATAGCATGGGGAAGTCAATTGAAAGAGAAGGAGAATTATGTGGAAGACTTTAAACCATGGAATGGAGAAATTGAGCTGCTAGAGAGTATGTTGAATCAGCAGGATTCCATACAAGAAAGAAGACCTCAATTTTAGAATTGGGGGTTGCAGAATGTGAAGACACAATGGAATGAAGATAGGAAAGAATTGATGATTGAGTCATCAGTAGGGACCCTTGGGTCTTGGGGTTTTGGAACTGGTGAAGTGGCTGTGTTGAAAGACAAAGCAGAAGACAATCCATCACTTGGAGTTGTCTTAGAAGAAGAAGAGATGTTGCAGAATGAGGATGAGCAGCTGAATGAAGATGAGACAGCCATGTCTCATATGCAGGAAAAGATTGTTGCTGTTGATAGCAGAGATGAATTGGCTTGTTCAAATAGCCCAGAGAAGATTGCATGGCAGACTGTTGAGGCTGCTACCGCAGTGGAGAACCAAAGTTTCACTTTAACAGAAGATGAAGACACAGTGGCTAGAGAACTTGATTTGATTGCTGGAGTCATTCAAGAAGAAGGAAGGCAATTGCGGAAGATTGTCAAGGCAGAAGAAGAAGATGTTGAACCTGAGTTGCAGCATATTGATGATTTGTTTGGCCGGAGGAGATGGCGAGAATGTTTGCTGAAGATATTCAGAAAAGAAGATGAAATGCCAGAACAGCAGCTTGGAATGTTGCTGGGGAGAGTGCTGAAGCAACAAGCTGAAGTGTTGCCAGCAGAGGAGCAAAAGTTTTACTGTTGCAGAGAGGGTATGGATGATTGGGTGGAAGTAAGCATAGGAGCTAGGTCAGCAGTAAGAACTGAATAAATAAGAATGCAGCAAACAAAAGTAAGTGTCCAGCAGTCAAAGGAAAGATTAGACATAGAAATTGAATGGATAAGGAAACTGATGCAGAGGATGCCTCATAGGAGGACAGCAACGAGGAAACAAGGAGACAGCAGCACAAGCAAAGCAGACAGAGGATGTAAAGGTACAGCCTGTGGAAAGCTACAACATAAAGTTTGGAAGCCAAGAGAAATGCAGAAGAAGGATGTTGCAACGGATGGCCAGTTGCAGAACAAGGTGTGGAATCCAGACAGATAAAAATAAAGCACATGATTAGGAGATCATGAATCATTTGAACCTGGGGAGTCTGATGCGGGGGCATTAGGCCCAAGACACTTTTTTTACATAAATAAACATAAGAGGGGGGTCTCATGTTTTGTTTCCCCATGTAAATATTCATAGTTGAGTTATTTTAATTAATTAGAAAGGAAAATGTTGTAACTGCCTGAATGATTGATGGGCACCCAAAGAGATGGTCAGTTTCATAAATCAGGCTAGCTTTAGGAGTCCAAGGGTCATTAAAGAAGTGAATCGATTGATTTCCAATATGTATAAAAATAAACCTCTATGATAGGGTCGAGAGAGCTGCACAGACCTACACATAGACCTGCTTGTATCTGCAGAGAGCTGTATAGGGAAAGAAGGCCATCAGATTAAAAATCTGGCCAGCCAGTGGTTGTAATTCAATCCATTGTCTACATAAGAAATGTTTCCGTATATTTGTGCCTTGTGGATCTAATTTATGTGTGAATGTATACCTGCTTTACTTGAATTAGTTCTGTGTGAATATGTGCATGCATCCTGGTGGAGAATAATCGAAAACCGTGATAATTAAGAACCTGTAATGAGATTAATGGTGCTCTGCATGCAATTAGCGGAATGGATGTAAATATTGTCGACATTGTCGACAGGGGAGTGATAGAGCCGTGAGTGTAGGCCGCGAGTGAAAGGCAGAGGAACCTTGGAAGCATAGAGTAATGGAACTGTTCGATATATATATGGTAGGACCGTGTTGAAACATCAAGGACCAAGGACCACTTATAAAGGAGCGGAACACATGAAAGAGCGGAACAAGGCGAGGACAGAACCTGGAGTGTGAGAGAAGATGGAACCATGACAGAAGTGAACAGTGAACGTGGTTTGGAGCCGAAGAGCAGTTTTCATCACACCACCCATCGTCGGCAAGTGGTATTTGAAGAGTTGCGAGCGATTCCATAGAAAGCTCGACACGTGTCCCCAACCGACATTGGAAAACCACCATTTAAAACGCGCCATCGTACGTTATAGTTCGTACCAGGACACCGCGTGATATCGCCGTGTGCCGTTGATTTGGGAAGGGGCCATCGAACGGTGATCGCACGCTGGACTTGCCCAAAGTTTAACAAAAGAGCCCGGATCATACAGACAACGATCAACAGTGTAGATTCATTGCAGAAGGGACGAGCAAAGGTTGCCACCATACTCCGGGAGCCTCCGCAATGACGTCATGGGACTATTGACCGTAGAGGTGGGGTCCAGAGCCAAAGGGTTATTATAAGCCATTTGTTTAAAAAGCGTGGAGTATTAATACAAAGTTTTGAAAGTTTAATAAAAGGTATGTTGCGTTGTTTTAATGAATAAATGAGTGGGCTCGAGTTTGTTCACCTATGAATGGTCAGCAAGTTGTTCTTTAGTTTAAAGGTGAAGTTGTGATTTATGCGGCGATCGGTTGTCTACTTAAATCTTGATATATATATATGGAGGCGCATATGTATATACAATGGGATTGTCGAATTAATATCTCAATACCCTGAAGTGAGATATTAAAATAGTCCAGAATATATTAAGGATGTTTATTTAAGGTTTGTTGGGTCATTAAAATAAGATGAAAAGACCAAGGGTAGATATATGTATTGATATTGAGAGCATGACATGAGGGCTTGGAATTAATATCTCAAATCTCAGAGATTTGAGATATTAACACTCTCAGACTTGAGTGTTGAATTGCCAACATAGGAAAAAAGGAGGTTGCAAGATTGCCCAGATTGGAACAAGATTAGGCATGAAAACTTGGATGCACTTTACACACAGTTTAGGTGAAATTTTGAAAAGTACTGGGAATGTGGTTTTAGCGGTTACCCCCGCTATCAATTTGTCATTCTATGGGTCTACATGCGACAAATTAATATCCAACGAATGGAAAATACATGCCTGAGCTAAAGCAGTTGTTTTGTAGATTTTTCTCGTCACTAGGACATGATGAAAAACATTGTCAAACTTTTGATTTGATGATTGACAAAGCTGAGCTTTACATAATGTAGGATGAACCTACCTCACCAGCATCCCCATCTAGGCGCAGTGGATTCCAGACTAGAGGAAGAGGAAGAGGAGGAGAATCAACTGGTCAAGGAAGGGGACAGGTCATTTGCTACAATTGTGGAGACGTTGATCACTATGCGCGCGACTGTCCAAATTTTGCGCGACAATCATGCAGGTATTGTAGGAAGTTAGATCATGTAATTGAATATTTCCCTATTTTGATTGCTAAGATGTAGGAGATGAAAACACAGACTCCGACGTAGAATATTCAGATGGTCACAGCGGAGCTTCGCGAAGAGGGTCCTAGCGTGAATGTTGTCACTAGAAGTGGTGCAGCCACCGGTGAGGATAAAGGGAAGAAGATGGATGTTGATATTTGGATTCGAAAGGCACTTGAGAAAAAGGATGGATTTTATTTACAACGCGAAAAAAAAGATACTTTTGTAGAAGCAAAGAAGGGGTTTGCAGAAGTAAGTGCATCGACATCAAGTAGACTTATGGATGTGGGAAGAGTAGATGAAGAAATAAAGCCATTCTTACAAGCTTGCATCAAACTATTGCACAACAAGAAGGCGGTGGAAAATCTTCAAGCATTGATAAATAACTACACAGAAAAGGAACAACCTCAGATGGAACAGAAAGTTGTCAACAAGATCTATATGAAAAATAAAAAAAGAAGAACTAGACGAGAGATGCGCTTGATTGCTCATATCGGTGTCTATGAGATGGTTCAAGTAATTCTGGATATAGGATCTGATGCAAACGTCTTACCTAAGAAAAATTGGCAGCACATGGGAGAGCCTAAGTTGTAATGGTCTACTATTCAGTTATGCATGGCGAACCAACAGAAAATCATTCCATTAGGAAGATTGTCATAGTTGGTGGTAGATATTGAAGGAGTTAAGGTGCTTGCAGATTTTGAATTCATACAAATTGTGGATGACATAGATCCTTATCCTGTGTTTTTGGGTTTAGATTTGGCTATTATATGGATGGCATCATAAATCTTAAGAAGAGAAGTATGGTATTTGAGGACAATGGAACCAGAGTTGTAGTACCCCTAGATCCTACAGAAGGTGCAAGATACATAGAACCTGTGCGCGCAGACGATGATATTGACCATATCTATAAGCTAACTGTGTGAGATGATGATTATATCAATCCAAAATTTTATGGAAGGCTTAATTAGGTAAAAGAAATTTCCTTCTTCTCAAATTCAGATGAAGAGTTGAAGAAATGGAAGAATCGATTACATGGAGTATCTGCGCTACCGTGAAATCGAGTGACTAGATCTCTTCACTGCATATCGTCAGAGGTACGAGAATTACCGTATTATGATGGTTTAACTAATGTGAACATGTTTTTAGGAGAACTCGAAAGAAAATTTCCAGAAGGTCAAAGATTCCATGCATTGGATATAGCATTGCGCGCTACTCCATCATGATAGTGGGAGACTCACAAAGGAAACATGGGCAACTGGGAAGAACATGCTCGAATGATGAGATTACGATTTGAGTTTCCAACTACCAGGATGGAAGAATTTTATTCTGGAAAGGGTGATCTACGCAAACATCTGGCCAAGTGGACTGAAGTATGGGGCACAAAGCCAAGACCATAATGGATGCACATGTGCATTCATACGTTGGGGAAGGTGCTTACTGATTAGTACCTAGAAACAAATCTGCATCGAGGAACCAATGAATGGTTTGTGCTAACTGAAAGCTTCATTTTAACCTTCAGCTTTGAGAGTGGGTTTGAATGCTTGGGTAAAGTGCTGCAAGGTATTCAAGAGGTTATCTTTTATATGACCAAGCCAAAGATAGAGCACGCTTCACCAACATGGGATGCGTAGATGACAGATATTGTCAACTAGAGAACTCTGACAGTTGAAGAAACTGAAGAAGATCCAAGGAATATCACAACCCTCGAATCTGAAGGATAGTGCACATTTGTTGGGCCTTCACTTACATCGCTAGATGTCAAAAATCCTTTGAATATTCGACAAGTGAACATTGGATCTGAAGAACAAATGAATTTGGCGAAGATTGGAGATTATTGGGATGATGACACAGTGGGAAAGTCTTTTGAGTTGTTGACAGAGTATCAGGACCTATTTCCTACAAAGTTTTCTGAGTTGAAAGGGATAATTGGAGAGCTTGGGGTCATGAAGATTAATTTAAAACATGTTGCGCGACCTGTGAAGCAACACCCATATAGATTGAACCCCAAGTATAAGCAGAAATTTAAGGAAGAGTTGGATAAATGGTTGTTGCGGGCATTATAGAACTAGTGGAAGAGTCTGATTGGGTGAGCCCTATGGTGGTGCACGATAAGAAGACTAAAGGAGAAACAAGGATTTGCATGAATATGTGCAAACTGAATGATGTTTGTGTTCATGATCCATTCCCAACTCCATTTTCTGATGAGATCCTTGAAAATGTAGGAGGACAGGAGACGTATTCATTTACAGATGGTTTCTCAGGATATCATCAAATTGGGATTGCGTCGAAGGATAGAAGTAAGACAACCTTTGCAATAGAATGGGGATGTTTTCAGTATACAGTCATGCCATTTCAATTGAAAAATGTGCCTGCTATATTCTCGTGCATAATAGTAGTTGCATTCAAGGAGTATATCCACAAGTTATTAGAAGTATACTTTCATGATTGGACTGTCTTTGGGTTGTTGAAAAAGCATGTATCAAGTCTGCGCCTAATGTTGGATACTTGCAGGAAGTATCAGATCTCACTTAATTTGAAGAAGTGCATATTTTGTGTGTCATTCGGGATATTATTGGGTCGTATTGTTTGCCAGCAAGGGTTGATGGTAGATCCCGCAAATATCACAATGATTATTAATTTGGAAGTTCCTGTGAATGTCAAACAGCTACGCTCAGTTCTAGGGCATATAGGATAATATCTAAAGTTCATTTAGGGTTATGCACTGATCACTATGCCCATGGAAAAACTTCTCAAGAAGGACACGACATTCTGTTGGGATGAATAATGTCATAAGAGTTTTGAATTATTGAAGGAGAAGATGATCACTTCGCCCATATTGGTCAAAGGTGTTTCATGTGCTTTTTGATGCAACCTACATCGCGCTTAGAGCTATTTTAGTGTAGCCATGAGCTGGGGAAATCGACCACCTTATTTTCTATGCAAGTAGGAAGCTCTCATGCGTAGAGCGTAATTATTCAACCAAGGAGAGAGAAGGATTGGCAATGGTGTATGCGCTACAGTATTACTATATGTTAGGAGGACACTTCAAGATGTTTATTGACTACTTTGCTTTGAAGTACCTGGTCAATACGCCTATCTTGGGGGGGAATATCTACAGGTGGTTTCTATTGTTTTAGGAGTATGATTTTGAATTCATTTTGAAGCCAGGGAGACTGAATGTTGGGCCAGACCACCTATTGCGCATTGAGACTGGAGAAGAGCCAACTAGTTTGGAGGATGGTTTAACCGATGCGCAGTTATTTGCTATAAAGGTGGTTGATGATACTTTCCCTAATATCATTCATCTCTTGACTATTGGATGCGCACCCGAGGAGTACGCTTTGAAATAGAAGAAAGAGTTGGTAGAGCGTGCAACTGAATTTACTATCATTGATGATCATTTGTACAAGATGGGTGCAGATGAAGTCTTGCAAAGATATGTCTTAGAATTTGAGAGACGAAACATATTAGCTGAAGCTCATGCAGGGTTTTTCGGAGGTCACTATGCAAGGAAAGCAACCACGCAGAATATTTTTCGAGTTGGTTTATGGTGGCCCACACTGCACAATTATGCACATGTGCATTGTTGCACATGTGATGTATGCCAAAGAACAGGAAAGCCATCGTGCAAAGATGAGATGCCCTTGCATCCTCAGATGGCATTGCAAGCATTTGATAAATGGGCCTTAGACTTTGTTGTACCTATTGACCCTCCAAGAAAGAAGACAGGTGCGCGTTACATAATCACTGCGATAGACTATGTAACCCATTAGGCCAAAGCTAAGCATGTGAAGGATTGTAGTGCGGACATAGCTACGTACTTCATTTTTGAAAACATATTGACTCAGTTTGGATGTCCTAAGATTTTTATGAGTGATTGAGGTACGCACTTCGTGAATGAAACCATTAAAGCTCTGATAGAATAATTCTGGATTTATCATCAGAAGAGCACTCCATATCACCCACAGGCGAATGGTGCGGTGGAAGCTTTCAATAAGATACTTGAGACTGTGGTCACTAAGATTTGAAATGCTAACCGGAATGATTGGGATGTGCACATACCCTCACATCTTTGGGCATATAGAACTACATGCAATAAGTTGACTGGAAAGACTCCATTCAGGATGGTATATGGGCAAGAATTTGTGATGCCAATGGAGTACATTGTTCTGAGCATGCGCATTGCAGTATTTACAAATATGGCAAAGCAGGACATTATGGAGGAACGATTATCGCAACTGGTCACGCTAGAAGAGGATCTCTTTATTGCAAATTTCCATTAGTAAGTGTAGAAGGTGCGCGAAAATGCATGGCATGATAGGCATATCAGACAGAAGGTTTTTAAGGAAGAATATTTGGTCATGTTGTATGACAACAATTTTGCGTGCCACCCATGGAAGTTCAAGATGCATTGGCTAGGCGAATATATTGTTAATGAAATCACTGATGGAGGCGCGGTGCGCCTAGCCACGTTGAGTAGAGAAAATATTCTTGGGTATGTCAACGGAAGTGGATTGAAGCCATTCAGGGATGACCCTCTCCCTGCATGCACCAAATGACGATATGGCCGGAGTCTTGGGTCTATGCAAAAGGGATGGCAGATGCATAGACAAGTGCGACACATGCGTGTAAGATGTGCGCGGAGGTTGATTGGGTCGCAGAAGTTCCGGAATATTGGCATTGGAACATTAAATCTGGAAAAGCCAGTTTTATTAATGTTTGGAGGAGCGCCTAAATTGTGTTTAATAAGGATATTATGCCATATTTGGATTTTTTTTGTCCTTTATGGAGACACATTAATGCACAAGGGACCATTTGAGACATGCCTAAGCTATAAATATGACCGATGGACGATCGCATTACAAGTGCGATGGGGTCGCATTAGTTCCTTTTTCCTTCTGTGTGATTTTCGTGCATTGAGCTCTTTGATTTCTAGCCTCTATTTGCAGTCTATGTCTGGTCTTGATCTGGTGTTTGAGGAGGAGTTGCGTTGTAGAGGTCTATGCCATGTAATTCCACCAAGTATGATAGCCACAAAACCTTGAGAGGATCCCGCTGCACAGGCCATTGAGACCCCTACACCAGCTAAAACCAAGAAGGGATAGACCTCAGGGTCTCGGAAATCTATGAGAGAGAATACCCCTAAGTCACGCTCCACTACGGTTGAACGCCAGAAGAAACCCATGGCAGAGTTTCCTGAAACTATCATGGAAGAAGAGGATGTCGTGGAAATTTTCCCCATCTCACGGTTTCCGACCTATGTCGCACCACGAAAATATTCGGTGAAGGTCCCGAAGGACCTAGAAAAAGTGTGATCATACATCAACATGCCCCTAATCCCAGAGAATGTGTCAATGGAAGGCGATATGTTTGCCAAAGTGTCGTTGTTGAAAATGGAGGACTGAGACCTTGTAGATGCTGAAATTTTTCCAAAGCTCGTACCCAAGAGATACTTAGACCAAGTTTCTTATGAGGGGGGAATTGTGCGTGTTGAGTCGAAGCGTTGGGTGTTGGGCTTGCATAAAGCAGGGCTATTGAACTTTTTTTAGGTTCCAAATTTAAGGCACAACTCAATCAACGACATCTGTGTGGGTCATTTTCTTGTGCTTGCCCATGATGAGTGTTTGTGGCTGGGAGAGCGCATCCCCATCGATGCCACACAGGTCCATCGGATCACCAGCTTTCCTAATCAAGGCATGGAGCTTGTGGCTGATTTTGGAGGCAAATGCCAAGAGAAGAGAGTCGCGGAGAATATTAAGAATGACTATCAATTCACGCGGCATAGTTGTGGGTTTATGGTGAGTGAGAATCGTTTGTCCACTTTGGCACCCTCATCCTCGCATGTAAAATGATGAGGAAATGCAGATCGAAGGAAATCCGAAGCCAAGTCATCACGCTCGCTAGGTAATGCGAGAAGGTGTCCAATATAATTGGGCCCAGTATCTCTACAAGGAATTTCTAGAGAATATGCGTGAGGCACAAGAGGACGGGAAGCATTTCTACTACGCTTGGCTACTACTTATAATAATGCTCATCGACTAGAAAACACCAGAGGAAACCCAATTTCCTGACATTGAGCCTAAGATGTGTGAAGCCACGCGGTATGCCACCCTTTGGAACTCAGCAATCCTCACGTACGTCACAGAAAATAAAAAAATTTGGGTCCTCTTTTATGCTGCGGTGTTTCAAGTGATTCAATCAAAGCCAAGGTTTTCTCCAACCTTGTACGAGCAATACAAGTTGATCGCCGACTTCAAGGCGACATTCCACAACAATCATATCTAAGAGAAGGGCGTCGTTGAGGGAATATGGTATGAGTTTCCATATTTGGTGACAGAAGACGACTTAGTGCGCATCACCGCAGAGTGGCCGCTAGCTTGGTTGGAGTCGCGCACCATGGAGGGTGCATCTTCATTGATTCCAAAGACTCCTACTAAGCCCCGAACAGGTATTTAGCCAATAGATAAAATCACTGGAGCAAAGGCCATGCTGACCACAATCGGTGAGACCATTGATCTAAAGAAGGAGACAATGCCTGAAAATAACAGTGCAGGTCCCAAGGAGACCAAGGCTCAAACTGTTGAGCAAGTCGAAGCACAGACCGCAATAGGGACAAAGTGCGGCTCTCAGGTCATGGGAGGTCCAAGAAAGAATATGAAGGGGTCGAAAGTAGCCAGAGAAGAAGACCTCACGCTGATAGAGGATGACTTCAATGAAATAGCAAAAATTGTCACGCCTGCAACCGAAGATATGTCGACAGATTTGGAAGCGCGGTACAAGGCTGCGCTCGAAGGCGTGCAGAGTGGAATTCAAGAGTTGAAGGTTCAAGAGAGCCTGATATAAGTAAGTGTAGCTCAGGAAAGCTAGATGCAATCAAGCGTGCCTGATACCAGTGCGCAACCAATAAACACCGTGATGCCTTCGTCTGGGGATAATCAATTAGTCCAGATCCCTAAGCCTATCATTCATGTAGAGTCATCGATTCTGTGCATGCAACTGAGAGCATGCGGAGAAATTAATATTTATTTGGTCATGTTGCCCATAAGAAATCTCCACATGATCCACAACATGATTGTGGATGAGTTGAAGTTCCCAGACGCCCACGCTTACCATACTGCCACTGATTCGTAGTAGCAAGTAGTCGAGTTGCAGTAGAAACAACAGTCAACAGAAGAAGCGTGTCGTGCAATAGAGGCTTGGGGCACCACCTTAAAAGAAAAAATCGATCAAGTATGTAGTGATGTACCAGTGGTACCTGCCTCAGTTTCTCATGCAGACAAATTGAAAGGGTTGGCTGTTGCACTGAAGACATCGCTCAAGGAGGTGCAAACTGTCAAAGCCGAATTTGAGCACCAAATCGCAGAATTACAACTAAAGTTACAGCTAGAAACACCTTCAGAAGTTAGAGCTTAGCGTGCTGCAGAGGTAAAGGCAACAACATATAGCATCATTTCTGCATTCACAAAGTGCGGCTAATTATTAGATGAGTCCATGGGTGTATGGACTTCGGTTCAAAATGACCTGCTGGTGCAGCAACTGTGCAACGAGTTGCGCATCAAGGAGAAAAAATTTGCATACATAAGGATGGCGATGCCCACACTAGTGGTAGAACAACGCATTTCCCATCTTCAGGAGGGTCAGTTTATTCAAACAGAGATCAGGGACCAACGGTGTCACGAGCATTTTCTGGAAGCAAGGATGCAACCATGGGCTGAGGAAGCCCTACAATTGTCATAAACATTGGATGGAGCCCGAAAGAGCCTTCAACAGACCTAATGCAGCATTGATCTAGCAGTTGAAGGGCTGACAACTGAGAAATTGGTGAATGAGGTACAGGGAGCTACTGCGCAGAGTGTTGAAGTGGTCTTGCCACTGAAGACCTCTGTCGTCGCGCTCAAGGTGAAAATAAAGGAGCCCACCCCACAGTGACTCGGGACGAGTCACGAGTTTGTGTTGGGGTCATGTTGGTGTGGGGTCCCCTGGGGTTAATTTTGGTAAATTTTTTGTATATATTTTTGTTATGCATGTTGCGCAGAAGAGTTAAAGGGGCTTTGGGGTGGGTCAAAGTCCCTATTTTATGTAAATGGGTTTTAAGGAAACTATGGGCCTCAAACCATGGTTTGAGACCATAGTATTTGGGCACTAAGATTGGTATAAATATAGATAGATCAAGTCAAGTAAAAACGGTAATATCATGCTTATGCTGATGAACTTTTTGTAAGGATTTCAGTCTAAGTCTGGGTTTTTTGGTAGAAAGGCTCCTGTTGGCTGTGTGCGCTGAGACCTAGTCCTAGCTATGTGTGGACTCCACTGGCTGTGTGTGCGGAAGGTTAATTTGTAAGGGAAGTTTGAATGTACTGGAACTGTTGGATATACTAATATACATACTGTTTTGGTGAAATAAAATGTGTTATGTGCTTGATGTGTTATTTATCTGATTACTATGAATATGTTCTGTTTATTTCTCTAATATCAGAATTGGTTTTGTGATTGCGCTTTTACTCCTGTTATGACCAAATTCATTTGCGCGAATGAATGAAGTATATTGTTGACGAATAGATCTGCTTAAGTGTATCTATTACTGTGCGCAGATATATATATATGTACTACATGCTACAATAATCTGCGAAGCTCTATGATTCTGTTATCTGTTTATGCGCACTTGCTTGTATTCGCGACGAAGTCGATATGAGAGTTTGTTGATATGTTTATACATGCATCTACTTATAATCCTTGATAAGTTCTGGTATAAGTATGTTTAAGGCCACCACATCAAATTCTTCCTTAGGGTGTGGAAACCTGGTTCCAACACCCCCCCCATACTACTTCAGGTGAGACTCTGAGATCATGCTGCCCATCTACCAACCCAATCTACCAAAGGTCATGTTGCCCATATATTGTAGTTCTTGAACTCTCCTCTATTAACTTTGCATGCTAATATGGCACTAAATCCTCTATGTAAGATAATACTCCATCCTCTTCTTGATCTAGCATGGAAGGCTCATAGAGTTTTAGATTCTCTACTTTCAATACTAACTAAATGTGCATGTATGGGGGTAGACTAAGTCTATAGGTGATATCTTCCACCCTTTAGAGTATCTCAAGAGGAACATATCACAGAGCCTTAATTTTCGTAGCAAGACCCCGTAGCCTCTACTTCTTCTATTGTAACCATACTTTGTCTCCCACTCTAAATTACTTTTGTGTTTTATGTTGAACATGCATGGCCTTGTTTTTTCCCATGACTTATGCAGTGCCTCCTATATTTATAGATGGATCTTCTAATCTTCTCAACAAATTTATCTACCCTTAAGGAATCACTTTTAAGATCCTCCCTCACTCCTCCTAGTTTTCCATAACCAATATCCAAAAGTGAACATGGAAAATATCCAAAAAAAGTTTCAAATGGGGACTTACCAATAGAAGTGTGGAGTGATATGTTATAAGAGTATTGTATATATACTAGATTTTCACCCCAAGTATTTGGATGCTTCTAATTGTAATCTCTCAAAAGTTGCACCAAATTCTTCTTGACTACTTTTATTTTACCATCTTTCTGTGGATGGAATGTTGTATACCTCTTCAATTTCATGTCCATATTTTCCCACATTGTATTCCAAAATGCACTATGAAATTTTGTGTCCCTATTTAAAACGATGCTCCTTGGGATTCCAAAGTGCATCTAGTTCAAAGAACAACTTTTTTTCTTCTTGTTCGATGATGGTATTTTTACAAGGCATGAGACTCACATGTCTTACTAAACTTGCCAAATACCATGAAAAGGTAGACATGCCTTTTCTTGGTTTTTGGTAAACCTCCCACAAATTCCATGGAGAAGCTTCCCGAAGGACGAGTGGGTACATGTAAGTGATGGTATAGACCTTTTTCCTATTATTAGGCATATTTGTGTAGCAAATCATACATCCTCTTATGCACCTGGCTACATATTCTTACAACTTGGGCCAATACACATACCTCTACAAGTTGGTCGTTGTCTTCCCTACACCAAAATTTCTTGCAACCTTGGAGTCATGAGCCTTTATAATTAGCTACAATTTCTCACCTTTAGGAACACATAACTTGTCTAGCTTATAGAGTAAACCATGATGGAGATGGTATTCCAATGTATTGTCACCATAATGCACATGACTTTAGCTTTGTAACTGCTAAAACAACCCCTTGAATTTCTCATCCTATGTGTAAGCTAATTTGTATGCATCATGGGTGAAAGGCTCCATGTGCATCAAAGTTCCCAAAGATATGATCTTTAATGTGAGTGGCCTTGAAAGCATGTTTTCCAACTTGCTTGTGATGCCTTTATTATACTTGATCACTAAATGAAACTGTTATAAAAACCCCATCCACTTTGTAAGGTCCCACCTTACCAACCATCAATATTATAGAGAATATTACATCCAAGCCAAGCCTATATAGCCTTGGATGAAGGATGATATAGCAATAATCCTTGAAGTAGACCGCAAGCATCTAATCCCAGCCTATCTTTTTGTAGAAGGCCGAGTATCATCTGAAGTGAGGCCATTGTCTATTATGTTTGATCAAAAATCTATATGGCGCGTTCTTTGTATCTTAAGAGAAGGTTAAGGTACATCTCATTGGTGGTAGATTAGTTTGAAGGAATAATGCAGTTCATCGAAGGTCTATCAAGCAACAAAAACAATGTTTTGGATGTCAGTGCTTGTGGCCTAACTAGTATTCAGAATCACAATATAGAAGAATCCAGACCTTAGTGCGAGAATTTTTGTCATGACTAATTCATCTTCATAGTTAAGGGATTTGATATGAGATCTCAATCTTGGCAAGTCAGTAGTGAATTTAAGTCATTATACTCTTTCTCTCTCTCTATGTTGAACATTTCATGATTAATAATAAGAATATGTAAGAAATTAAATCAACTCATAAAACATATAAAAACACCATAAAAATACCTAAAACATAGAAGTAGCGGAAAAGGCTTGAGAGCCTTACGGTATTCCTCACATATTATTGTTACACAACATTTTTTCACTGTCCCTGCAATTCCCATCCCGCATATTGGAGGACAATTTATATGATGAATAATAAGTGTCATGCCTTGCAAAGACCATCATTGCATCCCTTGCTATGAGGACAACATTCCTTCTGTTGACAATTCCCTGAGCAGACCATCAGAAATACATGCTTTTGGGTTGGCGTTGGTAGACCGTTATTCCCTCGCGCCAATGAGGAAGATTAACACTAGGCCCCGTGCCCATTGGTGCTTTGTCCCAGTGAGCTACCTGCGCCAAGCTGTTTTTGGAATGTTTTTTAAATATAGAGGTGAATTTTCCATGCTAACAACTTCGTGGGCGAATCAGCCTGGGTGGTTCGACTGAATAACCACGACCACCCTCCTTTGGCCTCTTGTTTCCACCTTTTGCGGAAACCTCCCAAAGGATAAGGCCTCCCTTCCACCATTGTATATAGTGAAAAACTATTTCTGAATAGCTGAAGAGAATTGCTGAACATTTTTCTAGGGAGATAGAACAGAGAAAGAGACCTTTGTTGAGAGAGAGCTTAGGCTTGTGTCCTCGCCTCGTCCCAATTCCCCAACGATCCTTCGAGACGTGCTTCGACTGAACCCGCTGAAGGAGGTTGTGACATCAAGGCTCCAGTTGTAATATCTTTCTTTTATTTATATATACATGACTATTGTCTGGTTCCCATCTTGTGTTAATATGGTTTATTTTACGCAATGTGTTTAATATTCCTTAACTGATTAGCTAGTTATGAATGCAATTATTGTCTTGTATGCTGCTCTTGTATTTGATCTTTGTGCAGGGATTTGAGTACCATTACCGAAGGACCGTGACCTGTCGGGACAGAGATCAAGAGGCCGCCACTACTACAGCTGCGACAGTCGTGTTGGACTCCAGGTAGGACAATTTATCCCAACCTATTTAATTTTTTAACTAGGAACCTACACATTTGATCAGGAGCTCAAATTTGAGCTTGGGAAAAAGCTCAAAAATGAAAGTGCTCAAATTGACTTGGAACCTGAGCGACCGGATAGGCCTCGGTGATACGATCCCAACGCCGCGAACGACACTGAAATCCGTTATAGTATGAAGAAGTTGTTGCATTTTGAAATTGCCCAATAACCTCTAATGCTGAATGGGTTCATGATTTTAATGTGGAGAAATATTTTTAATATATTAAAATTTAATTAATGTTTTATATATATTAAAAATTTAATATTTTATTTTATTTTAAAAAAAAATCATATATTATATTAATATTTTTTTTTTATATTAAATATTAATTAAAATATATATATATATATTAATTATATTAATTAAAACACAAAGTATAAAGTCAAAGGTCGAAATTATATATGGCAATGTCATATGGTTTTAAAAGGTCACATGGCATACGTTCAAAGGATTTAAATCAAAGTTTAAATGCCAAAGGTTTAAAAGTCCCGTGGTCTTGTAACGTATTGTTGACGTGTTGAATACGTTAATGGAGCGAAGGTTACGGCGGATAAGTGAAGGCACATGGAAAATTTTGTTACGTTATGGAGGAGTAGAGTTTAAAACATCGGGACCGCCCCCATTCCACGTGACCGCAAGACTAGACCTTGGCCTTAAGGCCCTCTACAACCGGCGGATTCGTTAAACGTTTATTGTTATGGATAAGTTTACATGTGGCCACATCTTCAAACATTAAATGCTAACCACCCAACTAGAGGGAAAATTGGCGGAGCGCGCCAATTTAGGCGGACCTTTAAACTTATATGCAGTTAACTAAAGTTGGCCCACATTTTGTGGGATTTTTGCCTAACATTGGGCAAAAGACTGTTTGGGCCATATATTTCACATGGAAGATCCTTTTGGAGTGATTTTTTTTTTTTTTTTTTGGGGTCTCTTCGACATTTTGGACTCAATGGAGTAGGTCTGAAATCTAACAGATGTCATCTTCAGAGGTTTAAGCATCGAAGAAGATGAAGGAGCCATTAGGGCCTGGAAGGAGAAGGCTGTGTTTTGGACTGTATTTCTCTGTTTAAGGTAAATGAATGGGCATTATTAGCTATTTCATGCCTTTTGAATCTTTTTAGATGGTTTTCAGAGCCTATTAAGAACTTTAGAAAGCCGAAAAGCTTCATTTAAGTTCTAGAGGTCATTTTCCAAACAGAGTATGTTGGCGAAACCGGAGCAGCCGGAGGCCGTTTTTGATGAAAAAAAACTCTATATTGACTATTTCAGTCATTATGGAACCAATGGAAGTGGTTTCAGATCATTTTGAGTACTTCTACAGCTCGATAAGTTGATATGAAGTCGTGGGCAGCCTTGGGCAAACTGTGGAGGAGAGCCATTTTTGGAGATGTTGTGCTTAATGTAAGCAATTTATCAGTTGGTATTTGATGTATGATCATTATTGGATGCAGCAGTAGTGGTTTCAGGAGCAGAAACAGAAATCTGAGGGAGTTTGTGCCATTTAGAAGCTCAGAGAAGCTTAGTGCACCGACAAAAGGACGTGTGTCCATGGAAGCCTAAAGCTGTTTGCAGGATTTGGACAGCCATTAAAGGGATTTAAAATGGTATTCTCAGCCCTTTGAATCATTTTCGTATTCATTGTTGTTAAGTGTGGAGCTTGTAAAATAATTTAAGTACCTTAATCCCAAAGAGTCTAGTCATGTTGACGAAGCTCAAAGGAGATGTAGCCCAAGAGTTGGGGTGAACTCCTATATTATATTGCTGTTGTGTTTTGTTATTCTATGGCTGAATTATGTTGCTGATATACATGTTAAGTTTCAGCAAAAACAAATAAACTTAAAACACGTAAACAAAAGAAAAGACATATACACCTCTTCCAAGCAAAAATTCTGCATAATGTCAAGTTTGAGTAAGGCCATTTTAATTAAGTCTGAGTGTTTACTTCTATTATTTATTTAGGCAGAGTCTGTAAGAGGGCCAGGTAGCTTCTAGATTCATCCTTTCTTTGAAAGGTGACATATCCGGTAAATGCCCCTACAGTCTATCTCTGTATTAGAAATAAGAAGTTCTCACATTTTTAGATTTAAAATTTGGAGTATTTGCACTCATTTACATAAATGAAAATGGATACCTTGCACCCTTTTCAAGTACATTCCGGTTTCAGATCAACATTAGCTTGTTCCCTTGTTCTTGGACCCACTCTAGGGCTAGAGGGATCATCTTTGTCCGCAGAGAGTATTTACCTTTCCAACAAGTTGGTGACTCCGCTGGGGATCAGTGTGGGTTTGTCGTCTCATTTCTCATTGAGAATTTTCCTTATCGAGTCGACTTCGGTCGTAATTTGATTGCTTGTTTGTCTTTTTTGGCTTGCTTGACTGTTTGGAATTCTCTTGTTCAGCTCCAGAGCATCAATATTGACCTCTGCTCACTGGTTTTTTCCTTTTTTTCCATATTTATCTAGCTTGGAGAGAGTTTCCTTTGAACATTCGCGCCAATTGGCGCTTGTTGCTTTTGTTGCAGTAGCACCAACCCCTATTTGGCACGGATTATCGCCTCGCAGTCGTGCCGAATCATGTAGGATTTGGTTTGACCATCCTCCTAAGTTTTTGGTCAGTTGTGCTTGATTCTGGGTTGTTTATTTGATTTGGAATTGGTCTTTTGGAATTGGTTTGACTGCTGTAGGCTTTCTCTTCTCAAATGTTTTTCCATTCTCTCATTGGTGTAGTTCGTAGCCCTAGGGTTTATAGGTGTCTTTCGCTCACCGAGCCTTCTGATTGAAGTTCGAGTCTTTGTGATTGTTGTCAGTTTGATTCCCTGATCAATTGAGTTAGCCTTTCTTAATCCTTTATGTTTTGGTTTGTTGAATTATTACTTTTGTTTTTGTTTGACTCTCCAGTTTTTCACTTCGAGCATAGATCACATTGCTCTTTTGGGTCATTTTGAAAGCTTTCTATTTGTTTGAAAGAGTGCATCATCGGTTTGAGTGCGTTTTTATGTTTGTATTACATTTAGATCATTCATTTCAAATATTTACATTCACAATGCTCAAAACTACCGTCCACTTTGCTTTTTAATGTAATTAGTGCATTGTGTGCTTCATTCATTCAAAAACAAAAAAATTGCATTCTTTCGTTTGCATCAGAAATGAAAAGTTATTTTGCATAACTAGCGCTTGATGAACTAGGAAAGAGTTTTTCATTTTTTTTTTGGTTGTATTAGATGCATTAGTGGACTTCTTCATTTGATTTTATTGTTTGCTACTTTCTGAAATATCTCTATCCTTTTCTTAATTATCATTCATTGAATGGAAAATGGTGTTCTTTTGCATATAGCATGCATTTAGGAAATTTGAGATCCAATTCGGTAGGGCCTTGAAACTGAAACGTTAATTCCAGATCAACTTTAAAATTAATTCAATTAATCTAAGGAAGCATTGGAACCTAACGCAAACATTTTTAGAGGTATAGACTAGTGATGTGTTCCAACGTTGTTAAACCTAGTAGTTGTCGTTCGCCACCTGGCTTTAGATAGCACTTGTACGGACTTGTGCTCTCCATACCGTCGCGTATATAAAGGGATACCCTCATAGGTTCAAATCCTTTATCCATAGGAAGCTGAGTCTGCCGCCCTGTAACCATGATACACCAAACACAACATTCGGGGAGACTAGCTACACGTACATTAAGTCCTTGGTTCTTTCTCTTTCATTTGATCACCAAGGTGTATATGGCAGTTCACGCAAACTTGGTACACTCTCTTGCTTAGATTACCTGATTAGTCATTTTGATCTTTTCGTGACTCCTTAAAAAGTGAAGGGATTATCGAGAACTTATTCTTTCACACTCGTTTAAAATTGAAAGTGACTAGAGTCATCTTTTGTCTGTTTCTTGACTCTTAAAAAATGAAACAACAAAGTTCCATTTCAATGTCATAAAATTAATTACCCACGATCACATGCCCTTTAAAAGTTTTCTACCTGGCTTGTTTTTATAGTTCCTTAGAGTTTGATCTTGAAGCCTTGAATTGGCTATCTTTTTTTCCTTCCTGTGTTGAAATATTGTCACAGTGGCAAAACCACCAGCTTTATCGTCTTCTTCACTGCCTCCTAGTGGTAGTTCTTTTTCTGAAATTTCTTTCGAAACCCCTCAGTCCACTAGGTCTGCTGAGTTTTCGCAGCTTATCCTTCCGACTGTCTTGTCTCTTAGTACCCGATCTCCTCCTAAAGATTCGGTTGAGTTCAATTGGCCACCTCAGGGTGCTTGGTCTGGTTTTGGGAGCGGGGAAGAATTCCCTCCTCTTACTTTGGGATTACCATTTTTAGTCGCTACTTTGCCTCCCAGTCCTCGTCGTATTTTCGACGATCTTACGGCTGACATGGATTCTTCAAGTCTTGTCAATAGTGAATAAATTCCCGTTTCCACAGGGGAATATCAACTTTTCCTAGAAGATCTCCCGTGTGTTTCTAGTTAACCCTCTCTTCAATCGGTGTCACTTCCACCCAGTTATCGGACTTTGAGTCAAATTATTTCCGGTGTTGTGTCCATAGCACAATATAGTACATCGACTCCTCCGAGGAGTTCGATCCTTCCTTCTTTAGAAATGTTGCCTTCGACACCTAGCTTGTTGGTCACTATTACACATGTCCTAGTCCAACCCACCATTTGTGTGGCTTCATTTGCACCAGTTGTTACAACTTAGTCATGAGGATATTTTCACACTCAACAGATCTATCTTTCTTAATCCCACCTCGCCTGTCAGGTCTGGCGCGAGTAGATCACAACTTCGCGCTATGGAAACCATGCCTGCTTCTAGTACGACTACATTTTCTACTTCTATTCTTGGCGCCCTTACTTTTGATGAGTATCTGTTGGTTGTTCAGCAGTAGAACTCTCAGATTTCTCAACAACCCCAAGATCTTGTCAATCCTTCCCATCATTATGATGTCTACGGTAACCCCGTTTATTTGCCTCCAATTGATCCTAATTAGGATGTTTATCTGCTTCTGGATGATCCCTATTGGACCATTCCTTATCAAGGGCCATTGATACAGGGACAACCCTCAGGTCCACAAGGAAAACCCTTACAAGGATAACCTTTGATCCAGTAGGGACAACCTTACGGTCCGCAAGGACAACCCTTACAGGGTCAACCTTTGGTCCAACAACCCTACGGTCCTTTCGATCAACCTTAATTCCAACCAGGAGCGTCTTATGTTCGTGGGGGGGAAATGTATCCACCACAGGGACAACTTTTTGTGCAACAACAACAACCTTACGTTCCGCAAGGGCAAGCTTTTGTACAACAAGGACAACCCTACGGTCCTGCTCCAGTTCAACCTAGTTATCAGGGAAAACCTGGTCCATCGCAACCATCGGGCCAACATCTTCCACAAAGGCAACCTGGTGGCCCTCAGTATCTAGGCCAACCTGCTCAGCAGGGATAGCCTGCCTAGCCTCAGCAACCGATTCAACCTGTTCAACCAGCTCAGCAGCCCATTCAACCTACTCAGCAAGTACCACCTCCTCAACCTCAAGGCGCAACTTACGCTCCTCAAGGTCAATATCAGGTTGTATATAGTGCGCCGCAAGGTTTCACTTATTACCCTAAAAATCAATCCCAGATGGTGTATAAACCAAATCAATGCAATTCTTACATTTCGCAGTAGAATCCATATGTTGCTCAAGAAGGACCTCAATGGTATGCTCAGAATCAATATCTCGGTCCTCAACTCCAGTATGGGCAAAACTATTCGGCTTATAACCCCTATGGACAAAATCCTCCAAGACAAAACATATGGGGGTAAAATTTCTCCAAGCCTAGGTGGAATGTTAACACTGGTCCTTATCAATGACCTCCAATTCCTTTTAATCCTCAATTGTCGTTTCTTGCTACGCTGGAACTGCCTGATGTGTCAAAATTGACAAATGATCCAATTCTCCATAATCCGTATTGGCCTCCAGTTCCAACCAAAATTCCTGGAGATTGTCCTAAATTTGAGTGAAAGTCTGGAGAAGACCCCCAAGTGCATGTTATGACATACCATCTTTGGTGTTCCTCTAACTCTTGGGTTGATGATTCCATCCGACTCTATATTTTCGAATGGACTCTTACTGGTGCCGCTGCAAAGTGATACATTGAATTATCTCTTGGCATATTTCAAGATTTCAACTCTTTAGCCATGGCGTTTCTTACACATTTTCAGTTATCAGTTCAGTATGAGACCGGGACATGCCTCCTCACATCCTTGAAACAAGATTGAGATACTCATATCTTGGATCATATTCATGAATGGAGGCACCGTCGTCGCTTGATCAAGTTTTACATTCCTAATCAGCTTCTAACTAATTGGTTCACTACCTCGTTTGTCAATCAAATCGCTAAAGACAAAGTTATGGGGGCATGTGAAACCGAAGAAAAGGCCATTGCTCATGCCCAATACCTTGGTCTTGTGCACTCCCAGTCTGGCACGTTGTATGATATCTTGCCTGATGCTCCTCGAACTGGAACTTCCAAAGCACCAGCGATGCCATTTGTCGACGATATCATCGGTTCCATTTCTTAGACTTCTCAAAAGTATTCTCCTTCGAACCCTGGGAAGAAAAAATCTAATCCTTCCAATGATATTGCTTCTCAACCTACCCCGAATTCTGGTACAACCGCGGAAGTTAATTCCGTTCAGGCCAATCCAGCAGATAAAACTTCCAAGGGAAAAAAAAGGGTAAAGGTAAGGCCAAATTCGATACCCCGAAATAGGATTCTCAAAAATCTCATGCTGATGATGGTTCACAGCGTAAGCCGAAGTATCCTTGCTTGATTTGTGGCAAAGAGCACTACACCAAGGACTGTCCTCGACAGGCCGAAATGAGTAGATTGCTCAAACCCAAGGAACTATAGTTGTTCTCAAATAAACTTTTCCATCACAATAGACCCATATGGTAGAGCAACCTCAGTCCTCTGGCCCATTTGGCTCTCAAGTCTTCATGATGAACGGTTCTGTATCCATTTCTATCGCTACCCGGTCGAAAGATTATACCAAATCGCGTCAGGAAGTGGGGAAAGAGATCTCTAATGGTCCTCCTCCTTCATCTGCTTCTGGCCCTCTTCAGATTGAAAGGCCCAATACTGAACCTGTTGTTCGGCTACCTTCCAAAGGTGTACTCTGTAAGTCTTCTTATAATCCAAATACCCGTGTTGCTCAACATTACAGTATTGTTGAGGATTTTCCTCAGGCACCATTTGGAATGTTTGCAATGGAAGTACTTCAGAGTTGTCCGTCTCAACGGAAGGCTTTGTTATTTACGATCGGCAGGGTTGATCTTGCTGATTCGAGCCTTATCGCTTTCGACTTGGAGAATTCCGTCCCCCATCTCCCACACCATCTTGTGCTCATTATACAAGTTGGCTTTAATGGACTGAATATCCATCAAGTGGCTGTGGACGAGGGTGCGTCTATGTGCGTCATGTCATCTGCCTGCTGGAAAAGCATTGGTTCTCTAGCTTTGAATTCATCGCCAAATGCTCTAGAAGCATTTGATGGAAGGGAATCTAAACCTCTTGGTGTTCTCGCTAGTCTACTGATTACTCTAGAAGGGAAGATGGTCAATGTTGAGGTTTAAGTAATTGATGCCAAGCTCAATTACAATCCTCTCCTCGGTTGCAGTTGGACTCACGCCATGCTGTGCATTCCGTTCACTCTCTTTCATGTTTTTAAATTCCCACACGAGGGAAATATCGTTACTATTGATAAGTTGTCATTCTTCACTTCTTCTTCCGAGAACAAGGTTCCGTATGTGGATCAAATTCCTACTCCCTATGAGAGTGTAGGGCCAGATCTCTTCCAACATCCTGCCCTCATGGGTATTTTTCCTCTTCCTCCACCCAACACTATTCAGATCAATATGATCTCTCGGTCTGACGACCCGTGGATCATCCCTTCGCCTGAACAGATCGATTCCTTTGGAGATTCGATGTCGTTAAGTCCGATCGAGATTGAATATTGTGAACTTATTTCGGATTCAGAGCCTCTGCCTCCTGATCATGCTCCTTTGGGAATGTCTCTTGACACTTATTATCAATCCCCTTGGCTCGGTGATTCAGATTCGCCCAATACCTTGAAGGAGATATTTCCCTCTGATGAAGCCATCGTGGAAACTATGTCTCTCGAGGATCCTTTGTGGGATGATGGTCATCATCGTTCCTCGTTCATGCCTGGCCTCAGGGCCATGTCTACATGTCTTGAGAGGTTTACATCTCAGGTTCCTTCTCCTGCGCTTCAAACGCCTATTCTGACACACGAAGTTTTTGTGGAAGGTAACTTGAATAATATCACACAAATGATGCCTATCGATATTTCCATGAAACCAGGAATTTTCGAGAACATCCATATTGGGGTCACCTGTTCTTTAGATGAAGTTCATGTTTATACTAGCCTTTTCTGTGAGTTCTGCGACGTCTTTGCATGGTGTTACAAAGAGATGCCCAAAATCGATCCCAGTATGTGCTGCAGGAGATTCCTACCTACCCTGGTGCGAAGACTGTTTGCCAGCGTCTTCATCCTGTGCACCCTAGAAAGGCTGTCGCCATTAAGGGTGAAGTTGAAAAACTTCTCAAAGCTAGTTTTATCTATCTGATTCCCTTGACAGAATGGGTGTCCAACATTGTTCTTGTAGATAAGAAGCAGGGTACCATTTGGGTCTGTGTTGATTATCGAGATATCAATCATGCTTGTCCTAAGGATAATTATCCTACTCCCTTTATTGATCAAATCATTGATGACTGTGCTGGGAGTGAGATTTTTTCTCCTATGGATGGATTTTCTGGTTACAACCAGATTAACATTCCATGGTGGATCAACATAAGGCAGCCTTTATTTGTCCTTGGGGTACTTTCGCATACAAAAAGCTCCCTTTCGACTTGAAAAATGTTGGGGCCACATTTCAGCAAGCGATGTCATATGATTTTCATGATATTAAACATATCGTTCAGCCTTATCTGGATGACCTTCCGGCTCATTCAGCTAAGCATAGAGATTATCCTGACCATTTCCGACATATTTTTCTTCGTTGTCGACACTATAACATACATCTAAATCTGCATAGGTGCATCTTATGCATTGATTCCGGTAGACTTTTAGGTTTTATCATTTCCAAAGATGGGATTCGCCTCGATCCGCTCAAAGTTGAGGCTATCATTAATCTCCCCTCTTCATCCTCATTACATCAGTTGTAGAGTCTGCAGGGGAAGGCTAACTTTTTGCACCATTTTATACCTAACTATGCCGAAGTGGCTAAAGGATTCACGCAATTACTAAAGCAGGGCATCATGTTCCTTTGGGATGAGATTGCCCATAAATCTTTCGATGCGCTGAAGACGTTGCTCGTCAATGCTCCTTTGTTGCATCCTCCGGACTATCATCACGATTTTTTTCTCTATTTAGTGACCGCTTTCAGCACGATTTCCATGGTTCTGGTACAAGATGATGATAATGGTGACGAGCATGTTATTTACTATCTATCTTGTAGCCTTCTCGATACTGAAATGCGATATGCACATGTCAAGAAGTTAGCGTTGGCTGCAGTTCAAGCAGCTCAACGTTTTCGTCATTACATCCTGTTGCGTATGGTGATTTTGATTTCTGACTGCAACCCTATGACCTATATATTGTCTCAACAATTGCTGGGGGGGGGAAGTACTAGAAGTGGATTGTCATCCTCCAAGAGTTCGATTTAGAATTTGCTACTGCCAAGTCGAAAAAATCATTAGTCTTTGTTGATCTCATCTGCTCCCTCTCCTCTAACTCCGCTTCGTCTGGTTCCGAGGAATGCATTATGGACAATACGCTTTTTCTAATTAGCTCCCTCGAATCATGGTACGGTGATATCATCATATATCTTCAGACTTATACCTTCATATTTGAGTTGACGAAGAATGCTCGCCAATGCATTCGTCTTAAATCGCAACCTTATCGTATAGTCGGAGATACACTCTACCGCATCAGAGTTGATTCCATTCTCCATTGGTGTTTGGCTCTCAAAGAGGTTGAGAAAGCCCTGACTGATTGTCACAATGGCACCTATGGTGGTCACATGTCTGGTTATGCTACTGCACATAAAATTCTTCGTGCTGGGTATTTTTGGCCCACCATATTCAAGAATTGCATTGTTGCTGTTCATAAATGTCATGACTGCCAAATCTATCAGCGCAATATGAGCGCGCTGCCTTCACATCTCCACCCTGTCATTATTTTTGGTCCCTTTGCGAAGTAGGGCATCGATGTTATGACGTGTAACCCTAACTCAGCTGGGGGGGCATGCTTATATTATCGTAGCCATTGAATACTTCACCAAATGGGCCAAAGCAATGCCTACACATTCGGCTGACGGTAAGACAACAACTTAGTTCATATTCAATCACATCATTTCTAGGTTTGGTGTCCCTCAAGCCATTTTTATCGATCATGGTTCCCATCTTCGACATTATATGGTGGCGGATTTGACTTCCAAGTTGGGTCTGCATCACGACAGCTCAACGTCATACTATCCTCAGGCCAATGGCCAAGTTGAAGCTGTGAATAAAGTTCTTGTAACCATGCTTCAACATATGATTGGGATGCAAAAATAAAACTGGCATTTCATGTTATTTTCATCTCTCTGGGCGTATCAAACCTCAGTTAAGGATGCGACCAGATTCACTCCATTTCAGCTTGTTTACAGTCTGGAAGCTACCCTTCTGATTAAGTGTGAAGTACCTTCGCTTAAGTTGGCTATTGAATTGCTGCTAAACACTTCACCTGAAGAAAAGTGTCTTCTCTACTTAGAAATGCTGGATGAAACTCGCCGCTTTGCTACTTTGGTCATTAAAGCACAGAAGAAGCGGGTCAAAGCTCATTTTGACCAATCGATTTCCCCTTGCTTTTTCGTCAAAGAAGACCTCGTCCTCCTATACGAACAAGCTCATGATAAGCTGGGGGCAGGAAAATTTCAACCCATGTGGCATGGGCCCTACATTGTTAAACATTTTTTGCGGAATGGGGCCTATGAGCTCATTGCTTACGAAGGTCATCCTCTGGATCAACCCAGAAATGGGTTGTATCTTAAAAAATATTATGCATGAGTCATTCGTGCATGTTTTGTGTACATAGGTGTTCTTTTCATTTTTGTACATTTTTTGGCTTGGTGTGCTTTGCGATCGTTTTCCTGCTTATTGGGTCATTGTTTATTGTGAAGATGTCTATTACCCCTTATGTTGGTTTCACGGATGGTGCTTCCTGCAGTACCTGGAACCTGTCTTCGGCAGCCTGGGTGATTTATGATCCTACTGGTGAGTTGATAGATCTTCAAGGTATCTGTCTAGGATGAACTACAAACAATGTCGATAAGTATAGTGTTGTTATTGAACTATTAACTGAGGCGATTACCCTCAACATTCGTGCATTGGTTTTAAATCTAGACTCGCAGCTTGTTGTTCTTCAACTTAATGGAACTTATTCAGTTAGAAACCCTCACATCTTAAGGTTGTATTTACGTGTTCGTTTTCTGGGAAGACATTTTGATTACATTACATATCAACATATTCCTAAGCGAATGAATGCATTGAATGATACAGTGGCTAACATTGTATTAGATAGACATTTCCATAATTTGTAAAAATCATCATCACCTGAAAAGATCCATATAGGAAAATAGATGTGTGTGTGTGTGTGTGTGTGTGTGTGTATATATATATATATATATATATATATGTTGAATTTTTGCATCAGTGTGCATCATAAGTTCAAAAAATATGTGTGTTTCTATTACATCCTGAGACATCATGTCTCTCAAAAATATGCGGAAATAAAACCTAGGTGTCTACTCGGCATGACGCTCATGATAACATGTCACTGCCCGTACAAGCCGCCTCAGCAAGCAGTGAACTCGGTTTGACACCCCTGTAGTGTGTCTCTAGTACGCACGAGGAACATCATCGAATCATGCATAGTCTGGGATTCCACTGGAGATTCCCTCCAAGTTGCGTATAATTTCCTCCTCCTCGCCCCCCTCAGGGGCCACATCGAAGTCGCGAGGAAATTGCTGTGCTATCGGAGACATACCTGCAGGTCTCTCTGGGCCAACATCTACAAACACATAGATTTAATGTAAGAACATGCATAACAAAAAAAAATCATAATACTCATAAAAATAAAAATGAATGAGTCTTACCAAGTACTTCATCCCAATCCTCTCCTTCTGGGAGTGGCAGGTCTGCATCGCCGGTGAAATATGTGCTAGAGTAGGGCCAATCCTCCATGAGGATTAGTTGTCGACAGAGCCACTCAAAGAACTCCGGTCTCCAGGAAATCTGTTGATTTCCCCGTGACCTTGGCATCAGAGTTGCCCATTGGGCCATCTGTGGTTCCTGTGCTGGTGTTGTCGGAACTATCACCTCCTTTCGCTGAAAGACTGGTAGTCATTCCAGGATGAACGATACCAAGATAGACCCATAGCCAAACTGCTTTAGTTTGCCTTTCTTGCACTTTGTCAGTTGACGCTTCATGTTGATTGTCACTGCCTCTGCCCAATTGTAGAGGATCGGTGTTAAGTAATCTACAACAAGAAGTAGCTGTGTCTTTGTAGCTTCGTGTGGTGCTTGTGATCCTGCAGCTTGTGTGATGGTGTGCAGCACTACTTTTAGTGCCAAGTCCAGAATAGTTTGGATATCCAATTTTCCGCTTCCCGATCCTTTCCGCGCCCCAGGACATGCCCTGTCAATCACCACACTCATGTTCTCCATTGTGGGCCAGGTGCCGGTTAGGATTGGTACTACTCCCCTCCGCGACAACCCTATTATGAAATAAATGTCTGAAACTTCAATCTCGAGTTCCTGATCACGAAGAATGAATTTTTCTTGATTCTCATCCCAGATACTGATTAAGTATTGTAGCAGCTCCAGTTGAACTATGAGGCATGGTGTCATGAAGAATTTCTTGAGCCCACAATCTCTAAGAGCTTCCATGCATCTTTCATTTTCCATGGCAAGTTCGTCTTCTTCAGTGTGTTCTCGTTCCTTCCATTCGGTCACCATTTTTCTGCTTCACACTTGCAAACACGTTCATAGGGATGTTATTAGCTGAATTTAAAGCTTCTGATTGTTGAAATTGGGCCTATTTTCTTGCATTCCTAAGCTAAAATTGTCGTTGCGGTTGGCGCAGCCCAGTTCAAAATATTGGGCGATTGGTGCGATTTCGTGCCCAATATTCGCGCCAACCACCATGCCCTATTTTTTGAAAATTCCCCCATAGATTTCCAAATTTAGGATTGCAGGTGATGAAAGTATAATCAAAATGTAGGGAAGGATGTTAGCTCTTACCTGGAACTGACGGATTCGAGATTGGTCTGCCGGATTGCCCGTTATTGCCACTGCAAAATCACAGTCTAAAAAGGGTAACTATTGCTCCACAAGAGGTAAAAGTGAAAAATAATTATTTTTTTACCATTTTTAGCATTTTATAACTTTTGAAAACCCTAATTAGGTTTTAAGACATATTTTTCGATTATTTCATTATGTTATTTCGAGAAATGGGTTTGATGTGCATCTCTTGTGCAATGACAGGTTTTTAATTTAACAACGATGAAGTAACGAGTTGTATTTTATACATTTTCAAACTCGGTAAAAACATGAAAAAATCATTGATGGAGTCATCTTTCATCTCTTTTATGACTCTCTAAAACTGTAAAGATTGTCGAGACTCTTGTTGTTTTGAACTCGTTAAATGACTGTGAAACGATATCTACCCAATATATGTTTACCCCTTTTTCGGGTTGGGATAGATTATTTATGTAAAAGGATTACCTTAGCCTATCACGACTAAGAGGTTCTCTCAGACATCGTTTTCTACCTTTTGGATCCGAGGGACTATTTACGAAAAGGGACCTGTTGGAGTTTTCTTTTCTGCTTCTTTTCAAACTCTCTGAACATGAAAAGATGCCAACTTCTTCCTTTGTTAGACTCGTTAAAATCCTGATGACATCGAAAATAGTCACCATGACGTACCCGATTTCCTCCTTCCTAGGGCTCGTATAATATACTAGGATGGATTTGTCCAAAGGACAAAATTACATCACAAGCATATGCTATCCCCTTCAATCTTGTTTTTCAAAAATAATTGGGGTACTCACCAGAAATGGTGGGGGAAAATGAAACCAGTTTTCAGTCATGTCGACAGTTTGTCACTCTTGAACATGACACTCATATGCATTTGCGTCGAGTTGGGGACATCTCATTTCATCACTTTTTCCTCCATGGGTTTGGGTAATCTATTTTGACCTCTCATATGCTCTTTGACACATCATCATGACCTCAAATCCCTTGATGTCAAATACTGCCAAATCTAGAGTCATGTCGCTGATATGTTCAAGAGAAGTTTTCCTTTGTAGTTTTCAACCTCCCTTTGTTCCTCTATTTAGTCTTGATTCACTATAATTATGTTCCTCTTTCTCGTGTCGATGATGAGGGAAACATTATGGCCCTCCTTCGAATGGGTCACTTCTTGTCGACTTCAGCTCATTATCCAGGAAGTTGATCTATAGACTCCCTTTCGGTACCTTGGAGCTCGCATGCCTCAAAGGCAGGTTCTTCGCATTCGACGATAGGTCCACATCATTGGCCTTCGAATGAGTGATTCTGTGGGTATTCGTCACCAGATCATTGTTCACATTCCATGGATTGTACCTATTATACCTTGAGATCCATTGTCATTATTGGTGGTTTCTCTCATTCCTGTTAACAGCTTTCATCATTGGCTGCTAATCAAGTGACTTTCTTGCATGTTCGAATTCAGCTCACATATTCACATGCTTGAATTTGTACTTGTTGGGTCGAGATGGAGTGCAATACCCTGGGTTTTGTCTGATAAGATCCAGGCTGCGGGATGTTGTGGTTTATCATGACTTATCGCATGACTCTTTTGATTGGATAGTTGCAACCATACCTGAGTCTATTTATTGATCCTTGTTGGTAGGTGGCTGCATCCATATCTCAGATCTCAGTTTTTATGTACTTTATTATGGATGGATGTGCCCATGCCACATGTTCATGTATCAGAGATATCATTTGTATTTTTACTTGTAGGTCTTCTGACAACGGTGTTTGGTTCGAACGCGTTATCGTAAAGAATTTCACCCCTCCCTCTCTCTCGAGCCTCATGCTTTAGGGGGCATTTGTTACACAACATTTTGTCACCGTCCTTGCAATTCCCATCTCGCATATTGGAGGACCATTTTTTTGATGAATAAGAAGTGTCATGCCTTGCAAATACCATCATTGCATCCCTTGCTATGAGGACAACGTTCCTTCTATTGACAATTCTCTAAGAAAGCCATAAGAAACACATGTTTTTGGGTTGGCGTTGGTAGACCGTTATTCCCTCGCGCCAATGACGAAGATTAACACTGGGCACTGCACCCATTGGTACTTTGTCCCAGTGAGCTACCCGCACCAAGTTGTTTTTAGAATGCTGTTTAAATATAGAGGAAAATTTTCCATGCTAACAACTTCGTGGGCGAGTTAGCTTGGGTGGTTCGACTGAATAACCACGAACACCCTCCTTTGGTCTCTTGTTTCCACATTTTGGGGAAAAATCCCAAAGGATAAGGCCTCCCTTCCACCATTTTAGGGATCCCAACCTCATCCTCTCCCTCTATAAATAAATCTATCTCCCATTGATACACTAGCTGAACAATTATAGCTGAATGGTTGAAGATAATTGCTGAACATTTTGCTAGGGAGATAGAACAGAGAAATAGACCTTTGTCGAGAGAGAGCTTAGGCTTGTGTCCTAGCCTCGTCCTAATTTCCTGACGATCCTTCGAGATGCGCTTCGACTGAACCCACTGAAGGAGGCTGCAACGTCAAGGCTCCGGTTGTAATCTCTTTCTTCTATTTATATATACATGACTATTGTCTGGTTCCCATCTTGTGTTAAAATGGTTTATTTTACGCAATGTGTTTAATCTTCCTTGACTGATTAGATAGTTACCAATGCAATTATTGTCTTGTATGCTGCTCTTGTCTTTGATCTTTGTGCAGGGATCTGAGTACCAGTGCTGAAGGACTGTGACCTGCCAGGATAGAGATCAAGAGGCCGCCACTACTACAACTGCGAAAATCACATTGGGCTCTAGGTAGGAAAATCTATCCCAACCTATTTCATTTGTTAACTAGGAACCTACACTTTAGCTTTTTCCCTTGTTGCTAGACCCACTCTAGGGCTAGAGGGATCATCTCTATCCACAAAGAGGATTTACCTTTCCAACAATTATTCATTATTAAAAGAATGTAATAATAAAAATAAATAGATGAGGAAGTTGTCTCAAGATAGTGCGTCTATCTTGGACAACTTGGTTGAGAAAATATCTCAACCACACTAATATAGGAGCTAAGTTAGGTATGCCTAAACTAACTCCTAATTAAGAGGAACTAACATAATCTAGAAAATTAGGCATAAAATTCTAATTTTCAATATTTATTTTATTTAATTTATTTTGGATTTATATTTTTTTATGAGAAAAAGGCTAACATTCCCCCCCTCCCCAATGATAAATCCAAAATAAGAACGAGGAACCATCTTCCAAGTTCTCATGTTGAAATTGTTGATCCTCAAAAACTCTGCCTAAAAAACTGCCAATGATGGATGTCGAAAAAACTGCAATCTGAAGAGACCATGATTCAACTGCATGTCTGATTCATCTTTGAATTTTGCTTGACAAATCCATCACATGCCAAGCTGCAAAAGGATCCATCTGTCTTTTGTTTTCAATCAACATCCTTTTTCCACTGACAAAAAAATTGATGACGCCCACTAGCAAATTTGCTTGTCCACTGACAAAATTTTGAAGACGCCCACTGGTGTATTTTCTTGATGTCGAAACTGCCCACTGGCTACCTGATGATCGCCCACTAGATAATGATGTCAAAAAACAACTCACTATTTCTTTTGTTGATGCTGTCGAAAACTTCTCACTGCAATTGTTGAAAACTGCTCACTGTAGTTGTCAAAAACTGCTCAATGTTTTTTTTTTTGTTGACCACCCACTGGAAAATTTGATGATGCCTACTAGTTGATGAAGATGCCCACTCGCTTCTTTGTTGATTTTGTCAAGAATTTCAGTCTGACAACCTCCGTAAATTTCATTAACATTTTCCCCACTTTGTCAGCTGAAAGGAGAGACAAACCTAGGAGTGTTGCACTAATGTACTCCCCCGTTCAACTGCACAAGAGTACCATCTTCATTTGGTTGTCGGCTGCAATAGGTGTGATTGAATTCGGTTGTAAAACTTATACAATATTTTGATTATTGACGACCATTCCCAAGGATCAATCCATTCATAATTGAACTTCAATCTAGCTAGTTGGCTTTGGTTGCAACATTTCTCTAATGAATGATTCGGCTTGCCACAATGACGACAAGGATGGAGATCAAAACAATGATCTTCCATATGACCCGTTCTTTGACAATGTGAGCATTTTGTTTTGACTGCAACTTCAGTTAGCGTGTATGTCGGTTTGTCTGCAACATTCGCAGAATTTGTTGATGTGATTTGTTCAAGAAAGCACGCACTGACGAAATTGATGGGCTTTGAATAATTTGGGATATGTAAGTTGTCGTCATCTTTGACATATCCTGATCCTCTTTGATTTATGTTACTTTGAATTTCTTCCCATAGAATGATGATTGGTTTGGAAGAAATTTGAAATTGAACAACTTCGACACTTGAAATTGTTTGGATGAATGGCTTATCATCTTTATCTGTATGGTTCAAAGACTCTAAAGCATCACTCTTCTCTTACAACTCATTTTTTTTAGTTTCGACTCCATTTGAAGGAACTCAATCTTTTCATTTGTCTGTTGTAGATTCCGTGAAATATCAGCAAGAGTTGCTTTGTTTATTTGCACCATGCCTTCAACACTTGATAGGATCAAATTGTGAAGAACTTGTAACAACTAGATGTGTTTCACCATGTGAACTCACTCGATTGAATTTAGGCTCGCTTGCCTTGAACTATCTTACTGGAGTTGAACTTGTTGAATTCGCTTTCTTGATTTGAATGACACGCTCGTTTGCTTTGTTGCTTGATCTCTTGCTTGGTGAAACTTGTTTTGCTTGTTTCACGCTCACTGGAACTCACGCTGGATTTCTGTAGATTTCAAATTGATTGAGTGTTATTTGAATATTTCATGTACTTGTGAGTTGAACTCGCTCGCTTGCTTTGATTTTTCCTGCAACGAACTTCACACTGGCTCGCTTGATGTTGTGAACTTGGTACTGACTTAATTGTGCTTTTTGGCAAAAGAAGGGTGTCAAACACTATCGAAAATGCACCCAAAAGAAAAATGACAAGTTCAAATAATATGACTCAGTTGAAGACTTAATTGAATTAATTGTCTTAGTTTGACCACCTTATCAGTTCAAATTGGGGTGTCGGTTTCAACCGAGAATGCACCTTGATAATTCAACTCAGTTACAAAAATGTTTATCTGCAAGTGATAAAAAAAGTGTTGTTGATGTCATCTTGTCTTGGAATGCTTGATTTTGGGGCATATTTAACTTGATTATTTTGATTGCGGGATGTGGAATATCGCTGTAGAAAACTTCTTGATCAATCGTGATGATGTGTCGCATAAATGCATGTGATTGTTTTTTCTTTTGTACTGAAGCTTGATTGCATGAGCTTGATTACTTAAGCTTGCTTATGTGCATCTAGTTGTTTAATTTGTTGTGAACCATATTACAAAGAGAACCTATCCTCTATTCAATCATTTTTCGGACTTCATTGGCAAGAACCATCTTCATTATTCATATTACACACTCTTACATCCAAGAGAAACTTTTTCAATTACAATATTTTTCTTGTTTGAACCATTTTTCAAACAACAATATACATCAATGATTTCCTAGAGTGACAACCTTACCACTCCAAAGATTTACAACAAAGGCAATCTTATCACCTCCAAATTACAAAAAGAATTTTACCTTATCACTCCAAAAATATATATGATCACTTATGTCTCCCAAAATTAAATACAAAATTTTTCACACTTATCACTCCAAAAAAATTACAAATACTCTTTATCTCTCCAAAAAAAACCAAAATCAACTTTTCACTTCACATAATACCAAAAAGTCATTTATCTCTCCAAAGCATTCTACATACTTCATATGAAATAATTTAATGTTAATCCCAATCTTTACCCTTATAACTCCCCTTACAACAAAAATCTTATATATACTCCTTATATCTCAAAAATAACACGTAATCACTTATCAATTTTAATGAATTTTATGAAGTGGCTTGAGAAAAAGTGATTTTATAACTTATCAATTTAATGATTTTTATAAAGTGGCTTTAGGAAAATTTGTTGTTATGATTCAAAAAATTTTACAATGTGAATTTATCAATTTTCATTTCCCATTGAATTTTCGCCTTCACGTCGCCTCTTGCGCTTGCTCTTTCCACTGAATTTCCTCCTCACGGAGAGCGTTGAGGCCAACGAGGCTGAAGAACTCGACCTTCTCCTGAATTTTTTGTAGGAGACCTTTTCTACAGTCAACAACAATGAATGCTGCCACTCTAACTCTGGTTCTGGAACGGTTCAGCAATCAATGGTTCAACAACAAATGATTCGACCGCTTAGATTGATTTCCATTCAAATAACTCTCATTTATCATTCGTCGGTCTCTGCTTCTGTGACCCTCACATAGGTAGGGTAAATATATACATTCTCCTGCAACACGCAGTAACGCACAGGTCGGCTTACCAATCAGAGATTAGCTCTTCACATCATACCATGCCACTACAATGCTCCTAGTTGTACTGCGCATACACCATTGAGATTGCGCCCTGCAACAAAGAATCCCAACACAAGTCTCTGGAAATTTTCCTTAAACTTCAGCAATTCGATTAATAAAGAAATTTGAACATGCTAAACGTTGATTTCTTTAAAACGAAGAATTCAGCTACCAATTTAATACAACGATTTTAATAGAATGGCATTCTATAGGAACAAACAAATAAGTATTACCAAATTTACTTAAAAGTTGCAGGAATAAAATAGTGATTTCGGGAACAACTTGACGTTGCAGGAATCGATCTTGATTGAAATCTGAATATTGTATGAGGATATAAAGTGCGCCACTCCTCCCAATCTCTAGTCTATTGATTATTGTTTACCAAATCGATTCAAAAATCCATTGTAATTTGCAATTGCCGGATCTCTGTTCAATCTCCTCTTAATATCTACTCCATGTAAGATTCAAAGTGTGGCAGCATATTTTCTAGTGCTTTCCATTTCTTGCTATCATAATATCCATCTTAGGGGCTTCCATTTGTAAAAAACTCCTGAATTTATGTATGCTCCTTATCTAGCTTCAAAATTAGCGCAATTTCTTCTTTAACAACAAGATCCTTCTCGATTGCATTCTTCTATCATCACTGACCTTACTGACGATGTTTCCACTCCATTCATATCTCTTCGCGGCTTCTTGTATGCATAAATTATCTTCATGGTGTCTCACACATCTCCATCCAATTATGATAACAATTATTCAAAAGTGGCTCTTCACTCAAGGTCGACAATTGCATGCCTTGACACAACAGCAAAATCAACATACCGCTTATGAATACGCAGTCATACTCGAAATTTCAAGACAACCACCCATGTGAGTCGCATTCCATCTACCAGTGAACAAATGCAGCGTTCAATCTAGTAAGCAGTTGATACCTCATGGTGGTTCTTATGCTAATTCCAACTTCACTAAAGAGTGCAATCGATGCAACGAAAGCTCAGTAACAATTCTATGATTAGAGGCCAGAATCACATGCATCCAATAAAATGGATTCGCCCCATTTACTGACTGCATACAAAAAAAAAATGAAAATCAAGATTCAATGTACACAACCTTCTCTTTGAAGGCAAATTTCCGTCAGTTGTCTGAACCTCGAGCAAGGTTGAAAGAAATGACCTCCCTAAAATTATTTGCATCTAGGCTCCCTACGGTCGTAAACCCTTTGTCTGTGCATCCTAACATACTAACTCTCTCCTATTGTTAGTTTTAATCAAGACTCGACATTATATTGTTTCAGTCTCATCGATCTTTGAACTGCATAGGTTCATTATACTTCCACTACCGCTCGGATACCACATGTAAGAAATTAAATCAACTCATAGACAGACATAAAACACCATAAAAATACCCTAGACATAGAACTGGCAGAAAAGGCCTAAGAGCCTTACGACATTCCTCACATATTATTCATTATTAAAAGAATGTAATAATACAAATAAATAGATGAGGAAGTTGTCTCAAGATAGTGCGTCTATCATGGACAACTTGGTTGAGAAAATATCTCAGCCACACACTAATCTAGGAGCTAAGTTAGGTAGGCCTAAACTAACTCCCAATTAAGAGGAACTAACATAATCTAGAAAATTAGGCATAAAATCCTAATTTTCAATATTTAATTAATTTAATTTATTTTGGATTTATAATTGTTTATGATAAATAGGCTAACATAATATTTGATCAAGGGTTTTCCCCATCTTGAGGTTTTTCCCTGGCTTGTGCCATATTCTCATGTTTTTTGTCTTGGCTTGTCTTCATCATTTCTCATTTATGTTCTTTCATTGGTTACTATCATGTACTATTTAATGTGATTGCTAATGGATTAATGGGCTCATGGTTTAATTAAGTAACTATGCAAAGCAAAGAACACGTTTCCTAAATTTAACATGGTAGCAGAGCTCGAGGTGAGGGCAATCCCAAGCATGAGGGTAAGTGAAAGCAATCAAAAAATTAAGTTTGAAGATAATTTTCCATGGTATCCTTCCGTCTACAATGAAAGTCTAGGTATATTTATTATCTCTCTTCTCTATAAAATAAAGAGCCTAAGAGCTCTACTTGATGAATCTTCCCTAGAGACAGAGTTGTTGTTATGAAGCAAACAACTAGGAGGATTAAGGGTAGATTTTTTTTTTCAGATCTCTTACAAGTATCTGGCCTCTATCACAGAAGTAAGTAAGATCATTTTGTATACTCCATGATTTTGAATTTGGTTAAAAACAGCTTAGATGATTATTCTTTTCTAGATTAAGGCTTTTCAGGTTAGGTCAGTGAAGGAGATAAGTTTATTAATATGGAGATGAACTCAGCCTTTCAATTTTTTTTAATCTTCTAGACCAGTAGAAAGTGTAGTGGGCTATGGCACAAACACGAAGCTCTGTAAGGCATTAAAATTTTGAACTTTAAATGACACTCTCTTTCTGAACTACGTGTTTCGAGACTCATTCTTCTGAAGTTTTTTTGGATCTTTACAAGGGATGACCTCTTCTGATTAAGGTATCCTTGAGATCTTGGCATTAAGGATATGTCATGAATTGCAGTAAAATCAACATTTTTAAGCTGAACTCCATCAAATTTCAAGTCTCTAAAGTTCATTCATGGCAATACAAGGATCTGGCTCTTGGATCCCTAAGTTCTATTATTGAATCAGACATGTGAACTCAAGCAAGACATATTTTGTCTAGTGCATATTAGAATCTACATCTCTCAGCAGGCTCCATTAGGCTGAGCTAAATTGGCATCATCAGTCAGCATCAAAAGAAGTAGTAATGTATATTTGGCATCCTTGCTATCCTGAGGCAGTTATGGAATTATGGCTAGTTTTTAATCAAGTTAGGATCAATATTAATAATGGCCATGAAATTGAAGCATGTAACAATAATTGTGACATCAAGGTACCGTGTATTGGGTTTTGATCTAGAAACTTATGAAGTACACAATAATATCATTGCAGATCATCAATATGATGTGTACATTATTGACCTTTTTCAATCATCATCCTACTCTAAATTTGCTATAAAAAATTATTGAAAATATATAACAAATATGGTGGCTTAATTTGAAGATTATATCTTAATGAGGTGTAGCAGTCTCTTTCCTCTTAAAGGACAATGGCACCATGATTACCTCCTCTTGAAGTCAGTATTGTGTTCATGCTTGATAAAGGATAATGATTTCTCTAGTGATGAAAATGTGTTTGCATATGGTCAAGTGAATCAATGAAGTGGACCAGTAAATTCTACCCGTGGTTTCAGTCTCACTATGATCTACCTACTCTTGTAACTCGGAGCATGATTGATATAACTATTCAACTTGCAAGAGGGAATGGATCACAACAATTCAAGGTCAAATCATTATGAAAACATGAACCTATCAATCAAGGACAAATCCCTATATATATGTCATCATCCCTTTCTATGTGTGATTTCATCTTATTTATAGTTGTCTATTCAATAGTCCAGTGGCTATGGTGATATGATTGTAACCTCTATAAATTGATAGTCTTGTTCACAATTAAGGATGTGAACAAGACAAAATTAGAATCTGGTTATCCCATCTTTTGAAAGGTTTTGTAACATTTTTTGTCTTTGTCAAAGGATACTTCAAACCTGAATCATATAAATATTCAACCATCCAGAATAAAGAAGAACCTCATTGATTCTTCAGCTTCCTAGAAGTATGTTGTTGCCTCGTGTAAAGTCTCACTGAAAGCCAGAAAATCATGTGACTCATGTCATAAAAAAAGAGGTACACAATCCTCGACAGAATGACCTAGTGAATCTATTAACAAGGGCTCAGATATATCCTTGCTATTTGAAAGGATGCATGATTATAATTTTGGTTATATTATGGCAAGATGTTGTGCTATTCAACAACCCCCATTATTTTAGCTTAGTTACCTTAGAAAATAATGGGGACCCTTTTAATTTTTTTAGAGTAAAACAAATAAGACCCTTAAAGTGATTCATTGAGTTGAGAGGCTCATTCTACAATCTAGTATGAGGGACATATGTAAGTATGTCACGTCCTCAGAAAATAATATAAATAATTTTCACTAATATCGACGAAAACAAAAATTAAATAACCATATAAATAAACAATTAAAAATGGAGTAATACAATAACTAACTAAGTTCGTTGATATTTCATTTCCACTATTCCAGTAATAAATAAAATATTTCAATGTGTATGTTAAACAAAAGAATTTTATATAACTTTAAGCCGATAGACTCTATCTACAACAAGTGTGACAATGTGTAAGTATGTTTGTCCCTCGTCAAATAAAAATAAAATATTCTCTAAATAGAAAAGTAATGTCGGCTATATATATATATATATATATATATATATATATATATATATATATATATATATATATATTAACTTCATAAATATCTATATATATATAATTAAAACAAAATATTTTAATGTCTTATAAAATAGATATCTCATGTGAGTTATGACTAAAATATATTAATATTAATTAGTATTGACATATATTTAAAATTATATTAACAATAAAAAAACCCAATTTAATGTGTGTTGATAAGATAAAATGACTCAATACACATGTTATGTAATCTCTATAACATTCAAAAATACCATTTAAACAACAAAAAAATTACACATTATTTTTTGCACTCTAAAATAAGTTTTCACCTAAAGAAATTTGATCCCTCTTGGCTCATGTTATATATGTGGTTAAGATGGATCTATTCTGGTTTAGATATAAATTGGAATCAAAGGGGGGAAAAACCCTTGAATTTTGGCCTTAAAAACATTAAAGCGGAGAATGATCGCAATATCGCAATCGCAATATCACAATGTAACACATATGGCTCCTAAAAGACACTAAAAACATATTGCGATGTGATATATATCAAAGTGCTTCTATAAAGGGAAAAGGCATTTTCCAAACAAATTCTATAAGGAAAAGCTTACGGGACCCACTTCTGCCATGTAGCCTATTGCAGATCGCAAATCACATTTCACAGCTCTACCCCTACGGTCTTAATGTCACCCTCAACATTTCATCGATGTGATATACTGATCGCATCGCACTTTAGAAACATGACCACTCTTGCCCTTCATCCATTTTTGTTGATATTTTGATTGTGATATCACAATCGACAAAACATAGCCGATCGACATTTTATAAAGACTTACACATGAGTAGCACTACGATGCGACATATAATTTTTTAATACTGGAATGATTACATGGGAAAATCAACCCATACCAACCATTAATGCCATAACTTAACGATTTTATAGCTCATGCCTCCAAAATGATTTGATTACAAGAAGCATTGAATTCATGTATTCACGACGTGCCAAGTTTCATTTGTTTAATTGTTTCCATTATTACCGTACTTGTGCATTTGTAAAATCAAAGTTTCTTCTTTCTACTTATCATTTCACATTGTTTACAGGTGATCCCAAATAAGCAGAGTTCTTTGGAGATGTCAAAAGCTCTTAAGAAAGCTAAGAAACCTATGCCCCCTGTGAATCCTGTACCAATTGTAAGCGAAAGAACAGAGATTCTTCTCTTGTTTATAGACACAACATGTAGACCGCAAAGTGGATCTTCCTCCTGGGAAGCCATGTACATGATGTTTGAGGATGAGAAACCCTATAGGGTTCAAAGGAAAGTTACTGCTAATGCTTCTGATTCCTTAGAATCTACTACAGAAGAAGTGGCCAATTCTTTTCTGCATCGAATTGTTGTGTGCCCTAAAATCTTACCATATATTGATATGGTAAGGTGGATAATTGAGAACCTAAGCAATGGGGACATTACTTTCTTAACCAGCAGAGGAACGATGATAGGTTCCTTTAAAGCTGAATACTTGAAGTTGATGTACCACATCCCAGACCCATAAAAGGTCTACGACAAGGAATTTCTGGCACATTTCGCCAACGAGAATGAACTGGAGTCAAATCCAATCAAGAAATGGAGAATCAACCCAAATAAACACAAAAATGATGACAAGGGTATGTATTCTACTGACTCCCTTGCTAGTCCCTACTGTTATGTTGCTGCAATGATGTCTAGGCTCTTTGGTCAGCCTGACACCACCAAATTTTCAGTCGAATGAGTTCCCCTAATGGAAGAAGTTGCAGACCCTTATATTATGGATTGGGGAAACATTTTGTCCAACAATATTGCTACTTAGATTTTGGCATGAAAAATCGTTCTATTACCTCCAAAAAGAATTCCCTGTTTTATATGAGTGCTTATATCATGGATGTTCTGTGTTTAAATTCATATTTTCAAGCCATGGGTTGGAAATGGACTACCCAGGACCCTCTCCCCGTTCATGTATATCATAGCATGTTATGGGAGTCAAAATTTGAAAACCATTTTTATAAAATCTGACATGGAGTTATTCTCCCTTTGTTTGAAGTCGTATTCAATAAGAAATCCCCCAGGTTGTCAAAACATGCTCAATCTGATTTCTCCTCCATTGGAAAATGTTTTGGAGAATAAATGTTTACCTATGTCAGAGTTTTTGGGAGCCTGGCTCGACCACATGTTTTACCGTTATATGTTCTTGATAAGCTTCTCGCAAGAGTAGCTTATCAAACTATTGGCAACGGATTAACCAAGTTTCTTAAGGAAGCTGAGAAAGCATCATGGCCCTCCTTTCCAATTAATTGTGGTGTTTACGCCTTGGAAAATTATAAGCATGTAGTTTTAGAGATCAATCAAATTGAATGTTTGAAATTGTTTACAATTTCAAACAAACAATACGACCTGAATAAAGTTGCCAATGATTTTACCACCCAAGTTAAAATAAGAACTTTTGTACATGAAGATGATGAGTTTGATGAATTATTTGAGTCAGTCGATAATTACTCTACGGTTCAGAAGTTAGCAGCCCTAAGCCTCCATCCACAAAAATTGCCAAAGTTTAAACAGTACAGGAACAAGAGATTAGAAGGAAAATGTTGGAAATCTCTCAACCCTTAACACAGAAGGAAAAGGAAAAAGAACCGGCACCTAAGGATACTGAAGTCCTTAGTAAAACAGAATAAGATAAATCTGTTGAATTTCAAACCATGGAATTAGATTTCCCAAGTAATTTGAATGATGTCTTGAAGGAGTTTAACCAAAAACTCCAAGGAGACCAAGAAGTGATAAGTATTGGTCATCAACATATTGTGCAAACGCCTCAAATTAAAAGTCAGGACCCATTCAGTGTTGGGCCCTCTAACAAATTAGTTAGCACAGAGCAAGTGGAATTCATCCTGGCCTTCCCCACTACAAAAATTGTACTCAAGATTGAGGAAATACCTCCTGTGGATATATTCTATAGCCCTAAACATAAAATAGTTATGAGCAGACAAAGGAAAAGAAGGAGAATAGAGAAATATCAACTCCTTTTCCCAGGATATGTTTCAATGGAAGTTTCCTGGAAAGATTCACAAGAAGATCATTCATATGAACTAACTCGTCTGACCCAGTTCGTAGGAGCATATGCAACTATAGATAAAGCTTTTGAGGTTCAACAATTGATGAAAGAAAAGGATGAAATAATCTTCCAATTAGAACATGAGCTACAGGCAGAGAAGAAAAACGTCAACCAACAACTACAGGTACAAGTAACATAGATCCAAGAGAGCATGGATCAGTTGAAGATTCAACACCAAACTGAAATCATTTCAAAAAACACTCAAATTCATCAATTGCAGTTTACTATAGAGAAATTGAAAGATAATCCAAAGATAGATGAATTTGGAAAATAAGCATTGGAACTAAATACCCTACTGACACAACAACAAGTTATTTTCTATCAAAAGTTGTCAAACATCCTTGAATTATGTGAGAAAATTGATTCATTGATGAATCAAATATCAGACCAGAGGATCAATTTCGAGGAGATTTATGATAAAGTTTCACAGTATGTCACCTGGCAGGATTCTGCTGATGGCCAAAAGGCCAACCTGCCTAGGATTCAGGACTCTAAAAATAAAATATTGTTTATTGACTGGGACATACAGTTGAAACATGTTGAAAGAGCCATTTGCAGAGACAAAGATGTGGCTAATAACATTGTGGAAACTTTCAGCAAAAATCTCATCGCTGCAAATCTTATTGATAGATGCCCTCTCGGTTTGCTTCCTATTGTGAAAGACTTGATAACGCAATGGCAAGAAGTTTCAAAGGTCAAAGAGGAAAAAATCATAAAGTTGGAAAAACTGGATTGGGATAAGTATTGGAGATACTTGGTAAAGCCACATAGCCAATGGCTTATTCTGTGTTGTCTTACAAATACATCCTCCTACATGTTTCCTCCACTCTCAGACGTGGTTTTTACTGGACAATTGCGCATCAGGCCAGGTCAACCTCCCGAGGTGAAGCCTATGCTTAACATATTTTAGCTGAAGGAACGACTGGTTGATGTGACAGTAGGACAACCATCAAGCAAGTCGCCCCTTTAAATTTTGTTTCTGTTTAATTTCTGCTTAGTTTAAGGAGAGTTGCTTAAACCTAATCGAATTTTATTGTGATTACTATTTTAAGACTTTTATTTTATTATATAAACCCCTTCATGTCTTTTAAGAAGGGGTCCTGAAATTTTGAAAGGAAGACTTTACAAAAGTCACACTTTTGTACTCTTAAAGTTTTATTAATAGAAAGGGCTGGACCAAATACTGTTTTTCAAATTAGCAGAGTTAGCATATACATGGTACTTTTATCCTATATGCTATATTTTTGTTCCAAATGAGAAATGGTTAATTTTCTTATGATGTTTTGTTTCATGTATCTATTTGAAAACAGTCAGGCATTAACTCGCTTTTGAACATGTTATATTGTTATCTTTTGGTGCATATTCAATATAGGCAGTAAACAGTTGTGATATAGCCTTATCCAATTGAGTTAATTAACTATTTAATTAAATCAATTATTCAAATCGTTTCCATATTTCTAAGTGTTTGTATAATCTTTATTTGGATTCATCGAAAGATCGTCTTTATAAATCGCACAGAGAATATATTTCATCCCGGGATACATATAGATAGATATATTATTTACTTCAAGGTTGCTATTACTCCCATATACCAAGTTACAGACAGTTATTATCACATCCATTCACCCAATTATATTTCACTGGGAAATTGGTCCCATAAATCCAGTCGGAGCCACCATACCAAATGGAAAAGGGACAGTTTTTAAGTCCCCGACCATGTGGTTTTCCCCATTGTTGTTGCACTGATTTTCGGGTCCTCATCACAAGGTTACCTCTTTTATATATCCATAAGGAGCTATTTTCAAGGCATATAATTGCAGCTATTGATGATATATAATGACCCTCTCATCTATCGAAGTAAGAGGGAGCTGACCCAGCCTTGTTGAAATGCATTAAAGACCTGATGAAGAATTTGTTGATCTGGCCACTCGTGAGATCCCTAATTAATCATTTTTTATAATATATAGACTCAAAGACAATATTTAGAGGATATTAAGCTACTTGTTCCCTTATCTATGGTTTGTCATGGACCATTTAATATTAACTGAGCTGGCAATAAGAAGATTAAAAAGAGCACATCTAGGTGCTACATATTCTAGGATCCACCATCAATGGATCATTAACTGAAGTCAGTTACTCTGAGAAACATGGCTTATTATGAAGACTCTTGTATTGAAGAATCTCTTAAGTGAGTCATATGTGCTCACTACCATTAAATATTACTGTAGAATTATTTCACATAAATCTGTATGTGGTTCAGCAAAGTACACTCCTATTTTATGGCATGATTGAATGGATAGATCTCATGTTGAATAGTTTTCTTGATAAGCACTTAGCTAAGACAAGCATAGGATTGTGATCTCTCTAAGTCAGAGGGAGTAAGAGTAGTTAAGCTTTTTTTTGGTTTGGAATCCTGAAAATAAAAAGTCCAAGGATTGCTAAGTGTTTTCAGATTGTAAGTTAGTATGTCTGTTGAAGCTCATTAGTAAGTTGTGTGCCTTCATATATACATCTATGTGTTTTTGGGTGGAGAAATGAGGCTCCTATTGACATCAATATAATCACCAAGAACTAGTCTTGGTTTTTAAAAATCATCCTAGCAATAATCCCTATATCAAGGGATTCTTGACTAAAGACTGAGCTCTGGGAGATCTTAGAAGGCTTGGGGTACTTATTGAGCTATGAGAAACGATAGGATGAGTGGTTCACCTTCCCCTAGTGGTATGCTGAAAATGGGGTGAGTATTTCACCTTCCCCTATGATACCCCATGATGGTTGACATGTGTGTAGGGTGAGTGGTTCACCATGCCCTACGATTGCATACACATGTGTGTAAGGTGAATGGCTCACCTTCCCCTACGGGTGATGATATATGGATAGGATTACTGGTTCACCTTCTCCTATGGCATATGAGAAGGATGAGCGGTTCACCTTCTCCTATGGACACACCAGTGAGAGATGCATATAGGAATATGATAACATGTCGGTGGGATGTGGTTCTTCATTTCCCCACATGTAGGATGCTCATTCCCTATGATTGTTGGTTGACATGTCGGTGGGATGTGGTTCATATTTTCCCCACGTGTAGGACTCTTCCTACTATTGTTGGTTTGCATGCGTGTAGGAGATGGTTCATCATTTCCCTACATATGATTGTGATATGTGTTTGCAGGAGGTGTTTCATCCTTTCCCTACATATGATTGTGATGTGTGTTTTTAGGAGGTGGTTCATCCTTTCCCTACCTATTATTGTGATGTGTGTTTGTAAAATGTGGTTTCTCCTTTCCCCCTACGTGTGATTACGAGCAAGAGGTGATATATTCTTTCCCTAATGGTGTTTCTACATCATCCTACCCATGTATTTTGGGACTCATGGGAAGTACCTCTCATCTGGCCAATGAGTTACGAAAATTGGTTAGGTACCATAGCACTACCGATGGATGCATCATGTACTGTCGTAATCCCTATGTATAGGATGCATTGTGTACGTCAACTTGATCACTTGGGAGCAATTCCGATTGGAGTTCACTCTTTGGTTTTCAGGACTGACTTTGGGTTAGTGGAGAGTGGCTCACTCTCAATCAATTCTTCTCCATTATTTCTTCAAAGTTCAGCAGAGCAAATCATAGATGGTTCATTATGATCTGTGACAACAGATGGATTGGCAGGTGGAATTCTCCCTAGTTGAGAGGGAGTGTTAAAATTAGAAACTAGGGACAAATTCCACCTTGGCTCTCCTTAGTTTATGGAGATAATAATTCCATTAAATCCCTCTTTTCGAGAGGACCAAAATTGATATATATATTGTCCAATTTGGATAAGGAAAATATTTATTTATTCAAAATAAATATTATAAGTCATGATTTGGTTTTGGCGAGAAAAGTTGAAATTTGAATTTTGAATTTAGCTCCAAAAGTTAAGGAGGGTTTCACCAAATCATCATATCTAAATTTGTATATAAAGGATCTCTCCTCATCTAATTTACATGCACCAACTAGCTTGGATAAGGTCTAAGGCGTTCGAGGCCTTGATGAAGGTTAATGGACCATTTGTTTCTGGGTTACGGTCTCTAACTCTCCATGTTAGTTTGTCGCAGATCTGGATGGATTATTACTGTAGAAATTATACAAACATATGTATATCAATGGATTCAATCCGATCTAACAATGTACTAAAGCTAGATATTGAATCGCTTCTACAAATCAAATGCAGAAATTAAACACAATCGCCAATCACATGAAGCAGAGAAAGAGTCAAATCAAACCACAACACAAATAATTTCCCAGAGAAAGCTTGCTACTAAAAACCCCTCTATCTTCTATTGTATATTCATCAAGGAATCATGAAACAATTACAATGCACTCTTCTCACAAGAGTCTCTTGCACGCTGCTAATCGTCTCACACTGATCCGGGCAAAATCGGGTCAACACTTAGCCAATTCTCAGCCTGTCTTCAACCTGCCTTGCTCATGTAATTCAAGGAATGCAATCCCTATTCCTTAGGAATTTCAGCCTTTCTCAACTGTGTTGAGTATTATGGGCATCCTGTGGTGTTTTAACTGCATCTGGGCAGCCTGTTAATATCACAAATGATATTTAACTTTCCTATAACCTTTGTCTCAAATGGGTCTCCACTAGAACTGGCATGCGTGCAGCTATTAATAGTAAATCATCAGTTGCATGGCAGATCACTGATTGTGAATTAAATATAATTTAATTCACTTGATCTCTCACTAGTGTAACAAACAGTTACAACTATTCCAACTGACTTTAACTCACTTAACTACGTTAACTGATTTCTCATGCACTTAACTGCAACTTGAACTCTAAAACACATAGAATCACTCCGCATGCCTCACCAAATACCCTCAACTCGAATAGCTCACTGATTTTATCACACTCAATTAACTATTACAAGTGATTATGAGATAAGATTACATTTTATTGTCCAATTTAACTAAGGGATAATTAAATTTGACACATTTCCAATTTATTAAATAAATTGAATTGCACACTAATGTATCGCTAGGACCCATCACTACATGACCTATGGTCCCACACTAGTGTAGGTGTTGTCATGTTGTTTCTGAATGCCAATTTCACTGTTTCTTGTTGCAAATTTCAAAAATTACTTGCCCTAGTTCTGTAGTAGAAAGGGAATCCGAGATGGCTTGGGTCTATTTCAGAATTTTGTTGGGTTCATTTGAAATCCGAATTTGAAGCACCCAATTCCAATCCAAAAGGTTGAAGAAGAATACTGCCTTGGATGAAGGATGATATAATAATACTGCCTTGGATGAAGGATGATATAATAATAATCCTTGAAGTATGCCACAAGCATATAAGCCCAACCTATCTCTGTTCATAAGGTCGAGTATCATCTGAAATGAGGTAATGTCTATTATGTTTGATCAACAATCTGTATGGTGTGTTCTTTGTATATTAAGAGAAGGTACATCTCATTGGTGGTAGATTAGTTTGAAAGAAGATTTCAATTCATCGAAGGTCTATCAAGAAAGAAAAGGGTGTTGTGGTTGTCAGTGCTTGTGCCCTAACCAGTATTCAAAACTACAGTATAGAAGACTCCATACCTTGGTGCCAGAGATGTTGTCATGACTAACTCATCTTCATATTTAAGGGCTTTGATATCAAACATTCATCTTGGCAATTCATTAATGACTTTAATTCATTGTACTCTTTCTCTCTCTCTGTTAAACATTTGATGATTAATAATAAGAAGATTTTATCAAGGGTTTTCCCCATCTTGGGGTTTTTCCCTGGCTTGTGCCATATTCACGTGTTCTTTTGTCTTGGCTTGTCTTCGGCATTTCTCATTTATGTTCTTTCATTGGTTACTATCATGTATTGTTTAATGTGATTGCTAATGGATTAATGGGCTCATGGATGAATGAAGTAACTACGTGAAGCAAAAAATATGTTTTCTAAATTTAACATATATTAACTTAGGAATTTTTATGGATGGTTCATAAATGTAATTAGATACAACCATTGAAGCATTATGACAAACAACAAGCATGAAATGTACAGCCATTGACGCATGTTTTCAAACACTTACAACCCTAATCTCTTAAGGCGATTTCACAACAATTAGCTAACATGAATCTAAAATTACAAAACTTCATTTTTATTGTCAATAATTCCAATAATTGAACTCAACATATAAGTATACTATAAACCATCTTCATTGTTTCAAATATACCTACAATTTAGGAACATAAATGAATATAAAAATTTAGGAAATTTTGCACATAGCTCGCAATGTTGTAAGCTACAGCCATTGGAGAATTTTGACAAACAGTTGGCAGTCACAAAACAAGTTGCCATAAAGTTATTTAAACTTTCAAAGTATTAACCATTGAGACTTTAAACAAGAATTTCAAGTGCTTAGAATATATTAGTTTCATCAGTATATATCATGAGGCAAATCCAAGAAAAAAAAAAGAACAAAACTATAGGTGGTTCATACAGACAACAAAAAATATGCAAAACAGACCATATTTAGGAATCAGAGTCTGAAAACTTGATTTTGAAATCAAATTCGGGGTGGCATGGCCAAAAAACATGGATACCCCCTGAAGTTGAGATGAATCACAAAAAAAATGCCTAGAAATGTGATTCTTCAAAACAACAACAACAAAAAAATCCTACAATCTCATTTATTACTTCTGTCAGACAGATAGTGTGCAAACTTATCTACAGTTTTACAAGGAGAAGGAAAAAGAAAATTTAAGCCATTAAAATGTTTTCATCTAACTCAAGGTGGCCTAAATGCTCCAGCCATAAGGACCTGTTGTCAATAGATTCAAAATTGTACAAAAAAAAAACTTCTACAACTATTACAACATTTGGTGTGTAACACTTCATATACATGTAAGTTTCAGGCAACAACCAAACAAGAAAAAAACTATGAAATGAACTACAAAAAGACACAATATAATATGATCAACATACCTAACAATGAATTTATACAACTCCAAAAGGATGGAAGTATGCTCCAACTCCAAAGAGAGCATGCTCCAGTGCCAGTATCCTTACCAACTCATTGTGAACCACCCAGTTTTCAACCAACCATATACAGGGATAACTTCTCCCCTGGAACCCCCGAGCTGTAAGAGCTCACAAGAACTACCAAAATATAGAAGTAAAGAGATAAACAAGGCAAGTTGAGGAATACTAGTTTCACTTCCTCTCAATACCACTCATGGACAAATCCATTGGGTCAATCTACTTAGCAATTTATATTAACATTTGGCTACCCTCCAGGTCTCTCCCTCTCACAATTTTATTTATTTATTTTATAAATCTCTCCAACTCTTGGTATCACAATGCACTTTCCCAAGTGAGAATATGTGAGATGTACATATATAGGAGGAGCAACAAATTATTGTCATAAAAGAAGAGTAATATGCATGCCTTGTGTTCCATTTAGAAGAGTGTAACTCATGCGATTAAGGATAGGTATGCATGCCTTAGTTAAGGAGAGTGTAACATTTGGATTAAAGAGAGTGTAAGAGGAATCTTTTATGACATTTCTTTAATGAGTGTAAGAGGAATATGTCATTCTTTAATGAGTGCATAAAAGAGAGTGTAATTTATTATTAAAAGAGAGAGAATTACATAAATCCATGAGAATCATCAAGGAGAGAGGTGTCAAGTGATTGAGGAGATATAATTCCCTTTTAATAATAAAATCATAGTATCATAAAAGATAATAATAATATTAATAATATTGAGGATTAACTCGAGATTGAACTATTAGGATTGATCAATGATAAGTTAAGGGATTTTACTTCAAGTATACTTGATTACCCATTGATTGGAGGAGATTTACTATTTTTGGAAGTCATACTTGAGATGCTAGACATGACTTTCTATTTTTAGAAATTCACTCCAAAATTGTCAGGAATGAGATTTTATTAAGAAAATTCATCCCTCAGCTGCCCATGAGTAGTATTTTTCTTCTGGATAATAGGGATTCTGCACCCCCATTTCATGCATCTCTATGCCTTAGTAGATTGAGGACTTTGCGCCTTGATCTACTCCAAAGATTCAGGATTCCACAACTTAATATTTTTAAATATTCAGGACTCCGCGCCCTAAATATACAAGACTCCAGATCTTTATCTTTCTTGGATTTAGGACTCCACGCCCTAATTTCCATTCCTTCTCATCTACTGTGCTTTGAAACTTCGCGTTTCTCCTTATGGTATTGATTGTGAGCTTTTAACCATCTGATGGTTCATTGGTAAGGTATTATTCCAAGACCTACACACATGACAATCTCATAGATCAAAGGAATCAAATGAATTCCATAATTAACTTATTCACATTTTACCAAGGATTGTGCACGACTTCCACAATCATTTTGGTTTTGGAGAAATGACTTCCACGATCATTTATAACTTGAGAATGCTCATTGGTAATGACCAATTCCCCTACCACATCATGCTTAGTGCGAGATTAAGCACATATAATCATACAAATAATTTATCGTCCATAAACCATAATTGCCATATGTTCCACATAACCATAATCATCCATGGATCTATGTGTCTCAATCCTAGATCACCATATGTGTCATATACCTATGTCCAAACTAAGATACCAAAAGAGAAAAAATCGCTAATCTGCTCTTAACCAAAATCAATTTTTATACACACAACCATAGATATTATCATAACCATACAATAACTAGGTGACCCAAACCAGGTCTATAACATATAAGCATGTACATAAGTATGAAATGGATAATATTATATCATTATATCAAAATCACCCTCTCTAAGTGTCATCAAAGCTATCTCACCAAAACAGGACACTACATACTCCCCCTCTTGTGCTAAACTTGGCTCGAAGTTTTTCCTACAGTAATAAGATACTTAGTTATTTTTTATTCTCCTATCAATAAGGTGTTAACCTTATGTATATGTATTTGATATATTTTTCTTCATGGCAATCCATAGTTTAATGTTTGTTAAATTGAAAGCAACTCCATGAAAATTGAAACATTGGAATTCTTAATCAAGTAGAAAATATATCCATGCCATATTAGGCATGTTTTGATATAAAATACAAAATATTTCTATATCAAAGCCAACCATACAATTTATAGTACCATATAAAAATATTTTTTTATGTAATTGATATGACATCTACTTAAGTTATCTATAATAGTTTGATATTCCACATGTTTTTCTTTCTCATAGTCTGCATGAATCCTACATTTGTCATCTTCTTGTTTCTATAGTGAGCTTGCCAAGCTATAAATAGCTCACACATTGGTTGTATAGACAAAAATGATGGTCCATCCCATTTGAAAATCAAATTTGCATACAAGAAGCATAAAATCATCCACATACAATTGCCATTGAAACTATGAAACAAAATTCAATGTCATATATAAAACCCACTCTTACATACCACTTGATCTATGTCTTCTCAATCCAACTTTCCCCCTTTTAATTACATAATACATCCTTGCAATCAAAATATTTAGGATCTAGCTATAGTTTTTACTAAATTTAGGAACAATTACAATTTGAGGTTCAAGGCACCAATTTTTTTTTTTTTTAAACTATCAAGCTAAGGTTCCATACAGTCCTAATTGACCCACTTATGTATTATAGACCATTCCTTTAGTTCCCATAATCTTCATTATTATTCACTTCTCTAACTTGATAATCAATTATGAATGACTCTGTTAGAAGATCTTCATTTCGAAAGCAAATTCATGATATCTTTTTGAAAGTGGCTTGTAATCAAGAACAAATCTCATAATTATGCAAATACGCAATCTGTATTATTGAATCTACCTTGATTATTGTAAGTCAATTTGTTTCCCAACTATAAAATCTCTTATGATTTATATTCAATAATTAATCAATTCATTTTGTTTCAGGTCTTATTCCTTACTATTAATACATACGCAAAAACAAGCTATGAAAACCATACATTTCTAAAAATGTGAAGAATATTGTTGAATTTAAATAGGTTTTAGACTAACACAAGGGAATTTATAGCCTAAAGCTAACCCCCCCCCCACCTTTTTTAAAGAGAATTACCACCATCTCAAATGCTTACAACATTTTGTAGGACTAATAAATACTTATACAACTATACATCCAAGAACAAAATTCCTAAATCCAACAATCTCTTCCATTCCACATACAAGATAATCATCTTAGGCTTCTAAATCATGCAAGAATTCCAATTCATCAAAATGTGATCTCACTCTCCTTCAATTTATCCCTCAAAAATATCACAAGCGCATACTCTTGAAAAACGAGAACTCAACTAAGCTTTTCATTAATCACATACCTTTAATTTCAATTAAAGCAAAGTTTTCATCACATAAAATGTTTATATTCTAAACATGTTATTCTCTTAACAATTTACAAGTTAATTAAATTATAAAAAATCAATTCATCAAGTTCATAAACAATATGAATTTTGACGCGATCACCTAACTAACAATAGTTTAGAGCATTTCATGAGTTCAATCCTCATAATTTATGTAATTAACTTGGTTAAATAGAATTCATCCCCTATTCAAGTGAAAAAATCATTAAAGAGACTATTATGTATTTAGTAGACCTAATTTGTATTAAGCCAATATAAAATATATTTCATCAACTTATCACAATAATCTATTTCTACATTTCAAGCATTTGAAAATCATTTTAATTCTACCTAAATCCAACACATACAAAATAATGACAATACTAGAGGATAGATACTTAGTTCACACTTGACTCCATATATCAAAATCAATTATTCCAAACATTCTAAACCACCTAATGGTTTTCAGTATACCAATCTGAGTATCTTCATTTGTAATAAAAGTAAAATAATGGATTTAAATCTCAAGCAAATTCATGTTATGAATCTTTATCCATTTAACTTTAATTATACATAATCAATCCTCCTTAATCATGTCTATGAGATTCCATCAAAATATTTTTTTTCATTCTAACCAGAAGAATTACTTACCTCATAGATATATGTTAGTATGGATTCCACACCCATACCTTACCTCATTACTTAGTTCATAGATATATGCTAGTATGGATTCCACTCCCATACATTTTCTCATAGATATATGCTAGTATGGATTCCACACCCATACATTTTCTCATAGATATATGCTAGTATGGACTCCACACCCATACATAACTTAAGGAAAACATAACCTTCAATTGATCCTTAAAATGGCTTCCACAACCCTGCATGCACTAGTCATTTAAGCCTCTTGTTAATTAGGAAGGTCATACCTCAACCTAGTCTTTGAGTAATTTCAAGCTATTTGATGCATAATGTCAACCCAAACTACACAAAATCATATCAATGAAATCATAGTAATTTCATTCTTAATCATTAAGAATGTATTCCCAAATCATATTTTAACACATCAAATTAATTCACATACATTACTCATGAATCTACATTCACAGTTAAAAGTGACACCCTTCAAGGTAACTTTTGTTAAGTTTCCATAGTGTAGATAAGAAAGGAGTTAAAATTAACATGATTAACTCAATCATCGTGTTAATTGAATCTCACCCTTACACTTGTTACACATTCCCAAAGCATACACACCAAGGTCATCATACTATAGTTTATATTAGGCCAATATTTTTCTTGGTAGATACAATTTCAGCAAGTAAAGATGGCTAGTAAGCCCATATCACATTGATAATGATGCATTAAACATATATGCAACCATGCATGCACTCCACATGTCTCACTCACCCATTGATAATCAAGTCATTCACATGGTTTGGTCTAATCCCCAACTTCTCAAACACATCTTTTCCCATCATGTCTTTAAGTCCTTTATCATATTTCTAATAATTTGTCTTAACAAAAATATAAAGGAATATAAGAAAGAATTATTTTTCTTCATGAGTTTCTAAATAATAATAATATCCCTTATGCAAATAATATGCTTCCAAGTAAACATACACAATAATTGAACATGTAGGAAAAATCAGCATTCATACATCATCAACCTACAAGCAAGGATGTTGACCCATTAGACCCTAGTGTTGTAGTTGGTTCCGATACCATATGTACGATCCCACCTTACAAACCATCATTATTATAGAAATATTACATTGAATCAAAATGTGATATATATATATATATATATATATATATATATATATATATATATATATATATTTGGGATCCTTTACATTACACCCTAAATTCTACTAACTTCTCCTCAAAACTACAAGGACCATGGTTTATCAATATCCAAAACTTACAACCATAATACTTGCTTCTCAAGTTTAAAATAACATTTAAAAGATAGAGTATTTAGTGGGATGAATAAATGTCAAACTTTACGAACCACAATTTCCCATAAGCTAATTGTTATTTCTGTTGCAATTAAATGTGCTCAAGAGTGACTAATTTGATTTTTGTTCTAAATAACATGCCTATGAATTCTTTGCTTAAAATGATAATTCAAATTATATAGGAGTGGTATCCAATAATTAGGAATTCATAAGTGAGAAAACATTGCAACAATTTACTTACCCATAATTTGACTTTTTAGCGTGACTTTTTAATTCAATGGAGTTATCATGCTAGAAACACCTTGGTTTCAAATCCTAAATTAACTTAGGAATTTTTATGGATAGTTCATAAACGTAATTAGCTACAACCATTGAAGCATTATGACAAACAATTTACAAGCATGAAATGTACAACCATTGAGGTGTGTTTTCAAACACTTACAACCATAATCGCTTAAGGCGATTTCACAACAATTAGCTAACATGAATCCAAAATCACATAACTTCATCTTTTATTGTCAATAATGCCAATAATTGAACTCAAGATATAAGTATACTATTAGCTATCTTCATTGTTGCATCTATACCAACAATTAGGAACATAAATGACTATAAACATTTAAGAAATTTTTCACATAGCTCGCAGTGTTGTAAGCTACAACCATTGGATAATTTTGACAAACAGTTGGCAGTCAAAAAACAAGCTGCCATAAAGTTATTTAAAATTTCAAAGTATTAACCATTGAGACTTTAAACAAAAATTTCAAGTGCTTAGAATATATTAGTTTTATCAGTATATATCACTAGGAAAATCCAAGATTAAAAAAAAATGGCAAAACAATACAATATGTGGTTCATACAAGCATCCAAAAATCTGTAAAATAGATCAAATTTGGGAATCAGAGTCTGAAAACGTGATTGTTGAAAACAAATTTGGGGTGACATGGTCAAAAGGCACGTATATCCCCTAAAGTTGAGATGAATCGCAACATAAATTCCCAGCAATGTGATTCTTCAAAACAACATTAACAAAAAATCCTACAATCTCATTTATTACTTCTGTCAAATAGATAGTGTGCCAACTTATCTACAGTTGTACAAGGAGAAGGAAAAACAATATTTAGGCCATTAAAATGTTTTCGTCTAACTCATGGTAGTCTAAATGCTTCAGCCATTAGGACCTGTTGTCAATCGATTCAAAACTGTACAAAATAAAAACTTCTACAACTATTACAAAATTTCTTCAACATTTGGTGTGCAACACTTCATATACATGTAAGTTTCAGCCAACAACCAAATAAGCAAAAAACCATGAAATGACCTACAAAAAGACACAATATAATCTGATCAACATACCAGACAATGAATTTATACAACTCCAAAAGGATGGAAGTATGCTCCAACTCAAATGAGAGTATGCTTCAGTGCCAATATCCTTACCAACTCATTGTGAACCAGCTGGTTTTCCAGCCAACCATATCTAGGGAGAACTTCTCCCCTTGGAACCTCCGAGCTACAAGAGCTCACAAGTAGTACCAAAATATAGCAGTAGAGAGATATACAAGGCAAGTTGAGAAAGACAAGTTTCACTTACTCTAAATACCACTCATGGTCAATTCCATTGGGTCAAGCTACTTAGTGATTTAGATTATCATTTGGCTACCCTCCAAGTCTCTCCCTCTCACAATTTCATTTATTTATTTTATAAATCTCTCCAACTCTTGGTATCACAATGCACTTGCCCAAGTGAGAATACATGAGATACATATATAAGAGGAGCAACAAGTTATTTTCATAAAGGAGTAATATGCATGCCTTGTATTCCATTTAGAGGAGTGTAACTAATGCCATTAAGGAGAGGTATGCATGCCTTAGTTATGGAGATTGTAACATATGCATTAAAGAGAGTGTAAGGGTAATCTTTTATGACATGTCTTTAATGAGTGTAAGAGGAATATTCCATTCTTTAATGAGTGCATAAAAGAGAGTGTAATGTATTATTAAAATAGAGAGAGAGTTACATAGAGCCATGAGAATCATCAAGGAGAGAGGTGCCAAGTGATTGAGGAGATATCATTCCATTTTAATAATAATATCAATGATAAGTTAAGGGATTTTCCTTCAAGTATACTTGATTACCAATTGATTGGAGGTGGTTTACTATTTTTGGAAAGTCATACTTGAGATGCTAGACATGACTTTCTAATTTTAGAAAGTCACTCCAAAATTGTTAGGAATGAGATTTTATTAAGTAAATTCATCCTTGAGCTACCCATGAGTGGTATTTTTCTTCTGGAGAATAGGGATTCCACACCCCTATTTCATGCATCTTCGTGCCTTAGTAGATTGAGGACTTGGTGCCCTGATCTAATCCAAAGATCCAAGATTCCACAACTTAATCTTTTTGAATATTCAGGACTCCTCGCCTTAAATATACAATACTCCACATATTTATCTTTCTTGGATTTAGGACTCCATGACCTGATTTCCATGCCTTCAAATCTACTCTACTTTGAAGCTTCATGTTTCTCCTTATGGTACAGATTGTGAGCTTTTACCCATCTGATGGTTCACTGGTAAGCTCTTCTTCCAAGAGATGCACACACCAAAATCTCATAGATCAAAGGAATCAAATGAATTTCATAATTAACTTATTCACATTTTACCAAGGATTGTGCATGACTTCCACGGTCATTTTGGTTTTGGAGAAATGACTTTCGCAGTCATTTATAACTCAAGCATCCTTGTTGGAAATGACCAAGTCCCCTGCCACATCATGCTTAGTAGGAGACTAGGAACATATAATCATACAGATAATGTATAATCCATAAATTATAATTAACCATATGTTCCACATAACCATGATCATCCATGGATTATGTGTCTCAATAATGGATCACCATCCATGTCATACACGTATGTCCAAACTAGGATACCAAAAGAGAAAACATTGTTAATATGCTCTTAACCAAAATCAGTTATTATACACACAACCATAGATATTATCATAAGCACACAACAAACAGGTGACCCCAACCAGATCTATAACATATAAGCATATACATAAGTATGTCGTGCATAATATTATATAATTATATCAAAATCACCCTCTCTAAGTGTCATCAAATCTATCTCACCAAGAAGGGACACTACACACTTGAAATACCTAGTGTGCTATAAATTACTTTGAGCCTACAAGTACTATATTGGTTGGTGAGTTGTGTGGATTAATGTATCCTTTCTATCAGATGATAATTTCACTTTTACACAACTTGCACCAGAACATAGAGATCCTTATCATAGGTAGGATAGTTAAGAACCACTCCATGAAATACTTTAGAATAATAGCATATAGGCCTTCCTCTTTGCATCAACATGGATCCCATAGTATAGCCACTTGCATTTGTCTCCACTTCAAATGGATGTTACAAGTTCAATAATGCAAGAACTAATGCATGAAAAAAAAATTGCTTCAACTCATCAAAGGCCCTCTATTGACGTTTTCCCAGTGGAAACTTTTTCCCCTCACTGTTATGGTGTGGAGTGGTGCTAATACCACTAGAAATGAGTCTATGAATTTCCTCGGTGCTATGTTGCCCCAAAAAAACTTATAAACATAGGTAGGCACTGGCTACTTCATGATGGCATCCATCTTGGTTGGATCTATCTTTAGCTCTCCTTCACCTATCACATATACCAAACACACCAAATAATAATATGAAAGCTCACATTTCTTGAGATTTTCCAGTAGTTGTTGCTTCTTTAATATCTCTAGTACTTGCATTAAATGTGAGATGTGCTCCTCTCAAGTAGCATTGTATACCAATATATCAGTCAATTAAATAATAGCAAATGAATCTATAAAAGGGGGCAATATATCACTTACCAATCTCATGATCATAATGGGTGCATTACATAGGCCAAACGACATAACTAACATCTCATACAAACCTTTTATGGTTTTAAAGGAGGTCTTCAAGGTATCTTTTTCTCTGAATCATACACTGTGATACCTTGCATTTAATTCAAAGTGCATGAAGTGTTTTTCTTATTGCAACTGGTTTAAAAAATCATTTATCCTGCGAATGAATACTTGTTCTTGAGTGTAATGTTTTTAACGTCTTGAACAATTTTACCTACTTAACTATAACTGTAATCTCAAAATGAGAACATTATCCCAAAAAAACCCTATATTTATGCAACAAACATGCAAAAACACCCCTAAATTGAGATGTGCTGATGTTGCATCATCCTCTTTTTAAGGGTTGAAATTCATCATTTTTCAACCATGGCATTAAATAACAAAATCGCGATCATGGAAAACCTTAAAACATTTTTCAACCATGGCATTGAAGATCAAATGTCATGACTCTAAAATATCTTAAAATTATGATATTTTTCAACCATGGAATTACAATCAAATATCATGACTAAAAAACCTTAAAAATCAACACCTAAATCAAGGAGTAATTCTACCAATATAATGTTTTTTTTCAAAGCTTAATAGTATAGCTCTTTTGAGATCTTAACCTAAGACAACTTGACCCATTTTCAATTGGACAATATAGTTGCAATATTTGTTCACTGTGGTTTATAAAATCATCATTATTGTACTCAAAATCATAAAAAAATACCCTTAAAAAAGTGATATTATGCATTTTTTTCTAATTTTCAGAAAGAAAAATTGCAAGGTGAATTTTACTACCTTCAAAAAGATGGAGTTTATATCAAAAGTTTAGACAAACTTTCTGATCTCTCACTAGGACGACCATACCATAACAAAAAAAAACACTCTCATAAAAATGAAAATGAGATTTAAAGACAAAAGGAGATCACAAAATCCAAAATATAACTAGAGTGATGGCCTAGGATGCTCTAAGTAGTAGTATTTATAACATAGAAGACATGAAGCATAGCATGATTCAACTAGGCTAAGGGGTCTGAATCTGACACTACAACATGGTTAAGCTCCTTTGAATTTGCAAGAGATTTCCCTTCCACAAGGGGTATGCCAAGATGTTTCTCTATCATGTCCAATCTATTATCCAAGTCATTCAAATGGAAATGTAAGTGCTCCAAGGATAGAAGGAAATCCTCCTCGTGCTCCTACCAATCCACAAGCGTGCACCCCAATAAAAATTTCCTCTACCAATATAAGTCAATAGTTTGCATGTAATAGTTAAAATGACTCCTAATGTGTCCTATGTTAAGAATCTAGTTGGCCCATTCCACCATGCCCTCTATATCTGAGAGGGGAGTTATATGAGTGGAGGCTTCCCCCTCAGCCTAGGAAATTTCTCCTTTTATAGGGATTCAAATTTGGTCCTGATAACATCCAGCAAAATCCTCCAACCTATGATGCATGTAGGTATGCCCCTTGTGGGACCACTCTTGATATTATTCTTCCCCCCTTCAAAATTGCACTCGTTGATGAGGCATGGGAGCGAGAAGAAGTGGGTTGAAAACCTAGAGAAAAGGTCTAGGAAAGTCAATAGGCTTAAAAGAGAAAATGTGTTACCACTAAAAAATAAAAATCAAACTGAAATGAGGGATATATTTGAAATGTTGTTAGACAAGCCAATGCAACTGAGCGGGGTACATGAAGTATACAATACCACTTTCACCCAAGCATCCAATGCTTACATAGAAGAGTATTACAATAATTACACATAGAAAGGAGGGAGCAGATAGTTAAAACAACAGGCAGGAAAAAAATATTTAAACAAACCATAAATCAAAGGAGTGTGAAATAATAATAGAAGGGGCAAACCATGAGAAATTTAACATCCACCATTTTCCCCAATAAGATTGGCAAGACTTCAATGTCCCCACACACCTTGAGACTAGTAAGAGACCCTCACAATTTTTTGCAGTAATTTATAATGGCTCTTAGGCAAAGCAGTCCATCACAAGGGGAAATATGGATAAAAAATCTCTAATCCAACTAAGGCACCTGAAGACACCATGAAAGGGACTTACTGTAATTCCCCAACGAGACCAACAATCACACTTCTAAGACAATAGGCAAGGTAACAAAATTAGCACATATAGGATATAAAAGAGGACCAAGGTCACAATTATACTAGCGACATCAGAGGATTAAATATTCTCCTTCAACCATAGGATAAATGGGTTGGTGCTCCCACATGTGGTGGTCAAGTCTAAGAAACAAAACAACTTCCTTCCTTGAACTATGCCAACATTGATAATCCTACACGTGAGGAAATAGATACTACCAAAACCAATGTTTGAAAGCATAAGAAAATTACGCGAAATCTGAAGCTTTCACATAGGATAAAAAAAACAGTAGCCACACACCACAAAAGAGTTGGTTGGATTGGTGCTTCCTCCCTAAACTTGAACCCAACGTCCACAATCTTTTTACAACACCATACCAACATTATGCCTTCCTCCACCATCATTTCCTGCACCTTACTCTGCACGCAGATGCTCATTCAACCAAAAAAATGAATATTTCTTTAGGATTACGCCATGAAGTAGGTTGTGATATCTCCTTCCTCCATATGAGTAATAGACTCGAAAAACATGTAATGCGGCCACCACCTTTGCTCACCTAAAACCAATGTTGTCATTTTGCATTTCTTTCATTATTTGGTCCTTCAAATACTTAAGGCGCATTAAATGCTCCAGGGGCATGTTGCCACGTCCCCCAGTTCATCAACTGGGTGGGACGATAGTAGCACCCCCCCCCCGGTCTCTCAAAAATCACCCCATCCAGAGATTAATTTATTTAAAACAATTAAAAAATTAAAAAAGTATTTAAAAAATCATTAAAAATAAAAAATAAAAGAAAAGATAAAATTAAAAAATCTTAAAAATAATTGTCATGCTGGGAGGTAACTCCACAATGCTAATTGTGATCTGTTACACTAAAAATTTTCACCATGACATTTAGCTGTCTATATGGGTTCATCATTACCTATTTTATGCTCCCTTAGAGGTCCAAAATTATAAAGTTCCTAAACCAAGTCTTGGAATTGGAGAAAAGCTTATTAAAACCCTAAAAATCCCAACTCCGCACTTTTCTTAGTCTTTACCTGCAGTACTGCAGTTTCTTTCTCTATAACCTGCGGCACATCCTGCACGTTCTGCTTACTAAAACTACGAACCCCCGTAAAAGGTAAAATAAAAGAAAAAGTAAGTTTTAGAAGCCCAGTTGGTCGAATATTCTCCCAGCTAGAGGCTTCTAGAAGCGTAATCTGGTCGAGCTTCAATCCCTCCATTCATGAACCTCTATCCCTTCATTAAAGGAGTCTATCCCTTGGTATTTGGAGCTTAATCCCTTTATGAAAGGAATTTATCCCTTCTTATTGGAACTGAAACTACCTCCCTTCTGCTATAAATTGAGATCATGTTTCAGTCTCAAGGGTACTTAGAACTTGGTTGTGGCCCTCGGAAGAACCTGTATGACATCAAGGCAACAAGGTTGTAAGGTTACTTCTTATCGTACAAGTTAATACAAATGGATTCTATTTTCTCATTAAGTTGTTCATATATCTATTTGAGTAATTTAATTCTTGGATTCCTTGATCACTGAGATAGATTAGTGTTTCCGAATTATTATATCGTGCAGGTGATTTTAATCCTTTTCCTGTCTTTGAATGCAGGTCTTACATGTTGAATTGACCTCTTTTGGAGCGACTGGATTAAACATTACAGCAAGCGTTGGGCTTTAGGTAGGGGCATGTCCTCATACTTTGTTATTTAATAATTTTGAATCACAAATGATCTAGAGAAAATGGTTTGCATTTGGATGTTTGTTTCTAGATATCTTTAGGATACTAGGGAGATCGCTCTTGTCCACAAGAGGGATTAATCCACGTAACATGATCTTGCATCAATATTTCTCATGGATATATCCATAGAGGGGGAGACTCTTGGGCTTCACCTCCTAGTGTCTCTTCATATTCCTAATCTCCATTATATTACATATTCACCCAATCCCAATGATTAGGTGTCAACATTCCCCCTTTAATATGAATGGATGTTGGTGATTCCAAGCATCATTTTGAATATTTAGACTTTTATCTTTCAAGCGCTTTGGTGAAGATGTCTGCAATCTTCTCGTTTTTGGAACAATGGCGTAGATGGATTGTCTTAGCCTCAACATGATGTTGAATCAAATCACATTTTTTATTGATGTGCTTCATTCGATCATGGAACTTTGGGTTCTTGGCCAACTTTATTGCAGAAGTGTTGTCAATCATGAGAGGAGTTGAATGCATTTGTTTCTCCTACAAACCTTCCAGAATTTTTCTGAGCCACACAATTTCCTTTGTTGCTTCAGCAGCTGCCACATTTTCTGGCTCAGTTGTGGAATCTGCTAGAACTTGTTATTTCTGTGATCTCCAGAAGACAACTCCTGATCCAAGACTCATAGCATAACTTGAAGTAGATAGCCCAGTTTCTTTATCTCCATCGAAGTCTGAATCGGAGTATCTTATCAAGTTGAAGTCTCCCACCTATGTATACTTGAGTCCAAAGTCTTGAGTCCCCTTCAAGTACTTTAGAACTCTTTTTGCAGCAAACCAATGTCCCTCACAAAGCTTTTGCATAAACTTGGAGGGGATTCCAACAACAAATGAAATGTCTAGTTTGGTAGTAGTCAGGTAGTTGAGACTTCCTACAAGTTGTCTATACTTTGTTGCATCCTCAAATTCTTTTCCTTCAATGGATGTGAGCTTCAAGTTCTGTTCCATTGGATTAGTGAGATAATTTCACTCAGCCATGTCAAACTTGTTCATTAAATCTCCAATGCACTTCTTCTGAGAGAGGAATATAAACTTCATATGTTGAGTTACTTCAATACCAAGATTGGATTGAACATAGCCCAAGTTAGTAATTTCAAAACCTTTCCTCAATTCCTTCTTTATGGATGCAATGTAGCTCTCATTGTTCCCTGTAATCAAAATATCATCTACATACACCACAAGATATACAATTGTTTTGCAAACTTTCTTGACAAACAAAGTTGCATCATCAAGATCATAATGTTTGAAGTTGAGTTTCAGAAGATGCTTAGTTAAATTCTCATATCAGGCTCGTGGTGCTTGCTTGAGGTTGTTATCCTCCACGGTTTCTCAAGGCTGAGAAAGGAGACTGAAGGAGATAACCTCAAACCACTTTCGACTTGGTAGCTAGCCCTACCAAATCAGAGAGGGATCTCTCTGCAATTTCACAGTCAACAAAGTGACTGGAGGGAGGAATTGATATTAGGCTAGGTATGAAACTCAGTGAGGGTTTGATTTTCAGGGTTTGTTGGATCAGACACCAAGGTCTAGGTAACTAGGTTAGGGTTCAAATGATTCAGTTGCAGGGATATAAAGGGGCAAGGTAGGTATGCTTCAATTACACATTTTAGTTTTTTGTTGTGGTATAGGGTAGAAATAGATAGAGATCAAAATGAGCATAGGGTTATGAGTTCATTTATCATAAGAAAAGAGACATAAAATGAAAACCTCATCAAAACGGAGCATATAAACTATGAAGTTTGTTTCAAACCTTATGAGATAGTCATTGAAAGCATACTACTAGAATAAGGAGAACTAAATATTCAATAAAATTATGAAACATAGGAAAAAACACTACTACCAAGGCATACCACATGAATTCCTAGATAATAGCTGCAATTGTCTTTGTATTTCTACAAAAAATCTAATGTACAATAGCTCTACGCCTTTGATTATCTAATGTCCAACCTTTAATATGACTAAAAACAAGTTAAATATAGACCTAAAAGCACATTCCCCTCTCTCAAGGGTTGAATCCATCAATATAGGAATAGTTTACATCATTTTATCTAACCAAACCTTAGACTAGGGAGGTTAGGAACTAACTCTCCATTTAGCCTTTGATTGACTTTACTAACATTAATGACCATCATAATCACATCAACTTGAAATTTAACATCTCTATTACACTTAGTTACATCATGTGAAAACCCAAAATGACTAATTACATCATGAAAATTCAACTTTGACTGATAAAAATAAAAAAATTACACTGCTGACAGAAGCGCAGCGTGTCTCACAAAAACGTAGTGAGTTGCTTGGAAAACAACTTTGAGGGAGTTTCCTTGATCCATTTGTTGAACTGAAAGTTGATGAAGATAGCCTAATGTGTCTACTATCCTCCTGAAGCTTCAAGCCTACAAAAATCGTATTTCATGGCACCCAAAAATCAATTTTCCCACAACTACTCCAAGAAACGTAGCGAGGGGTCTATAACAGTGGCATAAACATGTTTTTGAGGTGTTTTTTTTTACTTTTCCTTCCAACCTGTATAGTGACATGGAAACCCAAGTACATATATGACATGTAATCATCAAAATCTATCCATCCATGCAAGAAATTCCTCATTTGGAGGTCCTGGGAAGAAGTGCAGCAAGAGCTCGTTGCGCTTCTGTGCATCACAAAATTGCCGAATTACCCAAAATCTCAAAATTTGACAAAAACTCTTCAAAATTGCTTGAAACTTGTTTCTTTGACTCCTTGGGTGATAAGTTAGACAATCAAGGATGCATCAGCAAGTAAGTCTAGGTTGTCTCTCTTATTTAGCTTCATTAAGGTTTTCCTTAGCCTCTTTTTCATGTTTTTAACCGTAATCCTGCAAATTTGGTTCTTGGTGAAGTAGTGCCTTGCCATGTGTCTTTGGAGGTTAGTGGCTCTATTGTCCTTCTTCAGGAGATTCTCCAAGTTTTTATTAACCCTGTCAAGCCAAAATTATTTATCATGTTCAATCTCAGCTACAATTAGCTCATCAAAGTCCTGTTGACCTAAGGGAGAAGATGGCTCACTTTCCTGCTCTTTCTTCCTTGCAAGTCCTCTTTTCATTGGCCTCCTTGGATTCATATACACATATTTTTCCTCTAACTGATCAACATCAATCATTTCCTTACCTTTATCATCCATTGCAACCAATTCTGCCTTAGGTTTGTTTGACAAATGTTGGTTTACCTTACGTTGCATGTTCTCTTGATGTAGAAATGCTATCATGAAGTTTGACTTTGAAAGATTGTCCTTGAGATCTCTTATCTCTTCATCCTTCTCCTTTATTACCTCCTCGGGTGACTTGTGTGCCTCATGTTTTGCCATGTCATCCTCAAAATTTGCTTTCTAATCATCATGCATGGGTGCATCATACTGGTGTTTTGAAGGAGAAAACACTATTCTTTTCCCTTTGTTGAAGGTTTTGGTCACCTCTACCCTAGGTGTATTTTCCACTGATGCCCCAGGTGACTGTGCAACTAGTTTGTTTTAAGATCCAACCTCTTGTGGCTTTGGTGATGCCAATGGTGTAGTATGATTGTTATGTTGACTAGTAGCAGGCAAAAGATAAGCAGGTTGGATGAATGTCTCCCAAGGTAGGTTGATTTCTAAAAGTTGATGAAGAATAATGACCTTGACCAAAGCATGGTGAAATAGGTTGGACTGATGATCCTTCCCTTTACTTTGTACCTTCTTTTTCATCTTGATAAGACTTCTACATAAGTAGTGTGGTAGATTGAGAGGCTTGAATGTTGTGAAATGCATGAGTAGCCTTATATGATACTGATAAAGTCTTGAGAACCTCCCTTCACAGGTAAAGTACCTCATGATCATCTTCATTAATGGAGCATACCTCTCAAGCAATTGTCTAAAGGGAAAAATATGTTTTGGAGCATCTTTGTAGTGTGACTTTAGGAAAACTTTTCAATTCTCAATGTCCAAATCCATCATTTTAAAACATATTTATCCATGGTTTGGAATCCCTATGGTTGAGGCTATGGAATCTGCTGAAATGTTGAAGTCAACCCCTGCTATGCTGGCCTTATCCCTCCTAAAACTAGTGGAAAAGAGACTTGTCAATTTGGCATGACAACCTGCTTCTTGAATCTTTTCACAAAAACCTAGACAACTCACATCCTCAAAGGATTTCCTGATGAATTATGAAGCCATGATTTCTTTGACATGGGATGGATCATACCTAGAAAATTGACCTCTCTTATACTTTTTCTTCTCAGTATGACTGGTTCCAATTTCCATGATTAAAACCCTAGCTAAGTAGGATGGAAGGGATGGGGTGTGACTGTGAAAACAGGGGAAAAGGGATTGTGGTATTGAAGGAAAGGAATGGAGGGGTTACTGGTTGGGTAAATTTATGGGAAATTCTTGAAAACAGTAAGGGGAAGGTATGAAACTGTGGAAAACACAGCGCTAGCCTAGGAAATTGTAAATAAAGCAGCATAGGCTATAGTTTGTAGGAAAAATGGAAGAAATGAAGGGAATAGGTGAGGGAAATGCTTTGGGGGTATGTGAGGTATAGATGAGGGTAGGAGAGCAGGAAACTGAGGGTTTTACCACTGAAATGAAACAAATTCTCATGGAAATGAAAAGCGTAGTGAAACCTTAGGATAGGAATTTTACTGAAATTATTGAGAAGATAGTTGCATAAGAGATGTGTCAAATGATACTTACTTGCCCAATAGATGTTGTAAACCTCTAAAATGATGATAGAAACCAATTTTAATGGTTTCTTATCCTCCAATTCAAAAGTGTAGCAAGGAAACCAGAAGTGTAGCGTCCTCAGGCAAAAGCGCAACGAGGGAGAAAATTAGGGTTTTCTTATGGATATTTCATATTTCTGAGTGTTGAGATGAAGCTTGATGATGGAAAAGAGCTCAATGAAAGTGGAATGAGAAACTTCAAATGCTTTTGATAGTATTTTATTAGTTGAAAATCGATTTTTACTAGTGATGGTGGTATGACAATATGTGGTTTTTTTAGAAAATGATGTGATGTGACTGCAACATGATATTTCTACATGGAGAAATTACCTTTACCTCTATTATTTTTGTCCCTGAGTTGCTAACTCCCTTTAATGATGACTCAAGTGGTGAGCATGACTCTTTTTTCTTTTTATGACATTATAATGGCCAGTCAAGTGAAAAGTTAAACCATGACCTAAATGATGACATGTTAATTGTTTCATGACCCAAGACACCTGAATGATGACATGACTATGAAGAATGATGATAACCATGAGTAAGTGAATGGGAGTAGCATGACCTAGAAAACAACCAACGATCAAATTTTATTTGAAAACTTATTTGAAAATATAAAATTTGAACTAGGACCCTATCAACTAACCTTGAAAGAGCACATTTGATCACTTGTGGCTAATAGACACTAACATTAGCTCTAGCTAGGGATGGAAGCTCCTTTTAGGAGGTGTCAAGAACAACGTAGACCAGGTAGCCTCATCCATTGGGAAATGGAGTCAAAAAATAAAAATAAAACTTGACACTGAAAATAACTGACTGACAAATTAAAACTAACCTGACTGAAAAAAATTGACTAAAATTTCAAAGAAACAGCTAATCAAATAAGCCTTATGGCCTTCTCCTTGGGCTTCAATATTCCATGACAACTCCTTCACACCTTAGTCGCAAAATAAACTGATATGTACAATGAAAATTAGAAATTTCTGAAAAAATCAAGAGAGGTAATGCTTCGGGAGTCTACCATTCATTGGTCCTCTTGGAAAAGCTTGTCCATCAAGTTCTTCTAACAAAAAGGAATTCTTCCCTTTGAAAGCGAAAATTTTGTATGGTCCTTTCCACAAGTTTTCAAATTTTCCATGCTTTCCTTTTTCCTCGTTTCGGGCATCCCATCAGAGAACTACATATCCCACACATAAATCATCTGCTTTTATTTTTCTGTCATATATCTTCTTGATATTTTCTTGAAGCTTTGAATTATTCTGAAATACTTCCTCTTGGGATTGCTGCAAATGAATCATCTGATGATTCTCCGTTGAATATCATTGGGCTCACTGTCAACTTCCTGCAAAATTTTCATGACCGGGACAACAAGAGAAGTCAGAAAAATAGTGTTCACTCCATATACCAACTGAAAAGGTGACATACCTATGGATTTCTTAGTGCTCACTCTATCCGCCCATAGAGCATTGATCAACTTCTTGTGCCAATTCTTCTTATTATCTTCCAACAACTTCTTAATGATGTTTACCAATGATTTATTAGATGATTCGGCCAACCCATTACCTTGCGAGTAATATGTTGTTGAGTGTCTTAGACTTATGTGATACTTGCCATAGAAATCAATCATCTTCTTGGATTTAAAGGCAGTTGCATTATTTGTGATTATTTTCTTTGAACAACCAAATCGTGACAAAAGATTAGACTCGATAAACTGAATTATTACCGCATTTGTAGCCTGTCTGGTGGGGATAGTCTCGATCCATTTCGTGAAATAATCGGTTGCTCTCAAGATCCACTTATGTTGAGCTGAATATGAAGGGTGAATCTCACCGATAAAATCAAGACCCCACTGCTGAAAAGGTGCTTGAACTGAAATGGGCTGCAAGGGCAGTGGTAACAACTTCCTCTTTCCCTGAAAAATCTGACACTCATGGCAACTCATGACAGTTTTGTAAACATTAGAAAATAAACTCATCCAATAAAATCTATCCCTCAATATCTTGGTAGTTGTGGTCTTCCAGAAGTGATTACCATCGCAATATCCCTTGTGGAAATCATTCATTACTTCTTTTGCCTCACTCTCAACTAAAAAATTTAGTAAAACTCCTCCCGAATCTTTCCAAAACAATTCATTATCAAGAATACAGTATTTCAAAGCTTTCAACTTCAATGATATACTCTTACTCTTCGACACACCCAGTGGAGGATTCAAATGTTGAAGCACATATACAATGTCTGAATACCAAGGATATGAGATAAAATATTGTGATACTTGTGGTGATGAATCACTTACTTATTCCTCAGAAAGTTTAGCAATGAGATTGATGTCCAGAACATGAAAATTGGACTCTGCCATAAGCTTCGCCAAACCTTTCCATTTGATTAGCTTTGTTGGTTTAATTTTGAGGTCATACTCAAGCATTACAGTTATCCATTTTCCACGCCTACCTTTAGGATCGGTCTGCATCAAAAAATCCTTGACTGTAGCATTAAGAACATAGGCAACAATATGTGAGTGAAGAATGTACACCCGGAAATCCTTCAAAGCCTTCACAAGTGCCAGGGCTTGTTTCTCAATGATATTATACCTCAATGCTGCATCCCTTATGGTTCTACTGAAAAATGCAATTGGTTGTTATGTTTTTTGGTCTTTCTTCTGCATTAGGACAACAACCAATGTGTGCTCAGAAGAAAATGAAAAAAATAATGAAATCCATAGTGTAATCTGGGCTAATTAAGACAAGAGCATGAGACAATGAAAACTTGACTTGATTGAAAGACCTTCTCGCATCCTCGGACCACTTCACCTCATTGTCCTTCCTCAATATATTAGTTATCTCCCATAAATTTTTAGCGAGGTTAGGAATGAACCTTCTCAAAAAGTTGATCTTACCATTAAAAGACTGAATTTCCTTCTTATTTCTCAGAAAATAAAATTGTTGCATTGCTTCAATTCTTGAGGGGTATATGCAGATGCCATCCTTTGATATGATAGGTGTTGTAGTGTGTTTGGTGCACGTATGTACGAAATTACACCAATTTAAGGGGTGTGGTCTACCCACTTAAGTTATTGGTAACAGGTAGAAAAAGATGTGGAGTCAAGCAAGTTAGTGGAACAAGCTAGAATCAATAAGCATACTGGATAGAGAAATAGCATGCATATATAAACTAAAACCTAAAAGCAAATAAACACAAGCTCTGAAAAGAGTCAAACGACAACAATAATACGAACGGTGACTCTAGGCCCCTCTTATTGAGCGCTGGTAGTAATAAGAGTGAAACTTTACCCTCTTGCCAAAAGGCCCCTAGACAATGGTTCTAGGTCCCGATGCAAGGATGTTTTTATCCCAAGATTGCCTCGGTGTAGTCTCCCTCTCTCTCTACTGTGTTGGACTGAACTTGTTAGATGGCCAACAATTGAGTCCCCTCTATCTTCAACTCCGGCTCACTCACTGCTGGTATTTCTTGGGCAATTCTGGCCAGCATAACAATGTGTTCACAAATTCTTCATCTCATGGTGGTCTTATATAGGAGATTTCAAATCCTCCCTTCCCTCTCTTGGTACATGGAGGATGGTGACCCAAGAGAGGGGTATGATTCCTTTGTGTGCTCCAAATATTCCATTGTGTGCTCACATAGTGTCTAAGGAGGCGTTGGTGGCTGTCCTTAGGTGGCTTCAAGTAAGGCATCACCTATCCTTTGCTTTGTGTGGTCCCAGATAGTGACATTTCGCCACTCCCAAGATTGCATGCATATCGGGCAAAAAGGTGCGCGGAAGGCGCTCTTCATGAAGGATTATGCGCGCAAATAGCATTTAGGACTAGTTCAAATTTGATTTTCCTCATACCTTAGAGATTTTTAAATACTTTCCAGATTCTGTAATATCTTCCAGCCCTGTAAATCATTTTTCCTGACATTAGTTGATGTCGTCTTCTGCTGTACGATTTTCCAGTGTTAACAGTTGCCCCCTAATGTGTGAGGTCTATGAAAAATTGTATAGCCGAAATACATTATAGTTTATTTTTTGTATCGTGCGTAGAGAGAGAGAGAGACCTGTGTGAAGCTTGGAATTGAAAACATCCTGCACCATTTCCAAGAATGACGATGGCCTAAGGGATCCTTGTAAGCAAATAAAATTTACAATACATTTAAAAATTTTCTACGAGGCGGGTATGTCCCATGCTCATAATGTTGTGGCTAGTTAAACAAATCTATTTTGACAGATACTTGTTCTGTTGATATCACTGATATGGTAGTGATGTTGGTGGTTGTTGACGATGACTGTTGACACCCTCAGGGGCGTTTTTTATTTGACAATAGGTGGAATATGGTACCCATATGCGTAAACTTGGTATGGCATATATATGTGCATTGTACGCATAGGTACTAGCTGGGACCTTCCCGTGAAAGCATTGTTGAAAGAGACGCTTATGGAGGCACGAGTCTTCGACGGATTTGATCAAAGTCCAATGGTTGTAAGGTACGATACCATATTGACATGAGAGCTTTTTTTGAAGTTGAATTTCAGGAGGATTGATGACATATGTGGACAATGATATCTCCCAAAGTGCCACCTGAGGATGCCCCTTGTATGGGGAGGGGTGATCCAAGGTACTGCTTCTTTTTCGGAATATAGGTGTTGAAGTCGACAAAAAGGAAGCCTCAACCAAACGAGGGGTCGCTGACATAAGGGGTCAAGGACCTAGATGTGATGGGTTTAACATAGGCATGTAGGCGAGGGGTGACTGAAAACTGATGATGGGGATTCAGTGGCCCGAGGTCGGAGTATACTTAAGAAGCTTGGCGACAGTGATAGTTATTTCTGATGGTGAAACCCCTGGAGTCGGTAGGACTTCTAGGACGGGTGTAAACCGGTTATGAGTTTCATGATGGCGTACGCATGGGGGGTATAATACTCCGACCAAGAGTGTTCAGGGACTGTTGCCATGGGATAAAAGATGAAATGAGAGGGTGAAGGACGTAGTGCACCGTTCGGGGTCTTTCTACACTTACCAAAAGAATAAAATAATGGGGTTTGGTTTGTACAAAACACATAGACGAGTACCCCAAAACATTAAAGTGTTCACTCATTGATGTTGTGAGGAAGGTGTTTTGCTGAGGGTGGGGGTCCCATTGGTTGGTCTCATGTGTGGGTTTGATGAAGCAGATGAAAAAGTAGTGCAAATGGGATTATTCTGGTAGAGGTATGGTGGGCGCAATGCGAGGCGCAGTGGTGCACTCTTGATCTGCTTATACAACCTGGTCATCCGAGAAGGGGCATTTAGCTTGTATGGTAAAATTTACCTTATGCATGGTGAATGGATGGGCATGAAGTGCTTCCCGGACTAAAGTGGTATGGCCGTGGCGTCACTTATGTTGTGATATATGGTCTACTGTGGGTGACGAGCGCCATGGAGGAGAGGCTCTATCGACCAATGCAGATGTTTATCATGCGCAGGGTGAGGTGATGATAAACATGGTCGTATATGAGGGCCCTATGGTTTATTTCTGATGCATAAATGATATTAGGATATGCAGAGTTTTCTAGGACTCTATCATTTTGGGGGTAGAATGATACCTTCTCTGGAACTTTCAGGAGATAACATTGTGGATGTTTTGTGAGCTTTTCCTGCAAAAACAACTACTTCAAGTGAAAGCATCTTCTTAATCAAATATTATTGAAATTCATGAGCTTTAAAAAAGAAGATGAGAGAGGGCATACCTGCCGACGCAGATTTTTTTATTTTTTATTTATTTATTTATTTTTATTTTTATTTTTATTTATTTATTTATTTATTTATTTCACAGTGTGAATGTGTGGCATCGCTTATGTTCATCATGGAGTGCTGATTGTGGTGCAACTTACAGTTCGGAGAACGGACCTTCTGATCTCTCGTTATGGTCCTCCAAATATTTTGAAAGGGGAGATATATAGGTGGATATGGCCCTAATTCAATTCATTTGTACTTGATGAGTTTTCGAGATGTCAGAGGACTCTGCGTAGCATTTCTTGTCGTTGCGGTCAGCCTGAGCACCAGGGATTTGTGAGATCATGCCCAGGTAACCTTCATGACGTCCTGTACTTGAATCTTTTTAGCTTGATGGTGTCGAGGTCCGTACATAATGGGTTTGTACGGATTCTAGGTGTTTTTTGCCCTATATTGTGCGGGCGATTAGGGCAAAGGCGCGCCCCCTGTGCATTTTTTCGGGGGATAAGCGCGCTAATGTGATCATTTCTTCTTTTTCAACGTGCCTGTGCAAAATACAGACACGCACTAAGCATGTCTGTCTGAGGGACAGGCGCGCAAAGCCGAGGCATAAAATATTTTTGGATTTTTGCCTATTTTTGGGTTTTATCTCTACTAGTGGGTACCTGTTTTGGTGACAGGTTATTGTGGAGGGAGCAGGATTGGCCCAAGCTTCGTACCAAGCTGGTTGTTGATGCTGAGGCGCGCCGTCAGCTGGCGCTATGGGGACTCTTGAATTTTGCGGAGAACGAGCTTCTTCGGTCGCAGGACTGACTGATACGTTACGTGATCCGTCATTGGCACAGGAGGCGCAACATGTTCGTGTTGTGGGGGACACACTTGGTCATCCGTCTTGAGACAGATGTTTACTTTGTGACTAGGTTACTACCTTAGGGTGAGGCGCTGAGATATCCACTCCCTGCCGAGATAGTGGACTTGGAGAGATTTAGGAGACGCCACTGTGGTGGGGCTCCTCTTAAAGAGGGATGCATCAGTATTGCATCAGTTACAGATCTGGCAAAGCGATGTGCTCTAACAGTGATTGTGTGACTGGCAGGGTCGGTTGCTCCACATTGGACATTAGGCCCGTAGGTTGGAGTGTTGCGTCGGTTGAGGTCCAGGCATTTTTTCGACTTTGTCCGTTTCTGCTTTGACGGGATGGTGTCGCAACTCAACAAGGTCAAACGTGGATCTAAGTCGTTTGCATACGCCAGTATATTGTGCAGCGTTATGTACGAGAGGGTAGTGTTGCTAAGGCCAATAGTGGCAGTGCCTCCTGGGGGGCCACGAGAGCCTCGCATGAGGAGATGGGCTCCGGTCATGCCGCGAGGTGGCGGTGGCATGGTGGGGCGTTATTAGAACGCCACGACAGAGGCCTGGTTCGAGGCAAACCCATAGATGTTCCTACCATACCCATATGCAGGGATGGACTTCCAAGGGGATCCAGACATGGGTCTCCCCTTCGGTTACGCTTGGGTTCCCACAAATATGTGGTGTATGTTTTATGTGTATATTTGAGTATATATGTACTTATGTGTTTTTCTAGTGACATTGACATCATTTTGGTTACTCTTGCAGATGTTGGCGAAGTAGGTCGCCCCATGGCTCAGTTGGTTGGCCACAATCCTCTACGACGACCTAGGGGTGATCAGGGAGGAGGTGCTGCGGGGGGACCTGGCGGTGGACCAGGTGGTGGTGCTGGCCCTTTAGGGAGGGAAGTAGCTCAACCGTTGGAGAGATTGAAGCCGAGCGAGCTCGTGCGTGGCCGATGCCGCAAAGGCCCGCTACGTACACGGCACCACTGGGGGACAAGGAACCGACAACTCGGTGTCAATTTCTGAGAATTTGCGGGTCAAGGGACCGCCACCATGATGCTCCTCGCTCGAGGTTTCATGGATGACTTCAAGGTGTCCGTTGGAGACCGTGATGGCTCGGCGAGAGGACCATCGGACTCGTTCACGTTGCAGGATCGTGATCGCGACGGCAGCCTGGGGCAGGCACCGGAGCAAGGATGGCTCCAGTGTTCCCTCCCGAGGACATCACCCGAGATGGTGCCATTGTGAAAGTACCCATTATGAGGATGCTTTCCTTATTTTTGACGACTTCTGTATCTTTGGGTTGGCCGTTGGGCCAGTGACAAGATTTTTTGTGCTCAGACATACATATTGTGATATATATCTATATATGTATATATATATATATATATATATATATATAGATATATATATATATATATATATATGAGAGATATTTTCTGCCGCTCTACATGATGTGTCACCTGTTTTGGTTTATGTATGATGTTATGCTGATGGATATCTATATTTTTGGTTTTTATGTATGATGGTTTATTCGAGATGAATTCCAGTTTAGGATATTGTTAGCTATGCGATCAACTGTTTGGTTTTGACTCCTTGGTACATGTGTAAATGTGATATAATCAAATTGTCTACTTAATCTTTTGGCACGCAAATATTTTCTAAACAGATGTGTATCTCTTGTCTCAAATGTTTGGTTTAAATGCGACATTACTAACTGAGAATCGAGGTAGACATTCATATGGCGTATACCCTAATGGAGGGCCTCGCACATAAGTCCGATGACAATATCATATTCTGCCTGATTGTTTCTTGTTGAACCGATGCACACACCGTTTGAGCAAAGTGGTGATCGGTCAAGGTGGTAAATGACCTAGGCAGCTGCAGCTAAACTTTGAGACCATATTGATGCTCCATCAGCAAATCTAAAATAGGGTTCAAGTTGGTGTTCCATGGTGGCACTTTTGAGTGCTTTTTAAATAAGTCCTTTGGTTAAAAATTTTGAGTGGTGGGGGTTTTTGTACGAACACTCTAGGGAAGGGTAGACTTGGCCCTTATGGGTAGAATTTCTCGAGATAAAGGCCGTTAACGGGGTCGCTGAGGCAGGTCCCGTTCGGTTCCGTCAAGATGTATGCCCCCTGTTGGAGGCAATGTTTTATGATGTATGGTCATTTCCACAAGATTTCGAACTTTCCTGGCCCTAGGGCTTCTTTTGCGACATCATAGTAGAGGACTAATTCTCCCTTGGTGAATGAGCGAGGGGTGATGTGGTGGTCGAATGATTCTTTTACCCTTTTCTTGTGGGTCTCATTGTGTTGCAACGACTGTCGTCGACTTTCATCGACAAGCTCTAGTTGCACTAGGCGTTGTTCTAGAGGTTGGGTATCGTTAAGGAGTTTGATGGTGGCATGTAAATTTGGGATCTCGTAGAAATCAATGCAAAAGCATAAGTTGCCTTGAGCTTTTGCGACAGGTATGGGGTGGAAATCCTGGGACGTGGGGGCAGTTGGAATCATATATCCGATATGTGATGATATAAATAGTATATGTTTGATTGTGTCATCGACGTTCGGTGGGGGAAGAATCTTCATAATGGGATTCGGTATGAGCGCAAAGTTATGTTCCCCTCTAGGATGGTCAATTTCTGGTAGGTGGAAATTATGCCTCCCGCAGAGGTGCCTGAATGTTTCCATTAGTGGGCATACCTCTGGTGTGTGATTTTGGCCAGTGCAAATAGTGCATGGTATCACTATGCCAACATAGTAGATTGTGTGAGATTCTACACTACTCGTTGTTCCTGATGTGGACGCTTGGAAAGGGTCTGTCGTAGAAGAGGTTGTCTTCTGTTTGCATTTACGTATTGTTGGCTTAGGTGTGTTTACCTTTTTGGGGGAGTATAGACTCGATGCTGCTCTTGGCGCTCTTAGCTTGGGGAGGTGTACACATTTAATCGTATGGTAAAATTGTGAACAAATCCGGCAATAGGTACGCGTGATTTTCTCTTGGTTAGAGAGAAGTTTCTAAGGGAGAGAAGTTTCTATACGGAAACTGTTTGCAAGGTGCTTCAGTGCTCTGCACTGGTTGATCCGGTAGTCGTTCAGGTCGCATAGACTGCATGTTATCCTATGCTTGGCCGGGGTCATGCTTGGTTGGTGTGTTGTCTTAGGCTGCTTGGTATGCCACTATGGGGGTCGCGACATTGAACCGGCAATGTACTTTTTATGCCATTGTCGGAGGTCATCTTGTCTCTTCTCTATGGTATGAATCATGTCAATGGTGGGACGAAGTTGCGGGACATGAGTACGGTGTCGCTCATAATGATTCCCTTGACATATAAGGCAAAATATCCTTGATATGAGGGTTCTGTCATGCTCAGTTTGAGGTTTGGCGGGGAACCAACGTCGTAACATTGCTAAATCAAGACAATGGACGACCGCATGATTGGGCGTTTCGCATAACGTGCATGCTGGTCTTCTTTGTGGAGGGTAGTTAGGGGTAACTAGGGGTTCCCTGATCGGTCGCTCTTCAACAGACAAGAACATAATGGATTTGCTCGTCATATCTTCTTGGGTTGTGGAGCTGTTCGTGGACTCCACGTCCATGTCATCTTCTTGGGAGAGGCAGACTATGGTAGAGCACAAGCTAGCGAGGGCTAGCCAAAATCGGGGGATATAGTGTCAATTCTCCAAAAGGTGATTGTCGGTGCATAATGGGCATGTGAATTGCGCTGCACGCAATCCAACGTAATAAACCCTTTCTATAGGATACCATTTGTGGATGAGTTCCAGAGCTACGCACTCTTCGAGGAAGTGACCACGTTCATCGCATAGCGTGCAACGTATAACGGGCATGACTGGGGGTCTTTCTTGTACCCTTCGTTGTTCCTCCTATAGGTATAGGATGGTACGAGGTTCATTTCCGGATGCCTGGGTGGAGGGAACCTCTTGATAGGATCGCTCAATGGCATATAAGGCGTCCCTATATCATGGGATATTAGGGCAATGATGGGTATAGTGCCCGTAGTTGCTGCAGAGAGCGCATGCCTAATTGGTACGCAGTGCTTTGCTTTTACCTTTGGTGGTAGGTTCCTTTTTATAGGAACGTGGCATCGCGATGTCTGTCTCATATCCAAGGAGTGGTTTCAATTCATTCAACTCTGAACAGATATGGGTGAGGTGACCTATTACGTTGCATATGGCGCAGACTGGTCATTCTCGTTGAATGGCGGGGGTCACCATCTTCTTTCGTCTCTTCTTGGTTTTCTTAGTCGTAACTACTGGTTTTGAAATGGGAATTTCCTTTCCGGGGGTGGTTTTGACCGTTTCTTGGATGAGTGGGGCCTCCTCGGGACTGAGGGGATTCAATCCAGTGACAGTAACATGGGTGGCTTCTGTTCATGTACAGGGAACGAGGTACCAAACTGGGATTGACAACGATATGTTGGGTAATACTATTGTTTCCAAAACCTGCTGGGAGAAAAAACCAATTGGGGGGTAGAGGAAAGGGATTTGGGAGGTGGCATAGGCTAGAGAGGATGCCACGGACGATGACTCAGTGCCATTATTGCTTGTGTCTGTGTCCTCACTAGCTTCGGTGCTTGATGTGGACATCATGCACACCGGAGCCCCTATGACATCGGGGGATGACTCAGGGATTATGGGATGATATCCTAGGAATGATCTTAGAACGGACGACGATTTGAATTGGTCGAGGCCATATTCTCGGTACCATGAGAGAGCATCTGAGGATGTATCTACACAGGGTAGAATTACATCAGTTCTTGTTAGGGAATGCTTCTCGCTGTGTGTCAGTTGGTCTACAGTAATGATACAGTCCTCGTGGGGGAACATCATGATGCGGAAGACGGAGGAGGCTATGGCAAACATGGCGTACATATAACTCCGCCCAAGGAGTATATTGTAGTCCAGGTGAGCGTCCAAGACTTCAATGTCTATGTGGACCATCCTTCCAGCTAAGCAGACCGGGAAGTTTTCATAGAGGGCGACGGGGGTCGATGGAAGACCGTCGTACGCTCGAGGCATGATGACTGAGGGTTTTAGTTCGGGAGAACCTAACTTCTGCCAAACATTTTTGAACATGATGCACGTGGATGCACCCTCATCTATGACACATTGCTGAATTGTGATATTCTGCACCGACACTGGTATCTAGAAGGTGACCATGGAAGGAAGCTTGGGGTTGGATTTATCTAAGTCAAAAGCCATTAGGCGTGTATCGGCAAGGTCAATAGCGCCTAATGCGGAAAGTAAGGATTTCCGTTGTTTTGGGCATGACTGCAATAATTCCAAAGCTGACATAGCAGTGGGAGATTGTGCTAAATCGTCCATGATACTATCATTATGGGCCAATTTGGAGTAGTTTCCCGCTCGCCTATTAGGTCCCTTTGCGATCATTGGAAATGGTTCTATAGGCATCTTTGAAATGGTCAAAGGTGCAGTCGGTGCGCTGGTGCTTGCCCCTGACGAATTGGTGTCTGGTGGGGTGTCATAATTGCGATTTCGTGTTTGGAAAAACATCTCTTCGCTAGTCATGTAGATTTCATGGCTGCTTTTCCCGGAGTCATCTGTATTTTGCTGTTGAGTGCTTATCATCCCTTGATTGGGGAAAGGTTCTTGCATCACAGCTAGTTGCTAGGAAGATCCTCCTTGTCCTCGGTTACTATGTAGCTTCTTCAGCTCAGGGAGATCGTGACAGTGGTGAGTATAGTGACGGAACTCACCACATATCAAACAAGAATGGTTTGTTCGAAGAAGTGGCCTTTTGCTCTGCCATTGGGCATTCCTCAGCTCCTGGTTCTGATTCTGGTTAGAGTTGCCTCCAGCCTGGGATCGTGGTGGGCGCTATTGGTTGTTGCCCCCTTGTCCAAGGTTCCCTTTTGGCTTGTTTTTGGATTTTTTCTTTACCATGTTAGGAGGGTAGTTCTCCTGGTTATATTGGTGTGGTTTGTTTTGGGACGACTGCAATATTTCACCTGTGCATTGGTTTGCATAGGTGGATCGTGTGCTAGGGACTGAGCATAACACGGTCCCTAGCTTGCACTTGGCTGTTAGATGGGACCTCTTCCATCAGTGTTTCTTTCTGTGTACTGATTCCCCTGAGCCAGAGGATAAGGTCCTCCCTGGTGATACGCTGGCGCCCTATTGGTCAAATTTTGCTGAGGCATATGCTGACTTTGAAAATTGAGTTGATGTATGTTCTGGGTAGAACTGTATGTGTAATCGAGGTTTTGATTGTTGTTTCCTGGGTAACCTTGGGTCAATGACCCTATGAGTCCGTCTACAGAGTTCGACGCGCCAGGAAATTCCTTATAAGTTTGCAAGCGCGGGGCATTAGGCAAGATGTTATAAATGTATCCTGACTGTGTATAAATCAACTCAAGTTGCTGGGCTTTGCTGATTGCGTCCTCTTCGAGTATGGGCTTTTGTTGCGCCACATCCTTTGAAATCTCTGCCATAAGAGTTTTTAGCAACAAATCCAAGAGAACCCGATCGTCGAGTTTAACTTTACATAAAATACAACGTCGCCTCCATTCATGGAGATGGTCTGAGATGTGGATGGCGGTGGTCTGTCTAAATTGCGTCAGTAATTCCATTCCAGAGTCATGGTGAATGGGTAACTGAAAATATGTTAGGAACGCGGTAGCGAGGGTGCTGAAGGTTCCATGTGAAGATGAGGGTTTCTCCACATAACACTTCACGATTACCCCTGTAAGAGTGCGTTGAAATAATATCAATCGAATAGTGTTGTCAATGATACTGTTCGATGAGCACCACAAATGAAAGGTCATGACATGATTACCTGGGTCTTCCGCTTGCTTGCCTTCGAATTTTTGTATATCTGAAGGGAGCTTTGTGGGCATGGAAGGCCATGTAGGATCGTGTGCGATGGGGTCATTCGTCAGCTTGGTTAAATCGTGCAGATTCAACGAAGCTAAAAAAGGTGACTGAGAGGTTGACGCCATTGCAATGTGTGAAGACACAAATTTCCAGTTAGGAAGAGGGTTAGTCTGCAATGTACCCTGTTGTGTATTCAGTTGGCTTCT